>CAHIKZ030004661.1:7500-45000 GCA_903632075.3 Acanthosepion pharaonis
AGATATTAATAATCCTTAACGTTTACTCTGAGCAAATTGCACGCCTGCTGATTATAGATGATGATTTCTCTGAGTGAAAATAAATAGAAAGAGGAATAAGACAATGTCGAGTTTTCTCCTCTTATCTATTTAAATTTATACAGCAAAATTATCCTAAGAGTTGGAAAATGCACGATGATTCATAATCAGTGAATACAATGTTAATATTCGTAAGATAAGGACGTCCTTGTTGACGGAACTCACAAAATGTGAACCGGAAAGATTTCATAGATAATAATAATTTTAAGAGAATCATGAAGAATAAAGTATTATCGATTAAAGAAGACAGATTGCAGACTGATCATAGAAAGATGCTATCCAAGGTTTGAGTTACCTATTCACGGCGTTAACGTCAAGTAAGAAAATCTATCTGGAAATTGTAATAAAATACAACAGAAAATGAAATGCAGAAAACTGAAGACGCATATATGTAGCGAAAAAATGATTCCTATAAAAAATTACGGGAAAATTCCACTTAAAATAAATAAAATAATACTGAATTTGTTTATGGTGATGCATTATATGCCAGGAACTGTGAGAAATCTCTTCACACAGAGGAAAATAATTTTTTTCCAACGTACGCCGAATATATCATGGTATGACCTACCGGACTAATGTCTCTAACAGTCAAGTTGAGAGTACTATGCCTATTACTTTTTTTCTTTTGCTAAGAATTACTTAATATAAGGCTCGAGATAAACTCAAGCTAGAATGTTACAAGAGAAACGGTAATGAGAAATGACGTGTAGGAAATGATTGGAAGTAAAAGTGCTAGGAAGTGATGATTATGAAGATTAAGAGAATAATTGACGATTGACGCTTGACTTCTAGAGGTTAAGATTTTATTGTTCAAAGGAGTACCAATGCTGAAATCTTTTCCAAAATGTGGTAGTTCTTGTGTTAAAAAGCTTTGTCCAGAAGTATTTTCTTCTTTCATTTGCAAGATAGAAAACGACAGGTTATATAAAAAGACAGTTTTATATTTTCTTTCCTGTATCAGTTTAGAAGCACGAAATATACGTAACACAATGCTATTTCCTTATAATGTGTTTCCTCTTTGAAATATATAAGCACTGCTGTTATACAAGACGGAAAACTGTGCAAAATCTTAACTTAAATTGATACAATTAATTTGCTTTCATGCGCTTGTAATTATTTACGTTTTAATTTTTCTATTACCAATTATATTATGCCTTCATTACTGTTCAACAAATTGTTAGGAAACACGAAACATTTTCATTAAAAGAAAACATACTTAGATTTCGTTGGAAAACAACGGAATACATTTATGTGAAACTAAAAGGTGGCCAATGAAACGAAATGATGAAAATAAGTAAATTCGATTTTGGATCGAATTTATAAATTTATTTTATGGAACTGGAAATATATGCCCGATTTTGTCATCAGTTGTACCATACTGCGAGGGACAATTTTTCAGAGACGAATTATTCTCTGTTGTTAAGTGATTCTTTTAAACCGAACACATAATAAAACTTTAAGGTGTTATTTTCACTATACAATGAAATAGGTCTCCGAGTTTCTATCTTTGTTCATTGGCCAACCGCTAAATTCGGGAGTACATCGCCTAATTTTAAATATGTTTATCAATGGAAAAAAAATCATAACGAGAAAACTGATGTTTTACAATATGAAATAAAATAAGAGGTGTCTCTCAATGTAATTGTTTTTATTCGTGTTTTTAGAACAACATCATGAGCAGTGAATTATTTCGGCGTCCTAAGCTATGTAGTACATATGAAAATACCTCATATACAGCAATATAACGGGATTTTATATTAAACTAATAGAGATAAAAAATTAAAGATTTTTTGTGGAATTTTACATATTTGGTTTCGAGTCATAATGAGTGAAATAATATTAGTGCAAAATCAGCATCCTAGAATAGAAGGAATGTCGTAGCCAATGGCAGATCGATAAGAACTATGGCAGCCATATCTGGTAAGAGAAGGAATTGTACGGCTACTACTGGAATACGTAGAAATGATGAATCTTTGGAGACAGGCAAATTTGCATGAAACTGAGAATAATATAATTGATGAAAATTGCAGAGATGGTGCCAGTCGGGATTTGAGCAGTTATTTTTGTATTTAACAAATAAAATATATGTCAAACACCTCTACAAACACAACTGAAAATAACTTCCCTCGGTTTTAAATATTCTTTTAAAACTACTTGTAAAACAATAAAACACTTAATTAATGCAAAAGGAAGTAATATGCTAAAACCTGAAAGAGGATTTAACGCTAATACCTATAATAAATTCAACAAGGAGTACCCCGGATAAACCTCAAGGAATTTAAATAAAATCTTATATGAAAACAAAACATATATATTTTACACTAGCAGTAGAGCCCGGCGTTGCCCGGGGATGTAACAGTAAGAGATAGATCAAGTATCGACCATCATAAAGACTGAAAAATAAAATTGACAAAGATTATTGTTTAAGGTTGACGGACATGCATGTCTTAATTAGTGTTTTTTTAATGAATTGGTCAAACCCAAACTCAAACAATCGTTATGAGTCTACTGATTGAATAGAATTTTATTATAAACAATTGTCTTGTAAATGGAATTTTTAAAGCATTCTGGATGTAAAAATAACGAAAAAAGTGTGCAAGGCAATAAGAAACACTACATGCCAAAAAAAAGTGAAGTTTTGTTGAAATCGGTTGAAAAAATATAGGAAATCCAATCCCATATATAAACGAACACACACACACACACACAACCAACCAACCTGGGTTTTATAATAAGTATAACTCTATATGAGTTGTCCCCTTTCATTCTGGCGACAGAATCGTGTTTTATCGTGATTTCAAATTGATTTTATGCAAAAACAATTGTGTTTTTTCCAATTTTGGCACTATCAGAACCACCGCAAGGTAATTTTACGCAGTCCTGTGATTTTGTTGAAATCAGTTTGAAAATGTAAATCCGATCCAATATATAAACGTACACACACACACACACACACATACACACAATCTGCGTTTTATAATAAGTAAGATAACAATAAACTAAATTCACTAGTTGTTCACTAATAATTCTAATGATGGTTTTGATTGAAAATATGCTACATTGATTGAAGAAGAAAGCAAATTACTAAGAGGAAAGTGTATAGAAAGTCATTTAATCACTCGATTCTCCACAGTGATTATACGTTCCGGTCTCTTACAGAATTTTATCCTTCTTTGTACATCTTCTATTATTACAATGTAGTATATTTCATAAGTGATAACAATATATCAAGAATGAATTTAAACAAAATCGTCTATATATATATATATATATATATATATATATATATATATATATATATATATATGAATGTAATTCTCTGCAACCTTTCTTCGCGCACATATATATTTGCATCATCCAAAACATCAATTAAACCTGATGAAGTATTTAATGACAAAACATATGACACATGAATGTTTTCCATTTTGTCTTAGATTAATAATAAAAAATAAATAACATATTCATTATTATGTATTATATCTACTTAGAATTATAAAGATTATCGTGAAAATGACTGTTTTCGTACAGTATTTATTATTGAAAACTGTTGCCTTGGCTAGTTTAAAAATTTAGAAAATATTTCCCTTAAAACTTTTCAGGAATATAGAGTCCTTAGGTCCAATAACATTTATCGCACTTTCCATCATTTTTTTAAAAATCATTTCACCCCAAATATGGTGGGAATGTCACTCTTACGCAATCGGGGAATTACAGGGAGGGAACGTCAAAGAGAAGACTGAGAGTAGGGAGGATTGTGGAGGTTTGGCAAAAGATAAAGCTTATTTAAGAAGACAGAATATGGCGACTGACGTTGCATTTACATTTTGAAGATTTTAGTTATCAGGGAAGCAAGTAAATTGAAGTGCGTTGTAATGATTGGAAACGTTAGATAAAAACGGTTCGAGTGCAAATGGCGGTTGCATTTAGTTATTTCAACAGTAAGCCTTTGGGACCTTAATGACAATCAAGTAGCACGCTTAAATTCATGTAGTCATGACAGCAAGGAGAAAGCTCGTCAGGGCAGTTGCTATGAAAGGATTTATGGGAATATGAGCGGGAAGCCACGTCACATCGGTGAGGAAGTGACTGAAATCAAGACAGATGATCAGGATCGATTATATTAGAGATTCTTTGAAAGTTTTCAAGAATCTCAAGATGTACAGCAGGAGCACCAGAGCAGATGTGGAAACAGTATTCAATGCTCGGAAAAATGTCACATTTTTAAGAGTGCAAGATAGATTATGAGGCGAAAAATATCTAGCATGTCAGATTGATCCAACTTTCCTTGCAATAGATACAGCTATAGATTCGATGTAGTCGCCCCACTTCAAGTCAATGAAAAATGTGTTCAAATATACATTGAATTTCAAAATCTTACTTCTATCGTTATTTTCCCTTTTAGCTACATGTTCTATTCGTTTTAGTTGTCGCTTATTCTGTTGGGTGTCATTACATTTTTTAGAGTTCTATGGGATTCGTTCGCATCACTCTCTAAGCTATGACGTACGATTCTCTTTAAGATCTAAGGGATTTGATGAAATATTTTTCATTCATGAATCTGATGGAACGGTTTTATATAGATGGCAGTTCTGATATTCATTCGTCGATTTGATGTCATGCATCTCATCCATATGAAAATATATATCTAACGAGTATATCGAAGAATATTACGTGAGTTCTTAGGTTAAGTTTTTGATTTTATAGAGTTGTATGCTTTTGGAGAAAAGTTCGTCGAGCGCAATCTCAAACTAAACAGTAGTTTCCGAAGTGAAATACAAATCAAATTAGACAAACATTTTAAAACCACCAACAGAGAGATAGACACGTAATCATTTAAATCCAAGAAAAACTCTCAGTTCAAAAAATGAACTTCATATCTTTATTAGTTGATTGGGTGTTTATCCTGATGAAGAGGCATAAACATGTTGATAGTTTATCATGTAAATGGGTTATTAACACGTAGTAAGTCAGACGAGATGAGAAGCAAAAAAAAAAAAAAAAAACAAAAACAAAAAAACAAGAGAAATAAAACCAAGAATAAAAAATAGAGATTGTATAATTAATATATACGATTTTGCGAGGAAAAAATAATTGGTTAGTAAAATATTTGATAATACATATATCGAGTAATTGAGAATGAAACAGAATCGTTATATTAATATTATTATAAAACAATGTAGCTTAAAAGCCGGGTTACTTTAAAGACAATCATGGACGTAGGTCATTAATTTCCGTGCAACCAATAATGTTTATTCCATTGGTGACTTTCGTTGGATTTCCAAATTAATTTCATTCATTCGCAAACTTAATTCCAAGTTATAAAAATTGTTATCGTACAAAAAATTCGTCGCAAAAAGATTATGTAATAAAATTTGCCGAAAACAATACCAGTAATGAAAATATATGAATCCAAAAATTCATGATGGCGGGTCTTGATACCGATATAGAATGTTTTTAATTAGCTCACAGAGTCGGACTGATGTCACAATGGTATGAAAATTTGGGTTAAGACCTTTAGGAGTAAGGTTGAAGTGTGTTACACACTGACACTTGTATTTATTTATATAGATAAAAATAATTTCTGAGAGTGATAATTAGATTATCTCTTATTAGCGAAACAATAAATTAAGTCTTAGTGAATATAAGCTATTCAGCTATTTCTTAGATATTTATATGTTAGTCTTTTGTACCTAATTACAAGATCCTCGTGGAATAGTCTGGGAAGTTTTTCAACTTAATAAAGATAGCGTGCCCCTTCATCCAGGAATTCTTTTGGAATACAGGTTTAATAAAAATTTAAAGTTGAAACAAATAATCTTGCCTCAAAAAAAATAAAAAAAATAATGGTTCTTTACAATTAAGATTGCCGTGGGAAAATGAAAGAGATGATTTAATCGCGTCGCCATCAGAATTTGGTGCAAACGAATTGGTTAGATTATTTTAATGTTACATTTCCCTGGAGAACTTTTTTTAACGGATATTGACAATATTATGTTCATATAATTTTCAGAATATTCCGTTTTCAAAAGAAATAAAAATGTTTCTGCATATATGATCTGGAAAAAAAATTGACGTAATTCGGAAGGGATGTTGAAAAGATAATGCTTCGGCCAACTTCACAAAATCAATATTTCTATGGCCAAGTAACAAAATGCTGATTTTTCAGTGTTGCTCTTGCCAAATACTTTTCGGCAACTCCTCGTTTATTATAGTGTAAATGTCTTAACACTTTCTTTCCCACATGACATTATGAATTCATAATATGAGAAGGTAGTCCATTTACTATATCGCGGACATACATTATTTATTCAGCTTGTCTTCTTTCCTCCATGATATATATTGATAAATGGATGACAAATTAGACAGTTCCTATATGACTCTTTTCGTCCTTAGAATGACCTTATTCAGACGAATGTCTTAATGTTTCGGGCGTGGGCTATGGGGCTTTCATAAAGAGTTTGTCTATCTGGGTAAACTACAGGAAAATCCGACTGAAATATTTATTTAATCTATGTCCGGTTATCATGTAAATAGCTTATAAATACGTAGTAAGTTAGACGAGATGAGAAGCAAAAAATGTCCACGTCCCGCCGCTAATGTCTACGAATAACTGATCCATTCTAATTTTTATTACTGCACACTTATTTCTCTCAATATTTTCATTGATTCCAAGGGCACACAGCACGGCCCAGTGATTGAACTCATAATTGCTATTATATAATAAATCTATTTTAATTAATTATGACGAATATTACAATATCAAAACTTCAGGCAGATTCATGAACCCACGCTTTCATCCATTAGGTTAGTTTCGCGTATAACAATTCTTTGCTTGTCCTGCTTTTTTGAAAACTTGAAGCGTTTATTTTTGTTACAGCAGTTGCTGCTGCTTCTTCCATATGTCGAAATCTTTAGTGGATTTCCTTGTCCGGTATATTCACTTCACTCACAGAGGTCGATGAATACAGTTAGTCTCATACATGACCAACAATGCTTGACTTCATTGTCTAACTCCTCACTAACAAATCGAGGTTAATAAATGAGAGAAAATTAACACTAACAAAGGTAGACAATATGTATTGAAAAAAATATTGCTTAGATAGAAATGAGTTGGAGGCCCAGTACGAAGTCCTTCAACGATAAAATATAAATGGCCTCCAACACTTCCAATTGTTATTTGCTAAGAATGGTAAATGTCTCCCAACTGTAACTAGTAGCACAATTATGGCTATTTATTAGGTGTTCTGCGATGGAAGACCCGAATGTATTTCTCAGAATGTCTGAAGGAGTCTACTTAAAATTCCGGATTTTTGGGGGAACGTGTTGCTTTATTCTGAAATCCAGGTTTTGAGTCGTTCTCCCTATGTAGTGCGAACCACAACTAAGTATAAAGGAATAAATTAAATGATTATAATGTGGAAAGAGAACGTCCTTACGCATGAACGGAAGGACAGGCTTGGCAGAGAAAACCACACGAGTATTAGCAGCAAATTAACAATGTCGACCTTCTGTAGATACAGGTTTATCATATCTATCACTGATATTACACAGCCAAGGAAGACGTAGGTAGACAGGACAACTTCGTTTGGGCCTCCAACTAATTTCCATCTAAGAAATATTTTTTCAGTACACGTTGTTCACTTTATTTTAGTATTAGTTCTATTTAATTTACTAACCTCGATTTAGCTTTGTTAAATTAAGTTCGAAACCGGTTAGCTAGCCCGTTTTTCAGTTTTACATTTAATCTATTATCATCATGACTGTTCATAAAAATAATTATAGTTTTTGTTTTTTTATGGCAGTCATTAACTTTTGTACTACAAAAACATATATCTTATATATATATATATATATATATATATATATATATATATATATATATAGTTTCTTATGTAATTTCTAATGAAAAAAATTGAAACTGCAAAGTAATTTTAACTTTAGGACTTGAGACAAATTTGGTAACAATGATTTCTAGGTCATGATGGAATCGTATATTTAAAAAATAATTACAAATTGAGCTCTACTTTTGTATTGAGCAGTTATTTTTTGAAATAAAATCATAAATTCTTAAGAAGTTTGGATCATTAATCTGACACTTCTATTATTACACACACACACACACACACACACACATATATATATATATATATATATATATATATATATATATATATATATATATACAGAAACCAACGCAATTATATGCATAGTTAAAGAGACATACGAGTGAGGAATCTAAAATTCTCAGCAGGATCATATCATACGGAAACATCCTAGAAGATTTAAATGCTCTGATATATTTCCACCATGCATTTTAAATCATATAGCAGAATTGTGAAACTATCGAAACTTTTTTTTTTAAAAGTAGAAATAATCAGTAGTTCAATATCTGGTGCGTAGGTTGGATGGAATGTATTGCCAAGCTCCAAATTCCTCTAACCCTTTATCATCTTGCTAACTTTCTGAACAGCTGCATTGTCCTGCAAAATGAAAAAGAATCTCCATTGCTTCTTCCTGCATTTTCTTTCGACACCTTCAGAAATGAAAAGATTGTTCGAGAAGTTTCATTATTAACAATTTCGCCCTTCTGAAGAGAGTCATTTATGAAGATACCCTGACTATTCAAAAATACTGTTGCTTTGATATTCATTTCTAATTTTTGTTTTTTGTTTTTTGTTTTATTTTAGCAGGGTGGGGCTTTTTTCAAGACTCCGAGTACTGTTATTATATGAACATTGCTTGGTCTCTGAAAAACAGTTTTATAAAACTCTTAAATTTGTTGTGAGAAACCACTACAAATATGTTAAGAGGATGCAGAAATGGCTCCGAAATCTATTCAAAAGTCACCATATTTAAGTCTCTAAATTTTTGACATCATATTGACTGCAGTTACCTACACAATATATATATATATATATATATATATATATATATATATATATATATATATATATATATATATATATATAGTTTATGCAAATTTAGGTAATCCGTATGGGTAGACCTGAGGAGGATGATATCCATAGAGCTCAATGTAAAATTCAGAGCAGATATGTTTGAATAAAAGACAGACCACGTTAAGATTCCATGTAATAAGCTATTTCACCATAACCCCTTTAACAGGGTTCTGGATCATCAGACTTTACTTCCAAAAGCTGAAATGAAAATGAAAAGAAATTCACACGTTTTTGACGGACCTCATCAAGTATACACAAAGTTAACGAAGTGAGGAAGTGAGGAGGGAGAGAGGATATAGTGTGTTATATGTATCATTTTAGTTTCCTATTTTAACCCCAGTGTGTCGGCTGGATGTTGCTCAAATCTAACGCGTCTCGTCTCTAGATAAAGGTGGTTAAGGGGTTAGCGATAAGGACTACATTAAGGAAGACGTTCCAACAACCCCAATAAATTACATGACAGGTTTCATTCAAATTCTTAGACGATATATATATATATATATATATATATATATATATATATATATATATATATATATATATATATATATATATATATATATATACTAATGACACAATATGCCAATACATATAGAATTTCCAGCGGTATATAGATCCAGGGAGAATGACAGGGCAAAATTAATATTAATCTAATATTAAATAATTACTATTAATTAAAATATAAAATTAATATTAATTAAATTAATATTAATTGAATTTATTACGGGATTGTTAGTGTTTGATGTTCTTTAATTATTATTATTATTATATATATATATATATATATATATATATATATATATATATATATATTTCTCAATTTCTTTGTTTAGAATAGGATAATTTGACTTATACTAAGTTACAACTTAGTGTTGTGAAAGGGTTAAATCCAAGTGTCACCCTGGATACTTTGCCAACTAACCCCACTCTTATCCTTCCCTTTGTTTTTGTCGTTCTTGTATGTGTTATATGTAATATGAGTAGATAGGCTTTCCTACCGCCCGGTAAACACACCTCACCCTTCTCTTATATATGAGTAGAGGCTCACGCCTTGGTTCTTGTGCAGTAAGGGGTACACACGGACCCTCTCTCTCTCTCTCTCTCTCTCTCTCTGGCCTCTGTACTAATGCAGCTCTGTTTCTTCCGTGATGTTTTCAGTCTGTGGCATTGCCTCTTCATTTTGAGGGTACACGGTTGACAGTTCTCCGGTTGCTGTTTCCGATTGGTAGTTAGGAGCCCTAACTCTAGCGTAGCGTCTTGAGCGGTCGCTCTGATCAGCAGTTGTATAATACCGGGGTTTTTGCAGTTCCATGTCGCGTATGGAAAGGTGTCCCTGCAGTCAACTCCATTGGGAAAACCTGAAGGCACATTTTGCTGCAGGCTGTGCAAACTCCTCTCTGCCTACGTTACGGTCGATAACTGTCTGCTTCTTTTACTTCGCGCCTTCTCATCTTCCAACCATAATTCCACATGATGACTTATATTTAGCGAAAAAGTAATCCTAAAACATCCCCTCAAAAATCATCTACACCTCCTCAAAATTTCGTTCTCCAGTATCCGTAGCATTAGAACAAATTTCTGCAGTATGGAATCTTTCATCATTGCAAACTGCCCGGATATACTGTCTCTCTGTGAGACCAACCTTGCCTCGTCTATCCCCTCCTCTGATCTCTCGATCACAGGTTACCTTCATCTCCTCACAAAAGACTCTCTAAACCACATGCACGGCCTTGGTGTCTACGTCAAGGACCATCTCCCTGTGGCCAGAGAGTTGTCTCTCGACTCGCCAGACCAGTCGTACATGTGTCTCCGTCTATCTCTTCTCAATGCGGTAATCTATCTCTTTTTCCTGTAGTGCTCTCCATCCTCTCAAGACTGTAGGATACTCGATAGCATTTCGAACAGCATAAACAAGGATCTCTCCCTCCATCCGTCTGCTCACATATTTGTGTTTGGCGACTTTAACGCACATCATACCAAGTGGCTTAAGGATGCTACTACTAACCACGCAGGCATTCAAACGCTTAATTTTTCAGTTTCTCAATCCCTCACGCAGATAGTTAGCTTCCCCACTCGTTTTGCCTTCAACCGGGAAGGTAAGGCCTCTCTTCACGATCTGTGTTTTACCTCCACCCCGAGTCTTGTAGCGCCACACAACGATGCCCTCTTGGTAACTCAGATCATGGTATAGTAACTGTTAACATCTCATTCAACTCCACCCTCTGCAAAGAACCCCTCACACTAGAACTTCTTTCTACTATCAACGAGCTAACTGGGACTCGTTCCGTGATTTCCTCCGAGATGTCCCCTGGGTTGCTGTCTTTACGCTCCCCGTCCAAGAATGTGCTTCTGAGGTCACATCCTGGGTTAAAGCTGGTATCGAAGCTTTCATCCCCTCAAGGATATATAGGGTCAAGTCGCTCTCCTCCCCTTGGTTCTCCGCTGCTTGCTCAGCCTCCATTGCCCATAGGAACCACTTCTTTCACCTATTTCGTAACGACATGTCGGACTGCAATAGACGTCTCTTTGCCTCCGCCCGTAAAGAGTGTAAGCGTGTCCTCAACGATGCTACGTCATTATTTGCTGCTCGGATGAAGGAACGTATTGCATCTTGCAAATTGGCTCCAAAGATTATTGGCGTCTCTGCAAAAGCGTATTGAACAATTGCAAACCCTCTATACCTCCATTGTTCAACCAGTTCGAAGCCCTGACCTCCTCTGCCGACAAGGCTGAATGCTTTGCTTGGAGATTTTCATTCAACTCAACATTCGACTCATCCGTTGTACCCATACCCGATTACCCTCTTAGATCGAAGGCACTGTTGAGTGGGTTACACAGAACCCCGTCTTTGGTATTGGGTATTATCTCCAATTTAGACACCAACAAGGCTAGTGGTGGGGATGGGATACCAGTCATTGTCTTGAAGAAATGCGTGACTAAACTATATAAATACTGTCTCAAGGAATCTTGTTTTACTGATTGCTGGAAGTCCTCTTCGTTAGTTCCTGTCTTCAAGAACTCTGGCGACCCCTCTAACACTTCTAATTACCGTCCTATCAGACTCTTACTCCTCTTCGGCAAAGTCTTCCAAGCCCTAATCAATACCAAAGTCGTTAACCACCTTACATCCCATGATCTGCTCTCAGACATGAAATATGACTTCTTCTTTGCCCGATCTACAGCTGATGTGCTTACAGCCATCAAGGAAACTGTCTACCAAGCTCTTAAAAATAACGAGGACGCTGGTGCCATGGCCCTAGGTATCTCCAAAGCGTTTGATTGGGTTTGGCATGCTGGCCTCCTTCGCAACCTCCAGGGTTATGGCAATACGGCTCGGTTGTTTGACCTAATACAATCATTCCTGTCAAACCGTGAATTGAAGGTTGTTCACAACGGATTCTCCCCCAGTTCCTATCTCACGAACGCCTGTTTTCCTCAAGTCTCTATCCTAGGCCCCACTCTATTCCTTATCTACATAAATGACCGTCCTGACGCTCAACTTCTCGAGAGCACCTCTCTGCGGCTGCTCGGTCTCACGTTGACTGCTGACCTGAGATGGAACAATTACATTGAGTCAATTGCTTCACTACAAGGAAAGTTGGCTCTCTTTGCAGCGCCAGGAATTTTTCTACTCGGAATCGATCCTTCAGATCTACAAATCAACAATTCGCCCTTGCATGGAGTATTGCTGCCATATATGGTCTGGACCCCCTTCTGTTGCCTCGAGGTTCTTGATAACAACCAGAGGCGGATATGCAATACAATTGGCCCTGTTCTGGCATCTCGTCTACAGTTGCTCTCTCACAGACGCGCCGTCGCCTCTCTCTGTTTTTTTTACAAATAATTTCATGGTAACTGCTCCGAGGAGCTGCATTCTCTGGTTACCAGACTTCATGAATTCAAGCGCCCTACGAGGCTGGCATACCGCTCTCACCCTTTCACTGACGAAACTACTAAATGTAGCCGTCTCTTCTACTCCAATAGCTTCATGTCTCGCACCTCTCGCCTGTGGAACTCACTTCCCTTTTCCAGTTTCCCTGAGAGCTATAAACTCCAACTATTCAAATGTAATGTCAATCGACCTCTCCAGTTGCCTTGATCTATCCACTATCCTTCTCCTCATCATTTACTCTATCACTCCTATCTGATCTTGCTCCAATTTCCACTATTTTTGCTGCCTATATTCTGAGCCTTTTGTGAATGATGAAATTCAAAATATTTAAAATTTACATAAATCATATAAGCGATGTCATGAGTAGAACGGTTTAAATGTAGCAATTTCTTCTTCTTCTTCTTCTTCTTCTTATTATTATTATTATTATTATTATTTTCTTTGATTTCTGGCGTTTACACATTTCTTTCCATGTCCCGTCATGACACTCCGCTAACATAAAAAAAAAGAATTAAATTACATAGATAAAGCCCTTTGTAAGGCGTGGGATGTAACTGTCAGAACAATTTTTGTATCTCCTTGAGGCATGGACTTCCAGGAATCCCTTCAATTAGTCTACTGGAATCTTTTCCAACCTGTCCTACGGCTCCAACTACAACAGGGCTTGCTGATGTTCCCATATGCCATATTTCCGAGATTTTATTTCAATGTACTTGTACTTTGACAACTTTTTGAATATCTTCAAAGATACATTGCAGTCAGCAAGGACTGCCATATCAATAAGGAGGCATCGTTTTTTTTTTTGTGGTCTTTAATAACAATATCTGGACAGTTGGCCTTGATTGTTCTGTCAGTGTGTATTGTGTAGTCCCAGAGAATTGTAACAGGTCCTATCTCCGTAACCGGGTCTGGGTGGTGTTCATACCAGTTTCTTTCAGTTTCCTTCCCGTAGAAGTTGCAGATTTTCCAGTGCAGATATTGGCCCACTCTGTCATGTCGGGTTTTATATTCAGTGGATGCCAACACCGTACAACCTGATATAAGATGATCAATCGTTTCTGGATATTTATCACAGAATCTGCATTTTGGGCTGACACAAGATTTTAGTATATGTGCTTGATAATTCCTAGTTAGCAAGCATTGGTCCTGCGCAGCAAGGATAAAACCTTCAGTTTCCGCTTTCAACCCTGCACTACGTAGCCACTGATGGGTACGGGTTTTGTCTATGTCAGCTTGTTTGGTACGGGCAGAGTATTGGCCATGAAGCGGTTTATCTTGCCATCCCTTCTGTAGCTGGTCGATTGCATTCGTCTTTGCTGTCTTTTTTAGGTATTTTGCAGTTTCAGCGGTGTATTGTGCTGTAGTTGCATCTCTACGCCGATTTGAAACTCCATTATGAATTTTTTAGCTTTCATTACGGAGTAAAGACGCTTACTACTTTCATGTTCCTTGACGCAGTCTTCTGTAGTTTCCAAATATCTTTGGAGGCCAATTGTTGTAGTTTTGTAGGACAGTTCTAGTTGAACTAATCCTCTGCCTCCTTTGGATCTGGGCACATACAGACGATCGACATCAGCTTTGGGATGATGCATGCGATTGCCAGTGAGAAGCTTTCTCGTTTTGGCGTCAATTCGCTTAATTTCAGCTATGGTCCAGTTAAGGACATTAAAGCTGTATTGCACCACAGGGACAGACAATGTGTTTATGGCTGATATCCTGTTTTTTGAGTTTAGCTCAGTATTTAGTACCAGACGTACACGCCTGTAGTACTCTTTTCTTATTTTTTCCTTCATTTGGGGTGCAGGCGCCATCTCCTTCGCTAATTCATAGGTACTTATAAGCTTCACCATGCCCAGTTCCTAATCTTTGTGACAAAATCTAAATCTATTAAGGGTGTTTCTGTAATTCTACCTTTCTTGAAAGTTACTTTTGCACATTTATCTAATCCGAAGTCCATACATATGTCGTCACTGAAGTATTTTACAATATTGAGGAGGTCTTTAAACTCATTGTCGTCTTTGGCAATGAGTTTGAGATCATCCATGTAGAGTAGGTGATTGAATATTTTCTTATTTATTTTGTAACCATAGTTACTGTTGTTCAGTTCATGTGTAAGATGGATTAAAGATAAACAAAACAGAAGGGGTGACAGAGAGTCTCCTTGAAAGATTCCACGTCGGATATTCAGACGGTTGGATATGGCAGTGCCCCTGGTGTGACTAAGGTATAGTTTGGTGTTCCACATTCCCATGCTGTGCCTAAGGAAATTTAATACCACAGGGGAGACTTTGTACATTTCCAAAGTCTTAAGGATCCAAGAATGTGGAACACTATCAAAGCCTTTACGATAATCAATCCACGCTGCACTTAGATTCCTGCGTCGTCTCCTACAATTTTCCAGGATCATTTTATTTATCAGAAGTTGATCTTTGCAGCCATATGAACCTCGTCTGCATCCCTTCTGTTCCAGCGGGAGAATGCTTTTTGTTTCGAGAAAGGAATAAGTACGGTTCGTCAGTACAGACGTGATCAGCTTATACGTTGTGGAGAGTCATGTTATCGGTCTATAATTTTTCGGGTCGTCTGTTTCATTTGTTTTTGGTATGAGGTGTGTAATACCTTCAGTAATCCATTCCGGCATTTTATTGGGATTATTTACAAGCGTTGATAATGTTTTTGCAAGAATTTCATGGGTAGATGTGAGATGATACAGCCAGAATTTGGGCAACTTGTCATTTCCTGGGGATTTCCATTTTTGGGATTTCGTTAGAGCTTGCCGAGCATCATCTGTGGATATATTTCCCATTCTTGCAGAGGTGTATACAGCAGTCGTTCTTCTTCACGCCGTACCCATTCTGCATTTGGGTTATATTCCTTTGGGCTGCTCCAGATATTTTCCCAAAATGTCTGTACATTATCAATCGATGGTGGCCTTTCGACATGTATAGGTGTTTTTCCAATTTTCCTATAAAATTTCTTAAGAACTGTTCGGAATATTTTATTTTGGCGATAGAACCTATAACGTTTTTCGTATCGTCTTGTTCTCTGCGCCTTTTGCTGAAGTTTCTGCTTCAGCATTTCCTTGATTGATGCAATATCAATTAGGGATTTAATGTTATATTTCCGCTTGATCTTTTTGAATTTACGTGTGGAAATATTAGGGTTTCTGGTGAGCTCATCTAATATAGAAATCTCACATCTGATTTGTTTTATTTCTCGAATTAGTTTGGTTTTCCAAACTGGTTCTCTGTGTCTGTTAATTTTATTTATTGTCTTGACCCCAAGCTTCCGAGTCGCTGCTAAAGCTGTTGCGTATATGACGTTGTTAACTTCTGTGATGTTTCCCGGTGGTTTATCTGTTAACAGTGTTTCCAGAGCAGCATTGTATATTTTCACGATGTGCTTGTTGGAATTCGTCATATGGATTTTAGGGAGCTGGTCTCTGTCTGACAATTGCATGAAAGATTCTCTGCTGAGTACTTGGATGACGTCATTTTCCTTCGGTGATTTCAGCTTCGTGGTTTTCAAGGAATTCTAACTTATTGTCACTGAAGATGACTCAGGCACATTTTTCTGGAGGACTGTAGGTTGTGTTTAAGGCAGAGTCTTGGGTTTCATTTCCTGGAGATTATTTCGTATTTCATTCGCTTTAGCGTCCACCTCATCCTATGTTGCATTCCTTATTTCTACATTCGTCTCAATAGAGTTTGAGTGATGGGTCATAGTATATTGTCTTATATCTAATTTTATCTTATCTATTTCTGCCTTTGAGAGTCTGTTGTTTCGCATGATGTCCCTACGGACATTGGCAAGCATGTTTGGATTGAGGTTAGGTCTTATATCATATCCCACCATACCTCTCCATATTTGGTATGTTTGATTGGTGGTGTTCTTTGCTGGGTTTTCGAGTGCAGTGAAGAAGGATGTCATGATTTGTCGATACTCTTCGCGGCTCCATTTCGTTTGTTTACTTTTTATTAGTCGATTTGGTATTGAGTCAATAATCCGGGTTTGGTGACAAAGTGTCTTTTCGTGTGTGGAAGAGTTTGTTCCAGTGGCAAACGTTTCGTCCTCAGACTGGTTCCTCTCTGAGCGACGCGGCCCTTGTTGTCCCGGTTGACGGCCGATCCGGTATGAAATATTATTCGTATTCATTGAAATTGGTAGAGATGCGTTTTAACCTTGACCGCCAAGGGGTAATTATGTTCAGGTTACCAGCTATAGGGCGAGTCTCGAAGAAAATCCAAGAGCACGCCCAAACAATGAGATTGTGGATTTATTAATATAACGAAGGTAGAATAGTTCATAAGATTATATGTTATTCAGTGGGGTAGACTATACTAAGTTTTGTAGACTATACTAAGTTTTAACTTGTATAAGTCGGAGTGACCACTCCAAGGTGGATAAATAGATTTTAGTATATAGACTTGAAGAAAAAACATACAATATGATCCCTGTCCATGCGGATACATATACATGTAAATTATATATATATAAATATATATATACATACAAGGGAGAGAGAGAGACACACACACACACAGATGTTAGTAAACATGTACACATATACGCAACGACAGAGATATGGGATGCCTAAAGTAAGAGAAAAATAAAAGTAAATAAATCAATAAATAAAAGTGAAAAATGGACACGGATGTCCGCTTAAAGTCGTGGGGGGGGGTAATTAATATATATGTTAAAAAAAGGAAAAAGAAAAGGGGACTGAAAAGGAAAGAATTAACTTGAGTCAAGAGAATTTACAATTATAGCACACTACACGAAAAGTATCATTCAAAAATACTACATTTACCATTTCTTATAAGTTCGAAGCATGGCCAAAGTCTTATTATTATTATTATTATTATTATTATTATTATTATTATTATTATTATCCGTTAATTTCTGGTGTGTATGCATTTCTTTCCGGGTAACCTCCAGGGACGCAAGGTTATAAATGGCATCCGGATATTTGCCACTGAAAAAAAAAAAACAACATATTTTACAAAGACAAAGGCTTTCGTAAGGGTTTTGTCTCTGTACTCGTGAGAACTTTTTTTTTTCTTTAAGGCATCGGCTTCCAGGAATCCCTTCAATTAGTCTACTGGAATCTTTTCTAATCAATTCGAGGGCTTGAACTTCAACAGGGATTGTTGATGTTCCCATGTGCCTCATTTTTGAGATTATTATTATTATTATTATTATTAACAGTAAACATGGTTAGAACGATCATGAAATTATGTTTTGAATATGAGCATGGTCAATTTGTCAGGTACCTTCTGGGGGAGAAGTAGTTGACTCAAGCCTTGTATATGACATTCGGCAGGAGTTCATCGATAGTTATGTTTTGACGAAGTCCTAAGTTAAAGTAGCTGAAGATTGCAGCCGAATGATCACACCAGATGGTTTACGTTCCCGGAGAAAATCTAACTAGTCATAGCAGCATCATAAACACAGGTAGGATCTGTGAATGTTAAACAATCATCTCAGATAAGGCATACTCGGATACGAGCGTCCAGAGATCATTATTATGCTATATGAGCAGGATCAAAGAAAATCAACGTTAGAGTGTGGCAATAATGACAAGAATAAATTATTTTAATTAGACATATCCTCATTCTCCTTTTACTCTATACCCCCGTGTGAGACAATATTTCACGACAAAATATATGCGCAGCTTGGAATAAATTTACACTGAGACTCACACTAGTTCATTACCAACACGCGCTTATATTTTCGGGTATTTTATATATTTATTTTGATTATTTTTTCTTCACTTTGAAATTTTCATATTTCGTGTTAATTTTATTAGAATAAAGTTATGGGATTTATTTAACAATTTAATTAATTGAGTATTGGGATATATATTATGTAGAAATTATTTTCTTTTTCTGCATTTTAAAATAAGCACTGCCTTTTTATCTTGTGAAGTTGCTCTCTAATTTTGTGCATATAGATGATATGAAACTGAATTGGCACATAAACATTCCTTAAGGTTTATCAAAGACATTATTCAGTATATTTTGTATTCAATCCAAAACATTTTTTCGTTTAAAAGAAGAGATGTCCCAATTAATAAATTTATTTATTTATTTTACATAATGTCATTGTAATTATGCTTTATGTGAGACCATGTGATATAAAATGTAGTAGAGTTTATTAGATTTAGATGACGAGATTTTATTTGTATATATAATTCATGTTATACTTACCTGGCGTTATGCTGGGGGTTTTGACAAATATTGGATCGTTTCTTGGCCTTTGGCTGAGATTCAATCAAGGCTTCGACTAGCTTAGACTGGCTCCGGTCTGGACTTGCTAGGACAAGTCATGACCAGCTTTGACTAAGCTCAGACCAGCTTGGACATGCTATGACCAATTTTGACCAGTGGCCTTTGCGTGGAAACACTCGGGTTTCCCACGTTGAACGACCTTGTGTCACATCTTGACCTTGTGGGAGTCAAGTAAATACCTATGTATAATTCATGTTGTGATAATTGACAGAAATTGTTTTTTTTTTTTTTTTTTTTTGCTGTATTTTCCAATGATCTCGAGTTATTTAATTAAGAGGTTGTCCTGAGTGTAGAATCACTCATTAAACATTAGTATATATAATGGTTACGAAGGGTAAATTGTCGCCATCTCATATTTTTAACTTCACGCATGCGCGTTGTTTGTTTATCACTTTCTCGTCTGAGCATTATATTATGGTGGGTTGGATAGCGTCTTTGAGAAAAAGAGTACCATGACGCAATTCATTCCGCCATAAATTTTTAGACGGTATACAGTACTGCTTGGTATTCGCACTGTAAGCTCCAATACAAAAATTTAAGAGGGTTTGGATGGCAATCTGAGGACAGTGGAAAGGATTCGGAAATTTGGATGGTGATTACGAAGGTAGGGAAGCTTGGAAAACACACTGCAAACGTTCTGATAAGAAAAAAAATATATCCGAATTTGATGGAGAGATCTATGCCAGGCTTGAAAATGACCCCTTCAAATAATCAGGACCGTGGCCATGGGACAAGTGCATGTCAGTTGAAAGATCATGTGTCTGACAATAGAACTGTATCATGCCACACAAGCAGGAGAATCAAGGCATGAATGTTAGGCAATTACTGCGAACACATAACACATTACATCTGGCAAACTAACTCCCCAAACAGCAAAGCCTTTGTGTAGGGCGCGGTTAAGCGAGGGACCAAAAATTGTCCGTGTAGCACCAAAGATCACCTGAAGGTAATGATTATGGGAATATTCACCAAATAAAAAAGAAGACAGTCAAGAGTAGATACAGGAGAATCCGAAGTCGTCTGAAGGCTGTTGTTGAAGCAATTAGGGATTTTATGGAAAAACATTTACCCTTTAATATTTTAATATATTTTTCTGTAATTTTGTAAATATATCTATTATCATTAGATGTCAGTGTTAATTTCATTTCTGCGTAATTTAGACGAAAATTTATCTATCGCAACCCTATCTATCTATCTATCTATCTATCTATCTATCTATCTATCTATCTCTTTTCTCTCTCTATTTCTCTCTTTATATATATATATATATATATATATATATATATATATATATATATATATAGATAGATAGATCAAGACCTTTTGTAAAACAGAGTCAAGTGGTTTTCAGATGTACAAACTGATGATTGGACCTAACCCAGATTTATATTAAAATTTCTTAATTCCACAAAATTGTCTGAAGTTTCGAGAAAATAATAATCATTCCTAATACGAAATTCTATAGAAAAATGATATTAATCATATAATTTAAAATTTGAACCGTGTGTCCTGTATTATACGCCGTATTTCACCATCTATCTATCTATCTATCTATCTATCTATCTATCTATCTCTCTCTCTCTCTCTCTCTCTATATATATATATATATATATATATATATATATATATATATATATATATATATATATATATATATATACGTAATCTATCTATTCTACATTATTAGCATCTTATACGACAGTTTTTCTTTTAAAGTTAACTGCTTCTCTGTTAAATTATTTGTTCTTCTTTCATTTGTTACATGCCCTCGTTACTTGACAAGAAAAACAAACTGAAAATCAAAGGAAAGTTTTGTTGTTTCTGATTTTTTTCAATAAACAAATAACATCTGATAATTGCATTCGACAAATAAATTTAATAAACGTTAAGACCATAAATTATCCCAATTTTGCGCATGTGACATCTCGTCTCGCTGTTGATTCTTCAAGCAGTCAACATTTTAATTTCGAATGTTGTATCCGGTTTGATTAATAACTTTACGTACAAAATCTCATAGTCTCAAATGTCCACTTTATTTTTATTTTGATTATTTTCAGTTAAACTTGCACTTCATTTTTTTTATTATTTAAAAATTTCGCAGCAGTACTGAGGTGGTTTCAAAGAACAGCTAAAATGGCTATCAAGACAAATATTTCAACGACAGAGATTTTAATAGAGGTTTTCAGTTGCAAAGATTTTTCTTTTTTCCGATTATTCCTCATCCCTTAAGATCATCCGTTGACACTCTTCCTTAATTACTCATCTGGGTCCTATTTTCTCAGGTTGAATTAATTTATATTTTATTTCTCATTTATTATCTCCCCTTGCTTTCATCGTTTTTTTTTTTATTTATTTCTTCTATTGCTGTTAATGAATGAGAAAATAAGTTGATAACAAATCGTCCCGTCATAATCATATGTTTTTAATTTGACGAATACTTTTTATTCAACCCAGGTTAAGGTGTTTCTGGGTGGAATCTTTCTACAAGACTCGACACAAGTTCGAATATCGAAACGAAATGACGTAACAGAACATTTGACAATAATAACGGTAATATTTACTCTTTCCCTAAATAGAAACATTCGATGGTTTTTAAGGGAGAAAGCAGTAATCGTTTCGGTCAAAAATTATAAAATATTTCTTTTAAAACATTTTTCTTTTAGAAAAAAAAAAGGATTGTCATGTCCAGTAGATGTTATTGCTCTTTCAAGTATTAAGAATTTGGTCGTTTCTAACCTTTTATTTGAAGTTGTGTAGAATGAAAACATGTTGATTATATCATGACTTTCTATTCTGGTTATATGTGCTATACATTTTAGCTGTTGCTGCAGTTGGTAATCTTCAAGTGATGTAGCTTGCTATTTGTTTTTTTTTTATTTGCGGGTGGGTATCAGCAGCGCCAGTCCAGAGTGTTCAAAGAAGGATGATCTTTACTAAGACCATCAAACGTTACTCGCTCAAAGTCTTTTTACACTGTTGATCTTGTTGTATACAGCTGGCAGTTTAGGTATCGTTTAGCGCAATACCTGACGTTCATATGAAAGTCTTAACAAAGACGATACTATTTAAGAAAATGACTACAGTTTTCAGGTTGATATCTTTGCTTTGTAGCAAGTCGTGATGTTGTGCGAACCTACCTCTAGTCCAGACTATTGTATATTTAATTTATTTTTCACGTACTTAATTTGTTATAACTGATCCATCATTTCAGGCCAAGAAACTAATTTGAACTTAAATTTTCATCCAAGAATACTAATTTAAACTTTCCTAATACGGTTCTGCAATCATTTATATTAATACAGTAAGTCAGAGTGTCAGGCTAACTACCGGGAAATACACGCGTAGGTGTTCTCAAAAGTAACAAACAAATAATCAGTGGCTATCACTCGTATATAACTTGAGATACATGTGTTGCCATTGTACAGATGAAGAAAAGATTCCTCTTTAATGATACAATCACATTTATTTAAGCAGTCTACTTTTTCTATCCGCCATGTTCCTTTGGAAGGCAGGGGATAGTGGCACTTTGCAATTTCCTATCATTAATATCTCTTAATTAGGTTTGAGTTTTCATAATCAGACAGAAAACTATGTTCTTACATCTATTAACGAAAGTTCATTACGTAGGTTGATCGCTGTTTTCCTCTTCCCCTATTAGAAACTTCATTTACGGCCGCAACACTTTGAAACAACGGGTCTCGGACGATCGCTGAAGTTAAGCAATGTCCAAAATAGCCAATACCTAAATTGGTGACCGTTTGAGAATACGAGATGGTTTAAGACTTGTGTTATGATTAATGATATACTTGATGGTTGGAGAGCCAGAATTGTTTGAATGTACGAAGGATATGGGTTAATTATTAAGACTTACAAAACTAAATCCACAAAAAAATCGTAATATCTAAAAAATTTTCCTGGCTTTAAATGATTTGCAAAGTGTGGATAAGCGATAAAAATATAATCAATCACAAACAAAAATAATTCTAGAATTTACGCCTCTCTTTGTGATTCTCAGTATAAGCGTAATTATTTTCCCATTTTGCTTAGAACATGCACGTTAATCACATAATCATTTCATGATAGTCGCCAGCCTTGATTCCTTGAAACTCTCTCTCTCTCTCTCTCTTTATATATATATATATATATATATATATATATATATATATATATATATATATATATATATATATATATATATATATTATCGAGATAAATTTTATCTAATATTTCTAAAAATCCTCATTTAATTCACAGAAAATTTTCACACAGTGTTGAATATTTAACATATTTGAAGTATCTGCGCAATCACTTAAATTTTCGTACTGATCTGCGCAATGTAAAAAAACTGGCGCTATATTTGTTATCAGCACGGTGATTTGAACGTGCCAAATTATTAGAAATGTTTAGTAAAATTCCCAGAATTGAGCAAACAAAACGTTTATTAATGAGCTTCCTTCTTATATATATATATATATATATATATTCATATATATATATATATATATATATATATATATATATATATATATATATATATATATATATATATATATATATATATATATATATATATATATATATATATAACACATATATATATATATATATATATATATATATATATATATATATATATATATATATATGCTAAAACACACACAAAACATACACATATATATACATATATATATATATATATATATATATATATATATAAATATATACATGTATATAAGTATATATATATATATATATATGTGTGTGTGTGTGTGTGTACTCTTTCCTCATTATTTGGTTGAAAAAAATGAGTTAAATAATTTCCAAATGGAAAAAATATATTGCATTTTTTTAGAGAAATGTCAAAGAGAACATTGCTAAATGTGTAAAATCAGAACAAGTTGTAAAAAAAAATCCAAATAAACCGAGATACTGTAGACACGTGAATAAACGTTCACCTGGCTTTAATTATGTGACAGAATGTGGCATTGAAAAATTTCCACTGTCTAATGATCTTGAAAATATATGTTGGAATGTGTAATCAAAATTTAAAGCAGAATATAAAAATCAGTCTCTAAAGTTATGAATCAAACCAACAACTACATGTTAATATACTGTATCTGAAAGAGATAATCGTTTCTTCAACTAAATCATTAACCATAACACCGAGAACTCAATCTTATCAAGGTGTATAATATTTTGAAATGGCATTGTAGATTTATCATTTTCTCGTCTTGTCAGTAGTTCATTTCATTTTTACAGATACTGAAAGTTTGAAAGAAAAAGTATATCTTTACGAGATAATAATCAAAGTATGCTACTATCCAACGGTTTAAAACGGATTAATATACCAGAGTAGTTAGAAGTTATCTCCTGATAATCTTTCAGTATAAAGCTTATGATTCACCAGTAAAAATGATGCAGATGAAAACTGGAATAATATGCAAGCAAGTATGAGATCTGGGATGGAATATAAAGATACATCAAATATGTTAAATTCGTAGAAGTAGAAACTTCCTAGTTTGTCTGTCCTAGTACATTCTCCTTTCGGATGATATCCAATTTCGAGTTTCCATTCTTTTCACATCCATATATTTTTCTCTCATGTACTGGTCGATCAGGTGTTTGTTTTATTGAAATTTAGGTGCTGTGTTAGGCTTCTTCTGTTTCCGTTGTTTCACCCTTCGTTTCCATATAACAGAGTGATGAACGCTTCCACAGTCAATGCTTAGGTAGATTTTGCAGTGAACCATTGCATTCTTGAATATTTTGCTGATAGTTATGTAATCACTTTGGATTTTAATTTCTTCTTCTGGGCTCCTCCATGTCCATATAGGTCTCGGATGTTCATGGAACCATGTGTTGGCTCTTACCTGGTCAATGGCCATGCAGCATTGGATCCATTTTCTCTACGTTCTTTGCGGACCCCTAGTCGGAATTCTCCGGCTACATCCCCTGCCTTATCGCTGGCTACATGGCGTTTATGACATCTTTGATTTGCAAAAAGGCTTCGCATTTTTTAGCATGGAGTTGAAAGATTCGATTTCTTCTTCTTTACTTTGTGCTGTCGGTGAGTACATTATTATGACGGCTATGTTGAAAGGATTTCCTTTCAGTTTGACTACCATAATGCTTTCGGATAGTTAGTAGTATCCCAGAAGGAATTTCTTAAATACTTTATCTTGTATCAGTCCTACTCCTTTTTCGTTTTTCTCTCTGCCTGTACAAATAATCATTCAATTGTCCCTGACAAAATCTCCATTGTTTGGCCGTCTGGTTTCACATACTTCTAAAATGCTGATTTTTAGCATGCTCATCTCTTGTTTGACATTACTTAACTGGCTGCAGTTATTCAACGTCCAAACGTTCCATGTCCCGAGAGTTCGTTGCAAGCAATCGCAAGATTATGGTACGGTGACAATTTTCGTTCATGTCGTTCCGTTCCGGGCGAGAGATATCTTCCGAGGAATGTTATCCCCTTTACGTTGTTTATGCTAGCGGTCGCTGGATGACGGTCAGGTGACACCTGTTGGGTATGTATGTCCTTACCGGGCGAGGAGTTATACACTTAACACCCTTTACGCTGTTAGGTTTTATACTGTGTGTGTTTTAGGCATATTGCGGTTGATAAGTAGTTTTCCGTTGCCTATTCCACATTGGATCATGGAGACACCACCGTTAGTCAGCTGGACGTTGACTCAGAGAGCAGTTCCGCCATTTGTTTCGTCTTGTTTTTTTTCGTTCTAAAGGCTCGCTAACAATCTGATCTGCCTATCTCGAAAGAACTTGGAGTGGGTAGTCGGTTTAGTCGCCGGCATTTCATCTGTAATACTTCCCATATATATATATATATATATATATATATATATATATATATATATATATATATATTTAAGCAAAAGCGTTTTTTTTTTTAAATCAAAATTGTTAGGTTGAGGGAATAGAAAAAAATGATACTTTTTCATTTTTTATTTATTCGTTTTAAATGATACTAAGTTCCATTGCTCTCTATTAAAATAATATGCGATTATCAAGCGATTATTTTACGCGCACCTGTTATCAAAACTCCAGGTAAGCCAGATTACACGATATATACGCGTATATGACGAATATTTATATATCTAAAAGATAAACATAACTTATCTGAAAATTAAATTAAAGAAAAGAAGATTAATTAAAATACATATCCAGACAGCTAACACAGAATCAATGGTCATTTAATGAAAAGTGTGTTGCTGACTTTAAAAGCAAACCTCCATTTCAGGAACCAAATGCCTTGGGGTTGGTTATGTTAGACGAGGTGGGAGGCCAACCAAGCAAGACGATGTCACTTTTCTTAGAGGTGGCGGGGGTTTTCTGAGATGTCATAGTGACCAAACCATTCCCAACCCTTGAAAATGGCGACTTTGCGTTTCAAATAAAATATGACAAAAGAAAAATCAAAAACGAAAAGAAAATAATTTTCTACATTTTCCTGGCTTTTTTATCGACGAAATTTCACTAGTTGCCAAAACCCAGAATGAATCAGATTACACGATATAAGCGTATATGAAGAACATTTTTATATTTACAAATCAACCTAACTGGTCTAATAATTTAAATTTTAGAATCAACAAAATTAAGCAAGTACATGAATTTAAATATCTAGGAATTGATTTAAAAAGTGAGACACTGAAATCTGAAGACCCATTGGAACTTCCAATGTTGCTTTCCAAAAGTTACGTGAAATATTATGAAACAGGAAGATGGTATTAGAAACCAAGAGAATGGGTAATTGGCTGTTATATAAGATCAATCCTCCTATATAAAGGTGAATGATAGACAATCTTCTTACAGGTGAAAAAGATACTTGAGGCAACAGAAATGATGTTCTGCAGACGGATGCCGACAATACCATGGACTGAACATATGAGCAACGACAGACTTTTTCGGGGAATGGAAACTTAAAGAACACGTATAATTAAAATCAGAAAAGAACAGTTGAAATTTTTAGAACCACATAATGAGGAAAGAGGGCTTAGAAAATGTGACACTTAGATGGCATATTGAAGGCAATAGGGACAGAGGAAACCATCAAATAATCTGCTTAACAAGCTTGTGCGGATGGCCGACAGAATAGGGATTAAAAGAGAGATCACAAATGTAAACATTGCTACAATCTACAAAGGATTGGGAGTTGTAGAGAATCAAGATCGGGCCTCGTTCTGAAGAATGCAAGAACATGATAAATACGATAAGAGTTTCGTCTGGTGTGTAGAATAAATCAAATGAATCTATCTGTAATATAATTTTATCTTTATTTTTCACGAGCATTTCTGGGGCATTTGTATTCATTTAAAGCCTGCCCCATCCGAATTAAGTTATTATAAATATTCCACCAAACGAATATACGCTCACACTCAAACGGGAAAGGGCATATGAAATATAATTTTGTCTTGGTAACTTTTCGAATGTCAGTTTGATATTAAAAATACTTTGAATTGTTATTAACACACGATACATACATACACACACACATATATATATATATATATATATATATATATATATATATATATATATATATATATATATATATATGTGTGTGTATATATATATATATTTTTTTTTGTATGTCAGTCTCTCTGTTTGTGTGACGTCGTTTATTACGAGTACAGCTCCCTGTTTGTATAAATATATTGAACATCAAAGTCGAATACATAACTCATAATTCTAAATAGGTATAAAAGTCAGTGATTGTATCTCAAAAGAGAGTAATCTTTTTTAATAAAACGTTCGCGTATGAATACACACTAATATTCTGGTACGACAATAGATAAAAGACGCAAAATTTAAAGTAATTAAGTTAATGTTTTATACTTAATACATGATACCCCGTAACAATATCACAGTTCCAAAAATATTTGCAAAGTTTGTTTTTTTTTCTCCTTCGACATGTTTCCTAACTTTGACAGTTTATCAAAAGCGATTTTTTATGCTGGAGTCACATAAATGTAGTCGTTTTATAAGATTATTTGTTGTGTACAATTAAATATAGAAGATAGTATTCCCTTGATCTTGTACACATTTTTTTTCATTTTTTTTTTCTTCTAAACAAAAGAATTCGACAAAATTACTATTCGCGGTACACACGAATGTTTGCTTTCTCCGTTTCATTTAATGTCGTTCTGGGGAGGCAATTCACGCAGAAGACTCAACAGCCACCTTCTGTAGAAATCCTGTCTGTAGCATGCATTATGCTGACGATCTGAATTTACGCAACGGCAACGTATTGCAAGTCCTGTGGAACAGAGAGGCTTTAAATGACGTTTCATACAGCATGGAGAAGTATTTTTTTGATAACTTCATGCATCAACATGACTAGCAACACTGTAACAGACACATTGCTAGAATTGGTGGCCAGATTAAATCAACTGAGTACGTCATGGTCAAAGGTGAACACCTAAATCAAAATACGGATGCCCGCGTTTCACTTTTATTTTTGAGGAAATTCACAGAATGCTCATGAGCATTCTATCGTTCCAACTTTTCAGTGATTTACAGCTAGAACAAGTAAGGCTATTTCTTTCGAGTTGAATCCACCTCTTTACACCCGTATTTCAAATTTAATTAAAACGTCCCAATCAGTGAACTTTGTCCTGATAAGCGTCATTTTTTTTTTAACAAGAACATATTTCGATGCTTCCCTTGTACGCAACAATTTTAACATATTCAATCAAAACTCAATAGTTATATATTCCCTTTATAATACTTTCTTCCTATTCGATCCAGAGCTGCCCAGTTTCCAGTCCTGATAGAATTCAGAAGCGTCTCCGAGTCCTTGAAGATTAAATATTTTGCACTCTCCAAATTTTCTCTTCCTCAAAAGCTTGTTCCATCGAATCACTGCTCTGTGGAACAGACCCCCAAGAGTTTTTTTTCCCGATCAATACATTCTTAACCACTTAAATCTAGAACTAACCCATATCTTCCGTTCCCATCCATTTAAACTACTCCTTAACGTAACCCTCTTTATCGATTGGCCCACGGACCTCGTACAGAGTGGTCCTTCCTTTAAAATAATAATATAAAATATCATTGACCCTATTGTTCATTACCAATAAAGAATTACCCAGCTCGAGTAGAGACTAAGAAAGGATAAGATAAACATAATGTCAGGCATAGGATGAATTATCCAGATATTAGTAACTAACTCCACTTAAAGATTCTCCGCATATATTACATAGAGAAAAAATCCAAAATAAAAAGAGGGGGGCTTTTTGTGTTTCAAAAAATTAATTAATTAACTTGACGCGTACAGTCAAAAGGAATGGAATTATATTCTATCCTATACAGTCAAAACGTTGAGTGAGCAACATCGCAGTCGGTAAACAACACGAAAATCTCCAGCATATACAGACTATACAGGACGAATATACAGTGTGCCGTTGAAAGACTTGGGGGGGGGCAATGGCTGTCTGGTTAAAAAACACGAAATTATCCGTGATTCTACCGTCATTTAACTCACATGAAAATTGATAAAATACATCAATTGTTACGCACTTTTCAATGTCTGTGTAGAGATACTTACATTTAGAATATAAATAGGCTTGGAAACAAACCCATGTTTTGGTTGTTAAATAGTGTGAGAACTTAGCTATCATGATCAGTTTTATATGAAACGACTTACTATTGTAAATTATTGATGAAGAATATCTTGATCTCCATATATAGTCTATGCTAAAAAAGGAATCTTCACGAAGAAATCATTTACAGGATGAGACCAACCATCTTTTTGGTATCTGTCTATATTTCTGAGAGGAGGTATTATGTACACTATTTACATTATTCGGACTATTGTCCTCATGTGACACTATTTACCGGTCGCGTGAAAATTAAAAGTGAGAAATAATTAAGGAGAGAAGCTGAAATAATTAAGGCGATAAGAATCTATCATGAAAAGACATACTGAGCGATGTAATTTTTTTTATGGACAAAGAAAAGTGAAGATTTTGTTTTCGTTTGAGAAAAGAAAAAGTATTTTTTTCTCTCGCAGAAGATAGGGGATTCGTAAGATCTCGGATCTGTCGAATTAATTTATGTTATGACGCGTCGAAAGAAGATAGCAATCTGCCCATGGCAATAATGAAAATTTCAAATTGGTCAACTGGCCTACAAAACAGAATGCTAAGAGATCATGTTAATCAGGTCGCGCATTTACCGAGAAAGACATCAGCTGAGGGCCACCCAGGAAGAGAGGAAAGATTAAACCATTAACTATCCTTCGGAGATGTCATTTGGTTTTGGGAAAAACACCTGTTTTATGTCAAAGCTGGCCATGATAAGAGTTTGTTGCCTGGACAGATTTTGGCGACGGAAGCACGTAGACATTAAGAGATTCACTTGACCAACACCAATGATTATTTGACGAAAATCTCGTTGACGAATTCCAGATGAAATTCGGTTAAGATAGAGATTAAAGACCACACTACGAGTCGTAGGGGTCTGGTGAAAAAAGAAAAAGAAAAAAAGAAAAAAAAAGGAAGATAATTTTTTTTTCCTTTGAGCGTAATTTTTAAACTGAAGCCAGTCTATCCACACCTACGCTGCTGGGCGTTCATTGGCTGAATGGTGGCGTGAGCGGTAGGCCAAGGTAAACTATCAGAAAGGAAGAGAGGCCTGTTGACGCCTTTGAGGGGATTGGTGTAAGAGAGAAGGGGAAGCTGTTGAAGCCCTCTGAGGGGATTGGTGTGAGATACCAATATGAGAAAGGAAGAATTTAGGAGGACGATACCCTTAAGAACTCCTCTAAAGCAAAAAGTAATGGACTTCCAAAAATGGAAAGTGATAAATTTTCCTGTCCGAAAACAAAGAAAATCCTTGTTGTGGATTTAGAATTATCGAGGAACCACAAACCACGACAAGCCCACAACCGGTTTTGGTCGGCGTCCATATAAGCAGAGTCGCAGCGAGTTGAGAAAGTAGTTGGAATTGCAGAGAGAATTTAGTTGCAGTTGAAGCTGTTGAGCTCTAAGACCAGCCTCGCAGGAAGCTGACTGAAGATCCACACATCCCGACTTCAACTTCTACCCAAAAACAATTTATTTTTGAAGAACGACTTAGACTCACACCACCAAAACAAGTTTTATGAATATCGCCTTAAGATACAGAAAAACCAGTTTCTAAAAAAAAACAACTTAAGATGTTAAGACTCGCCTAACAAACACAAAGTGTCAAGAATCCATATTAGCGGTTTGGGAGAAAGAATCAGTCCTGTATTCAGCAACCAGATATAAAAATATTTGTTATTCTTTTTTAACACATTTGAACTTTTCGAGTTGTTACTTTATTTTCTTTTACATATACTTGTGTGGTGTTACCTTTGTTGGACTCGGCTTGCATTGCGGCCCGGCGACTGATTGATTTCGTCTACCTAAGATCAAATTACAACGTGGGTAGGTTAGACTAGAAATCAAAGCAGTTACTTCGGTAACGAGACGTTGGAGGCGAGCTGGGAACGACAAAACTGATACCGAATCTAACCAGATTCCCATCCGAATAAGCAAAGGGTTAGAACGTCACATTTGGTGCCGCGAGCAATACCAAGTTACATTGGTCGTCACAGGATAGCACGGCGGCGGGCGCGGAGAAAGCCGGGGTGACGTCACACTCATCTTTGTCATCATATTTATTACATAATAAATATGGCGACAAAGATGAGGACAATAGTCAGAATAATGTAAATATTGAACCATCTTTTTGTTTTTCGGGGGTAATTTCTTTTCCTGGTTCGAGATAACTTCTGTATTTGAAGAGATTTTTGAGTGAACAGTTCATTTTAAGATAATAATTCTTTACAAGCAATGATACAAAAATGCGACTGATACTCGTGGACATAAAGAGGCTTGGTGAAAATATATAAGCATTTATATTTTTTAGGTTAGTCATGTAAGATTGCACAATTTTCCATTTCCCTCGTTCTCACTAATTGCTAATAATTTATTTGTTTTATTTATTTAACTGCATAAAATCGTTGGGTTGACTGATCCAAAATTTGTGTTACATGCTCAAGACATGGCCACAGCAGACGGAACAAAAACTTGGAAATTTGCTCTTCCAAGGTGAGTTAACTAAAACTGATATATCTACAAAGGACATGACTTGTGGAATTAGAAAAATCTACCAACGTGGACATGAGTTGTGGAATTAGAAGAATCTACCAAGGTGGACTAAATAAAAGGTTGGCGATTTGAAATTCTGTATATATTACCTGAAGACAGCCGGAGCGTACAACGACAGACACGTCGTGAATAAGGCTATATAGATGAAGACAACAACCTGAAAATTTTAAATAGTGTGAATACTTAAAATACGTGATCTTATAAATATAGACAGATATACACTCTTTCTCCTTTATTTTTATTTGTCACATTCTTTCTTTTCTGTCATCTTTTTCATGTCTTTCTTGATCATTGAAATTCTTTACCATAATGACAACAGACTTCCTTTCAGTTTGTCTCTAATAGTTATGCTTATATTCTTGTCCCATCAGTCAACTCAAGTCATTACAATGCTTATCAGATACATTTATAACCTTCTCTTTTCATTCTATCTTTATATATTCATTTCGGGTTCAGTCGATACGACTTCTGATTTCCTATGTGTTGTAAACACAACTGCGTATTAAATTTATTCCAAGGACTGGGAAACGAAAAGATCTATTCAGCACAAGCTACCAAATTAGTCAGCGTTTTCAACACGGAAACAATTAAGTTAACGCAGAAGTTACGATACCGTGAATAGCTTCAAATATTACGAAGATGACCTATAGCTTTGGAGCCCAGATCCGTCACAAGGTTCATTCTCAGGGTGAAGCCTTTTCCATACAAATGTATGTAGAGTAAAAGTAAAACTTCGGTCAGACCGTTACTCAAGAATTAATACATAGATAATTTTTACCAGTAGGCATATCTTATTCTCGGGTTGGACACTACTGCTATAGATGAGCGAAACCGAGATTAGGCGTATGTAGAGAAGGGGATGAACCTTCCAACGGACGTCTTCACTTTCGCGTCGATACGAGATCACTCTGAAAGTTTAGCAGGTAGTGACCACTGACTTTGTTCTCTGTCATGCCATTTTTGTCTAAAACAGTAACTCATCTTCATTCAATGAGTTTATTTGGTTGAGACGCTTGCCATAATCCTTGTGGGCTCACTAAACATAGCTGATAATCACCAGGAAAATAGATGTCAGAATCTAATATTGTGACAGGTCAGCATATTTTACATTCAACAAGATATTAACTGATACTGAGATCTTGATGAAAGACAGAAAGTTCCACCGCTGATTCTTTATACTTAAGTATCTGTACTATTATATAATTTTCGAAGAGTTACATAGCTTTTCAGTCTTGGGTATGGCGTTAAACGACATCCGGCAGCAAGGCTTCTGACTGATCGAGACATTGGAGATTTCGATTAGCGTGGAGTCATCTATTAATTTTTCGGCTTCTCAGCACCATCTTGGCATGCGTCGGTTGCATATGTTAAAATTCCAGCTATGGGCAAATTATGAAATCCCCCACAAAACAAAGAAACAAAAAAAACTATCAAAGTATAATATAATTTTATAGTACAAATAGCAGTAATATATATTTTTTTTATATAAAACATATTACCAACAATATATGTTTATAGCAAAATTACTAGCTATACATATTTATAGCAAAATTACCAAAAAATTGTGTTTAAAGCAATGTCTTTTATAGTAAAATTACCAACAATACATTTTAGAGGAAAATGACCAATAATACATTTATCTGTAGTTGAAGGCATAAAATTGAGTTCAAAATATATTTAGCTGAAACCATACAAATGTTTTAAAAACATTTAGATTTCAGCATTAAATGACGCATATATGTTGATACGTCGCTAAACAAAATCAATCAACCAACCGACATCGCTGTTCACATTTTTTCACGATTTCGTCAAAATAATAATTTATATGTCCAATACCCTGTAATTTTCTTTCCGAATTGAGTCATTATGTATAATTCTTTAGCTTATAGAATATTATAGCTAGTGTACAGAATCTGCGATGGAATTAATTTGTTCTAGATGTGTGGTGAGTAAAACTGTTACCAGTCCAGAGATTGGAACCGACGGTTGGAGCCCAAATTCTGAATAGGTCTGTTTAAATTCTAATTACCTCAGTGAAGAGAGGAATCAGTCTTCCTGTAATTATGCGCTAAAAAATCAGGGCAGAAGTGGTATGGCGATATTCACTGAAGGTGAACATTATCCCTCGGGAATAATAAGACAGTTTCCAATCCTTAGACTTGTTAGAAAAAATATATCATAAAAAACGATTGTATCAGTGAGGTGGCGTTACCTTAAATTGAACCACTGCTGCTATAGCCGCAGTATATATATGGTTAACCTATTTACCCTATCAACGTTGTAGTAGCACTGCAGTAAGAATAAGTATGTGTAAACATTTTAGTACAATAAAAAATACTAACAAACGTGTATTTAACAGAGAATACTGATTTTAGTAATCTGTAATATTCGATATTTTCTATAATAGAGAATGTTATTCTCCCTATACTGACAAGAATGGAAATTCTGTTGAAAAATATTATATTATATATATATATATATATATATATATATATATATATATATATATATATATATATATATATATATATATATATAGAAATAGAATTGATAATACACACACACACATATATATATATATATATATATATATGTTGATTCAAGCGTGTGTGGTTAAATAATTCAGGCGCATTATGTCTCTTTATTTTAATTTTAATCCTTTGAAGTCTTGGGATTAATGTTTTGGTAGATGTAGAAAATTGATCAAAATATATCGCTGAGCAACAACTTTTTTAAATATATTCCTTAAATATTCAATATTTTAAATGTTCAATATAAATATTTCCATAAATATGCAAGGCATATTTAATAAAGTTTTTTATTTATTATTTTTTTCAATATTGTCCATTGTCCCAGGAACTTTTCGCCAGTTCCTAGCCATTTTCATGGGGGTATTTTAAGTGTCAATTTCTTTTTTATGTTCTGTTTTTATTTTTGTGCCATTTTGAATATTAGAAAGATATTTATTCCCAGACTATATGGTAAAGAAGAATATTAGGATGAAATCAACGATCCCCGACAGACTATAAAATGAGAAATATAAACATTACTAGGACATTGTACAATAGCAGCACATTATTTATTTGATTTACACAATTTCTGTGAAATATTACCCGAAAATTAATTGTGAATGAAAGAGAAAAGGTAAATGAGTAATAATGGTTTATTATTTGCTGAAGATATTTGATTTTATTAATATCAGACCAATCAATTGATATCCAATCAATAGGGAAAGTTGCGAAAAAGAAAATTTTAGTATTTTTTCTAAGCATTTCACACCAGTCAAGGCGGGATTGTCCCTAGTACGCAAGGGATTTCATAGAGTGAAATTAAGAGAAACGACTGGGTATATGGGTGGGGGGGGATTGGGGAAAGGATAAAAAGAAGGACGGGATTCAAGTCATCAGGTGATATTGATTGACATTACATTTAAATTTTTGAAGATTATATTCATCAAGGAATCAAGTAAGAATAGGGAATATCACTATCGGGAAGTGCGTGGGAAGGTTTTGAAGAAAAAAAAAAGGCTGTTACATTTAACTGTTTCAGCAGTAAAAGAGTGGGACCGAGATGGTAAACTAGTCTCACGCTTACGTTCATTCAGTCTGGACACCGGTAAAAATATGACGTCAGAGCAGATGCCATGAAAATATTTGTAGAAAAGAGAGAGGGAAGCCACACCACGTCTGTGACAAATTAATGGTATCGAGATGCCAAATCAGGAACGATCACATTGCATATTTGTCTTTGGATTTTGGTTAGAGACTCGGGTAGGACAACGGGGGCACCAGATCAGATATAGCAACAGTTATCAATGCACAGGTGTATGATAGATATTGTTCATGTGAAAGATTGACTGAGACGAGAAATACCTTCTGGTACGACACAGAGAACCAACGTTCCTTGCGGTAGATGCAGCTATTGATTCAATGCCCCTCCCCCTGGCCAGTGGAAAACGTGAGACCAAAAAGTCGCAGTGGGAGGTTCTCGTGAAGTTGAACATCAACCATGCTGATGGAAGGCACGGTGATTCTGTAAGGCATTTAAATAAGAACCGTTTCGTTTTGGAGGCATTGCAGTTTACATGCCATTTCTTGTCCCATGAACCACATATTTGGAGGTTCTTTTTCGAGTCCAACGGCCAGGTTAACTTTGCCAGAAATTCTTAATTCACTATTGCGACAGGAGTAAATAGTAATGTTGTCTGCGTAGATGCATACTTGAGAACTGATGACAACAGGAAGATCATTTATGAAAATTAGAAACAGTGGAGGACCCAGAATAGAGCCTTCGTATGAAAGGAAGTGAAAGAGAACCCGTTCAGGACGACCTCCATTTAACGGTTTGATCGGAATAATTCGATTAAGTCAAATAATCATCCGTATCCCTGAATTTTTACGTAAAAGCCCAGCATGCCAAAATCTGTCAAACGCCTTACATATTCAGTTATGGTCGTAAGTACATCAGCAGTAGACCAGAAAAAGCGGAAACCATATTGTTTGTCATAAAGTTGGTCTTGGGAGGTAAGACTCATAACCACTTCGGCGTAAATTAACGCCTCGAAGACTTTGACGAAGCGTGGGTGGAGACTGATAGATCGGTAGTTAAATGTGTGAGAATGATATCATTATTTCTTAAAAACAGGGACGACAGAGGAGAATCAGAAAGGCAATAGTTGTATAGTTTAGAGAAACTGGAACCAACTCAGGAATACATTTATTTAGGACTATAGCTGATATCCCGTCACCACTGTTAATTTAGAGATGCTTAGAAATAGACAGAGAAAACAATCCAGTAATTTTCAGTTGCTATGTTCGGGAAAAGAAGAATTTAGGATTAAAGAATGAAAATGTGTTTTATGATTACATCTACTTAACACATAAAATATCAATAAAGAAAGATCATCTCTATGTAATAAGATCTCAGTTTATCGAATAAAATATAAATTAAGAAAACTCTACTTGAAGATGATTAATAACCGTCGAGAAATAATGAGAAACTTTCTGGCAAGTTTCTTAAAACTTAAGTTTAAGGGATGTTTCATTACTGCAATTAATTATTACATTAGTAATGAGAGGAGAGAAAAAATAATCAGGAAGACAGTAGATAACGACTGCCATCGAAAT
>CAHIKZ030004661.1:47500-372500 GCA_903632075.3 Acanthosepion pharaonis
TAAACTGCACCTATTTAAATAAAAATCTTAAAATCCATAATTATTTTCTGCCTTTGAATAAGCCGCAAAGTGTTGATAGTATTATAGATTTCTTTTTGCATTGATTTTTTTTTAAATCGTTAGATCCCATTGAAGATAGTAAAGCCACATAGACACTAAAGATTACAGGGTGTAGAAGAATAAGGAACAAAAATCTTAATAATGTACTGGAAGAGAAAAGTGTAATCAGGAAGGCAGTATATAACGACTGTCACTATATTTAAAATTTTGAAGATTAATGTTGGCTGGAAAGCATGAAGCGGGAAGGGAGATTCAGAAGCGAGAATTACGAGAAATGAAAGTTAGAATAAAATTTACGACTTCATATATCCATCTAAAAAGTAAATTGATGAGATCTCGATGCCAGTCTGGTCCTGCGATTAAATCAAAAAAGTCTGGGTACCATAGCGATGATTTCATATGAACAATTACCATGAAAGTATTTCTAGAAAATACAGTTTTTGTTTTCTTTTTTGTAAAGTGAAGTGTATGTGATAAGATCGTTGATAGTAAAAGTAAATATATATCAAATGAACAGAGATTGCTAAATGAATTTCTTCTTGTTTAAAATTATACAGAAATAAGCAAGGATAATGAAAAGTGATATTTTTCTTCAGCAGATTGATATATTTGAGTGTAGATCCTCGGAGAAGCTGCAGTTAATTTTATTGTTACGATTCGAAGAAGAATCGATGAGGTCATTTTATATGTTGGTATCTGTTAGATCAGCGCACCTAGGAGTAAATGAAAGCACACTTAGAACATTTTTAAAGCATATACATTTAAATGTTATGAAAAACAACTATAGATTTAAACAAATACACGCACAAATTTAAACTTTATTTGAATATTTCTGTTCAACTGTTTGTGTAGCTTAATTAGTGTGAAAACATTACCTGTTTTTTATAGCGTCTATGCTGGCAAATATATATATATATATATATATATATATATTAATATAAGTCAACTATTATTAAAAATAACATATTTTGTGTTGATTAAGTATACATAACGACTTTTCCAAATTATGAAATTCAAATAGTCAAATCAAATAATAAAAAAACGAGTTATGATACTTGAAGGAATACTCATACAACAAAAAATAAATGCAATTATAAATTAAGATCCCTCATACATAATGCGTATATATATATATATATATATATATATATATATATATATATATATATGTGTGTGTGTGTGTGTGTGTGTGTGTGTGTGTGTGTGTGTGGTGGATTTTCCCGTCGTTTTCGGCAAGGTCAAGCTGCTCAGTTCCTGGAAGACACCAGCACATACGATTCGATTATAGTGGTGAAGGGTTTTGTAAAACCAACCACACATTTTGAAGGGCCGAATAGAGAGACCTGGTGCACTACGTGCCACAAGGTATCAAGCAGAGCCCTTTCTCCTAGTTCAATTGCAATCTAAAGCTAAAGAACCATGTCTTCCCTGCTATTTATCCATAGCTGGAGGGTGAAGAAGAGGATTAATGCACTTCCCAAATGTATTAGCACTAATTATATGTATGTATGTATGTATGTATGCTGTAAGCAGCTGCTGTAGGCCTCCGTTGGTCAGAGTTGACCATGGGTAGCATTCTAGTTGTCAGCTTGGCTGGAGTATCGACGTCTATGTCTGTAGAGATCGATGCGTGACTGACAGTCTCTGTTGCAAAGATTGCATGTGTTATGTCTCTGGTCTGTTGTAGTTGTCACTTTGCTTTCTGCACGTCCGCCTTTCCGTGGCGACTAGCGCCAGGTTCTTCTCCCCTGACATAAGTGTTTTGGTCAGGGTTCTTCTCTACTTGGATCGTATGGCTATCAGGCTCTCCCAGGTATCCGTGTTGATGTCCACAGCTTTCATGTTGCGCCTCACAACATAGAGGTACCGCTGCTGTGGCATCCCGGCGAGTCATTTTCCAGAGTCCAGCTCTCTATACAGGAGGTCTTGGGGCATGCGGCGGTCTGACATACGGTAGACGTAGCCCAACCAACGGTATCTACGCTGTCTGAGCAGTGTGAATATACTGGACAGACCTGTTCGAGACAGGACATCAATTTTGGTCACATTGTCTTGCCACGCTTCTCCCAGGATGCGGCAGATGCTTCTCATGTGAAAGGTGTTCAGACGTCTTTCTTGCCTGGTATATAGGGTCCAAGACTCGCTGCCATATAGCAGTGTGCTGATGACGTTATCGTACAAAAAATTCTTAGTAAATATCCGGTAAAAAAAAATCGCAGTAATATAAATTTGGAAATCCAATATGTCTGTAACATAAGTTGTGTCCATTTAATCGAAATGTGTGACACAGTGACACTGTGACATTCTTATATATATATATATATATATATATATATATATATATATATATAAGCTTGTGTTTTATTTAATAACTTTTACAGGAGCAGGCAGAGAAAAACATATTTAATGTCTGTCTGCTAAGTTACGAATAGTTTTATCTTACGTCTTTCTTTTTATCATTTTGTCTTTCTTAAATTGTTTTCGGAGTTTACCCGGTAATCGGACAGGTACAAATTCATTTGCTTTCTTTATTGTGGCAAATATTTCAATAAATAATCTATTAACGTAATCATTTCGCTGACAATTTTATTACATTGCCGATATATTCTTTTCGTTGCACACTCATTCTTTCAAATGAGACACACTTGTTTTCGGCGTCAAATTTCCGTCTCGATAAGAGAAAAAAAGAATATATAAATATATAACATCATAGACGAAGAACTGAAGAAAAAGATCGGCTTAGCTAAGACGAATAATGGAACTCAGAGTTTTCACGACGAAGAGCAACCCTCAGAATTCAAGTTTTATCAAGTTTCTTTAATTACTTATTTTTCCAATTCGAACATAACGTTATGATAATTGAAATGCAGATATTTTCAGCCTGATCTCAGATCTGTTTACGAAGATTCCAAAATAGCTTTTAAGCGGGTTCTCTCTATCTCCCCTATTGTCTTTGTTCATATCTATCTATCTATCTATCTATCTCTAACTATGTCTGTTCATATCTATGTCTGTTCATATCTATCTACCTCCCTGTCTATGTCTGTTCATAAATGTCTGTCTATCTATCTATCTATCTATCTATCTATCTATCTATCAATCTATCTATCTGAATATTCATATCTATCTATCTATCTATATATGTCTATTCATATCTATCTCTATATTTATCTATCTCATTTCATATCTATCTATCTATCTATCCATATACCTATCTATGCATGTTTATATCTAGCTATATTTCTTTCCAATTATCTATCTATGGATGCTCATATCCATCTATCGATGCAGAACTGTTCATTATATATATATATATATATATATATATATATATATATATATATATATATATATATATATATATGGGGAACATAGCCATAGTAATAATGGACTATTCCTGACATTATAAATACTGTTCCTCTCAAGAGGTATGAGCAGATATTGTAAGACGAGGAGAGATAAGTGAGAGCATATTGTAAGGACATTGGAATAGTGATACTTGATGAGACAACATAGTTCACTCTAACCCAATCTGATAGTCATTACTAATACTTCTAATTCTTTGTATTATATTTCTGTTGTAATATATCTTTGTATTCCATACCTGTTTTATTCTTTCATTCGTTCTAACCTTGGACTATCACCGTGGTACTAGGAACTTAGACCATAACAAGTGACGACGAGGAACCCCCCACCAAAAAAAATACGAACTCTCTACCCGGAGGACATAACTTTTTTGCTATCTGTAGCACATAACAAGTTGCGATGAGGTAACCCAAGAAACCAACTCTCTACGCGGAGGACAAAACTTTTTGCTATTCGTCGCACATAACAGTGTCGACGAGAAAACTGAAGAAACAAGTTCTACGTAGAGATTCAAAAAAACAAAGTCTACGCGAATATATATATATAAAAAAAAAAAAAACTTTTTGGTAACAAAGACACAAGTTCTACACAGGGAAATTTTTTTTGCGTACACAGGTTCCAGAATATCAGGCTGCACTAAAGGAAAATACAAAAAATTGCGTTAACATGGAAGATTTTAAGTCAACCATTGTGCAACTTATGAAAATCCAATTTGAACAGCAACAGAAAAACGAACAGAAACATCTTGAATTACAAGAATTATTGCTACATGTAAAATCAAATAAAGGGCAAAATTCCGAAAATGAAACAATTCTCTCACAAGACGCTATTTGGAGCACTATCGAAGATTTCACGTATGCACACGACGAAGACAAAACTTTTGCAACTTACTTCCGAAGGTACAAAGATCTATATGAATTTGACTGCAAAAATTTGTCAGACGCCAGAAAAATACCACTACTACTAAAAAAATTAGGCACATGCTAATATACCAAATTCGTAGATTATATCCTACTGAGGAAAACAAATGAGTTAACTTTCAAAGAAGCTATAAAACTGTTAAGAGAACTTTTCAGCCCTAATACCTCATTATTCCACAAAAGATAGAAATGTCTGAATCTAGTAAAAAAGGAGATCGAAGACTGCATAACTTTCGCTTCCATTGCAAACAAATATTGTGATGATTTCAAGCTATCGGAACTCAGCCCGGACAATTACAAATGTTTAATATACGTCCAAGGCCTGGTTTCAACCAAAGACGCGGAAATTAGAAGCAGAATCCTTACTAAATTGGAGAGTGAACAAGATTTGACACTTCAAAAACTGGACGAAGTCTGCCAGAGATGCATAAGTATAAAGAAATACTCAAAAGTTATAGAAGAAGCTGGCATCGCGCACATACTTAAAGTACGAAGACAAACCAACTTTCCCTCCTCACAAACAAACCAAACCAATTTTTCTCTCCTCAAAAACAGGTCAAACAATCTTTTCTACTTCAAAAAGTCAATATCAGAAAAAACTACCACCCAGTCCATGCTATCGCTTTGGGACTTGGCATTGGTATAAAGACTGTCCTTACCGTTTTAAAACTTTTCTCTCATGCAAAAAAGTAGGACATAAAAGTTCTCATTGTTGGACTAGAAGAGAAAGCAAAAACAGAATAAGAATCACGAATACTGACCAAGCGGATGAAACTAACATATGAAAATACGTGCAAGTAGAAATGGAAAACAGAAAAGTCAGACTACAGTTGGATTCCGTGTCGGACTTAACTATTATTAACGTACAAACATGGAGAAAACTGAACAAACCTACCATGTCAAGAACCGATAAAATTGCTACATCGGTAACTGGGAGAAAAATAAAATTTGGGGGTGAAGTGATTACAAATGCGACATTAAATTAAATGACCAAAAAATTAAAAATGTATATGTTAAGAAATACAGAAAACTTATTCGGTACGGACTGGATGCAAAAATCGAACTTTGGAATTTACCATTAATTATGTACTGCCAAAATGTAAAAAGTTTATCGACCGAGGCAGATAAATTAAAAGAGAAATTAAAAGAGAATTTCCCCGAAGTATTTTCAACAGGTCTCGGAAAATATGAGAAAATGGCAGCATATATAGAAATAAAAGAAAACGTTCAACCTATTTTCAAGAAAAAAAAAGGAGCATACCGTTTGCTTCAATAGAAAACATAGATCAAGAATTGGCTAGACTCGAAAACGCCCGCATATTGACAAAAGTAGAATACAGTCAATGGGCCGCACCCACAGTTTACGTAAAAAAAAATCAGGGGAGATTCGAGTATGCGCTGATTTCTCAATGGTTTTGAACGGAGCGATAAAAACTGCTACTATCCTCTAGCCAGTCCAGATGAAGTATTCACGAAAATCGTCCAGAAAAAGTAAGTACACAGAACCTTTGGTAATAGATCCAAAAAGAAATAAATGTTAAAAACCCCTGCTACGCAAAAGTTTCGGAAGGGGGGTGTTATGGGAAATTACCCATAATAATAATGGATTATTCCTGACATTATAAATACTGTGTCTCTCAAGAGGTATAAGCAGATATATTGTAAGATGAGGAGAGATAATTGAGAGCATATTGTAAGGACATTGGAATAGTGATACTTACCGAGACAACATAGTTCACTCTAATCAAATCTAATAGTCATTACTAATACCTCTACTTCTTTGTATTATATTTCTGTTGTAATATATTTCTGTATTCCATACCTGTGTCCGTGTTATTCTTTCATTGGTTCTAAACTTAGACCATCACCGTGGTACAAGGAACTTGGACAATAACAATATATATATGTTCAAATATATCTGTCTGTACATATCTAACTAATATACATACACACACACACACACACACACACATATATATATATATATATATATATATATATATATATATAGGTAGATAGATAGATTCTATATGAAATAAACAAATACCACGATTGCAACTCAGAAAGTATATATAGACAGCGTAGAGTTTATTTGTATTGATCAAGCAGCAGACAGCGTCATAAAAACATTATCTTTGAATCGTAAATTTGTCTTTATGTTGATATTCTTTTAAATTCAGACAATGACCATATCTATATTTACAATTTTTATATATATATATATATATATATATATATAATTATATTTACAAATGTTTATAGATAAAGAACCATACATCATTTGTTACATATTTATAACATAATCAATGTGATTGTAACTTAATTCAAAACCCCTTAAAATATTTATACGCACGTTTTCGCTCTTGTCAATCTCTTTGAAACCTTTATCCATATGACTTTACTAGTATGATACACATAATACTGACTGAAATTTACTTTCTGTACGATAAACGAATACATTTATTCGTCCCTGATAAAGAGAGAAATAGTGAAATATATACTGGAAATTGCAGAAACAATGATGAACCTTGCCCAGATCATTTCTAATTTTAATATGTTTGCAGCATTTTCCTCGAAATTTAAAGTAATCTTAGAAAAAATTGTCAGAAAAAAAATTTCCAATTTTCTTCAAAATAATTCATAATACACGAACTGTCTCTATATGGACATCAGCGACTCTAAAATATTACTTGAAAAAGAAATCACCATATTCTATAAAAATACCAGCAACTATATAGATAATAACGTAAAAAAGTAAGCAAAAAATATAGTCGCCAAACTAAAACTAGATAACAGGATGAAGTAACTAATAAATAAGGGGGGGTAATTAATCAAAGTAAAAGAACATAACGCCAACTACATAAACAACCAACACCCAGATTAATAAATTCCACACAAAACTAACATCGAAAACATGAGGAAAAATAGTACAGAAAATATTTTCAAAACTAAGGAACAAACTAAATATAAACCAATGGAAAAGGGCAAAGAAGATACAATTAATTGGTTTAATAATATCAAAAACAAAGGAGAACGTTTCTTTGTACATCTGGGCATAAACATCTCCCAACCAGCAGACTCCTTATTAAATCTAGGCGTCCTCTTTTCACCGACTGCTATCTAAATTAAATTCAAAACCCACATTCCGAGAGAGTTTAGTGCTGAGGAGGACTGGCATTTGTCAGTGTTGGTCTGAAATAGATTATACCCACATGAAGTAATTTGGAAGTTTTTTCACTGTATAATATATATATATATATATATATATATATATATATATATATAAAAAAGAAGAGAAGAGAGGTGCCGCTAACGTTTTTGGTTGTAATGTGGATTTATTTAGAAAAATATTATGCTTTGTTTTACATAATTTTACGACACGTGTTTCTGGTCTCGCGACCGTCTTCAGGTAAAAGTGGATTATTTCCACATATTATTAAAAATAATTTTCCTCATGTTCAATGTTAAATATTCTCGATATGAGACATTCTCTGTTTTGTGTTAGTAATCCGAATTTCTTTCTTGAACTGGCAATGAAGAGTTCTGCGCGAAGGGTCATAAAACAATTAAGGTTGGTCCAGCGAGATGATAAATTAGTTATCGGCATTTTATCTTTTAATGTTTTTTAACTGCCCCTATGTGCTCTTGGATCTGTTTCCATTTTGGTGTGTTCCTGTCAGCATGCGTGTATATATGCGTGCGTATATTTCCCTCCATACATATACTGTCTTACTACGAGGAATTCGTAAACTTATTTGTACCTATACACGCATGCACACACATACGCACAGAGGTGGTAAAAATACAACAGGTTTTGGAATAGAGAAAACAAACAGAAATGAAGAAAACGTTCGTTACTCAATAAATACTCCATCGTTAACCCGTGTCTTGATAATCTCATGAAACAACACATCACATCAAATAGCCCATTACTAAGTTCAGCATCTCAGACTCTTTGATAATGTTCTATGACAGATAGAAGATTATGAATCTCCTACAATGATTCAGATCACAGATTACTTGTAAGTAAATATTCAATACTTGGCCAAAAATGAGATCTCTTCCGCCCATATATAGAGCAAGAAAAACATCGATGTATAAAATCTTAGCCCTTAAAAATGGAAAGGTAATTTTAGAATTTAATAATGAACTAGACTCCAAATGAGTGTAAGTAAATCATGATTAGAACAGAGAAGGATCAAATAATGTTATCATATCGTCATTAGGTGAAGTACGTGAAGCCATTTAAAGAATAACTCGAAGTAAACCAAAAAAGATACAGCCTTGGGGAGACAAAAGAAGCATACTAACAGAAGAAGATAAATGGAATTGAAAAATACGCAAAAAGTTAACAAAGACAGAGAAAAACTACTTAATTCTTTGATTAACCAATATCGCCGGAAAATTGGAAATGAATTTAATGAAGCCAAGCAGCATAGAAAATGCGTTAAATTGTAGAGAAAATTGAAAAATCGCAATAATATCGTACAATCAAGTATCAACAGAAAACATGCCATTGTCTCCAAAACATTTATATTCTTTCAATACTTACAAAGTCCTTATTGAAGCATAACATTTATGAATAATCTGATGAGGGAATTAAGCAAGCTATTAAAAGATCACTAAAATATGAGGTTGATGTTTTGAAATTTTTTAGTTTCTTCCAGAATTCAATAACAAGTTTTTCTGCTTTTTGAAAGGCGTCTGGATGGCATCTTCAAAAATTTCGATTTATTAAGTAGGAATACATTACGGAAATAGAAGATGTAACCCTCAAACCATCACACATACAAAGTTATTTCAACTGAATTCATCATGGTAAATGTATTAACGGACATCATATAAATGAAGACCATTTTTTGAACCCCAATTCCTTACAAACCAATTCCATTTTTGTTTCAATTAAAGGATACAATGATGTCATATATACCATCAGCACATCCAATAAGTTACTTATCTCTCAAGCATGAAACTGTATAACTACATTGTAGATATTACAGCAGCGTATGATTAGATAGATAGAGATGTGTCTCATCCATAAGAACCCGATTACGAAGATCAGAATCAATTGATTGCATCGGTAAATTAGCGGAACAATATCGAAATACAAAATCTGGCATGTCTGGTGAGGACAACAAGAGGGAAACATTATAAATATCATTGAAAGTATGACATGAACAAAATGAGAAGCACTGCTTATTTATTCCTCGACTATGCCCGTCGCAATATCAAATACAGGTGTGATGAGATGGGCATTGACCATTTAAGCATTCTATATCACATTCCAATCGAATCTAGCGATAAAAGAGAACAATCCTGCTTTTTTCCTCTCTAGGCCATTGCACTCATGTGGAGTTTTGCTATGCTAATCACACACTCACGCACGGGCACACACACACACACGTGCAGGCGCGCGCGCGCAAAAACACACACACACACACACACACACACACACACATATATATATATATATATATATATATATATATATATATATGACCACACGATTCTTACCAATAATTGGTAACAGAAGCCATTGGTTTAAACCAACGGCTTTCTATACTTCATATTTCTCCAATTCCCTCTCGTGTGGTCATTTGTGACGTCATGAGATGCAGTGCTATTTCCGCTTCTAGCATACAACGAGTTTTCTTTTTTCTTTATGTTTTGTTAAAAATGTTTATCAAGTGTAAGGTTATCTCGCTGAATGTTAAATATATTAAGAACAATAAATCTATTGTATTTGTTTAATTATAGTGGCATGCAAAATTATAATCTATTTATATTTAAGCGTAGCATTTAATTGTCTGTTTTTTTTTGTGGTCATAATTTTCGGAATTAGAGGAAAGCATATTTGTAATGGTTATTTTGTTTATCTTTGAGTGTTGGATCATTATCACCGATTTCTTTATCTATAATTATGTATATTCAAAGATTGTTTTAATAACATTTGTTATGAATTGTATTCCTTTACATTTTCTTATTTATTAATTACAAAGTAACGTTATTCCAATTTTTTTGAAAAAGCGTTCCAAGTTATACACTTAATTAGTTTCGTTTTTTCTACTAGTCAGATTTGTATTATTATTTGTCTTTCATATATTTTAAAAACAAAAACAGCAACAATAATAATAATTATTGTTATTATTGTAATAATTATAATTGTAATAAAAATATTAATAATAATATTAATAATAACAACAATAAGAATAATAATAAAAATATTCTCATATAATTGATAAGTTTATACGTTATTATTATTATTTTAAAATGTCGGAATAAACAGATCGTCATCAATATATATCCTTCAATATATATACCAATATAAACTTGTCGAACACACATTTATACTTCGACATGAAAACAATAGTCAAAAACTAAAAATTCTTGAAGCATTATACATTAAACAGTTGAAACCCAACCTAAACAAAATCAATTATAGCATCTCTACAAATATTCTTAAATGTCTATAATTGGTAACAGAAGCCATTGGTTTATACCAACGGCTTCCCATACTTCTACAATTCACTCTCGTGTGGTCATATGTGACGTCATGAGATGCGGTGCGATTTCAGCTTCTAGCGTCTTATGTGCGCGTGTTTATCGTTGTTTAGAAATCATCTATGTAAACAATGACAGACAATCATCACTGTCTTGTCCGTATATTGTTTAATATGTCGTAATTGACATCTTTGATAATGGCTTATGTAAGCCGAAAGCTTAGATTGTATTAAAATATATATGGATCAATATTGTGAATTTCTTTCATCGTTCAACGATAATGTTATTAAACTTATCAGACGTTACGAAAAAAAATTACATAAAATAAATAGACAACACTTGTCTATATTATTTAATGAAACGTGCATGAACTAGCTACTCTTGTTGAGAATGAAAGGAGTCATTCCGAGCTGTGGTTACCAATCATTTTAGTGTTAGTTTTACGAGAAAAGACTTCAGATGGGAATTGAAACACATGACATCTTAACCAGGGCATGATATTGCGTGTGTCTGCATAGAGACTTGTACTGGCTGGTATTGACTATGATCCGGAGAGGTTAAAATCCGCGATAATAGCAAATGAGGACTGTCGTTCGGAGTTTCCGTGGCAAGTCTTTTGCAACGTTACTGTTTATCCACAGATTCAAAAAGTGTGCATGGTCCGACACAAGCCTACCTCACTTGAAAGAAATCGTTGTGTTATTTTCTGATAGCGACATCTAATTAGTTCCACACACATTCGGCTACTGCGAAAAACACTACGAAACAACAACAAATTCATCTTGAGACTTGGAATGTAAGACTTTCCAAGTTAACAACTCAGCACCAGAAAGAAAACAGTTCTGTTCGCACTGGAGCTAATGATGTACAACATGGCTCCAATGAGAAGTAAACATCAGCCGACTACATGAAACGAGAAAGCAAAATAAGGCATCTAACAGTGTTCCATCAGCACTTGGATACAATACATTCTCTTATACGTTGTATGGACTTTTGTGCAATTCTCGAGCAGATAACAAAAGTCTTGCCTGTCATAGTAATCTAGATAATTAGTTCGTGGTCGTCAGAACATCATACTTCGAACACGATGGTAGAGTCAATCATATATATATATATATATATATATATATATATATATATATATATATATATATGACGGACTCTACCATCAAGTTCGATGCATGAGGTTATATATATATATATATATATATATATATATATATGCTTATATAGAGAGATAAAACTTGTTTTACGCACACACACACACACATATATATATATATATATATATATATATATATATATATATAATATTTTGAATATAACGGGAGTAACAGGAAAAAATCAACATCGTGTAAGAGCATAATTATCCATCACCCAAACTTTTAATATAATACGTATACGCGTTTTTTTGTTTTTGATTTTTGTACTTCACAGTATAGTAGGGTCATTTGGCTCATGCACTGGTCACTGTCTTTGAAAAATTACATAAAGATTGGTTCTCATTTTACTTTCTCATACATTTGATGAGATTTCAACAGCGTTAGTTTTAAACAGAGAACTATGACGCAATTCATACTGCCAGAAATTTACAAGCGGCATGCTTTAGTTTGACATACGTGCCGGAATCTCCAATATAAATATTTCGGAATTTTTTAGGACAGGGCAGAGGATTCGGAAAGGATTGGATGAGTGTAATGGAGATTCCGAACCTACTGCAGTACGGAAAACTCACTTGGGTTGATCTGATGAGAAAAGAATTCCCGAATTTGTTAGTCAGGCATTTAGTCTGATCAGAGGTCTACATCAAGTGGCTTGAATAGGTAGGAGCGAGTCCTATCCTGAGTGAAGAGGATGTCTGCCGGAAGGCGCTCTGTCAGGGAAAAGGACTCTGCATCATGTCATGTAAGCAGGAGAACGAGGTCGTTGCTGTCACATATTTTGCGACGACATAACCACCTAACACCCCAGACAGCAACCATTTTGATTATTATATGTGGGTCGAAGTTGAACGTGAATCCAATAAAACTACTTCTAAAACTGTAGACAAGAATTAAATACAGGCAATATTTAAGGCAGCATTCACCAACTTAAGAAGAGATGCAGGAGATTCCGAAATTGTCTGTATCCTGTGGTTGAAGCTAATGGAATTTTATTGAATAAATCTAGTCTTTATTATTTCAAGGTATTTCAATATATATGTTAAAAAAAGATGTCAGTTTTATTTTCATTTTCACATAATGTTGCCGACAATTTAGCCATCGCATCATGTATATATATTAATAAAAGTTTTTTGCTTATATATATATATATATATATATATATATATATATATATATATATATATATATATATATATTAACGACGTCTAATAATTCGAAATAGTTATGATATTATTAAGAAGAAAGACCAAACTATGCTTTATTTTTTTTTTAATTTTCATTTTTTTCTTTATAACACGATCGACATTTGTGCGAAAAACTTTTTGGTAACGAAGCTGATAATGGACATTTTCAAGCCTCTTTTTCCGATGAAAAACATTAAAATCTTGCAAAAATCAAGTATTTGTCAGATCTTAAAGAAATTTCAGAACTTATTCAGAAATCAATGACTGTATGCTTGATGATATTATTCTTATAAAATATTAGAAAAATATTTTTAGATCTGTTATATCCCCTTATTAATTTCATAAAATTTTCCACAGTGAAAACTTGCCATTTGTTAAAACAGGAAAACGTGGAAAAAGTGTATCGTCAAATTTATTTTTCAAACTATTACCATAATTCCTAAAATCTGCTTCACATCGCAAAACAAAATCTGCAAAAACTCTCTAATTATTTAATTAGATAAGCTTTTAATTGTTTTTATGAATAATATATATTAAGGATATTAATATTCGATGAACAATGAATTTTTGCAATAATTGTTTGTATTTTTTTTCTTTTGTCAGTTGTAAAGTTCCAAAAAAGTTTTAAAATACTTTCAAACTTCGATAAATTTAGGGGATAAAGTTATTAAGTGAAGACTTTAATTACTAAGCGAAGATTACTACAAATCATCCCATCAAAAAATTTTTCAAGAATTAAATATATTTTTTTCTATGTCTAAATGTTCTTTTTTAAGTATGGTATTTCATAGACATCATTTTTAGAAGGCCACGGTTTTCATGGGTTGTATCCATTAAAATTATCCTTTTTCTTTTCTGTGAGTTATATTTTGATAAAAGACGGTTTGAAAGGTAACCTTTTATTTCTTTTTAAACCTACAGATTAGTTTAAATATTTTATACTTTATTTCATTTATATTTGAAATTTGTTCTCTTTTCTAATTTTATTTTAATTGTGGTAGGTACCGACAAAATTTCTTGATTCCTACATTTTAAAAATGAATAAAAAAAACAAAAATAATAAAGGTTCCATGAAGCATTAATTTAGCTTTAATTTAAATCTAAAGGATTAAAAAATTAAATGCATACTATTTCCCGTAAGCCAAATTCTATGATGTATTTCAAAACAGAAATTATATTTTGATTAGAATTGTTTTCGTATTGTAGCCAGTAAAAAAGCGATAAAAACATCTTTCCACTTTATGTAAATCAACCTTAATTCTTGTTTTTAAATTTTTTTCTTAAAGAGGATTATTTTTTCTGCAAATACAAGAAAATTAGCAAATTTAAAATGAAATCAATCTGATTTGAAAAAAAATGTATACACCGCTGAAGCCCAAAAAATAACCTAAATGTCGAACATAGTAGAACGGATTAAAAAATTAGATTTAACTCAATCATTTATGAAATATTATTAATTTAAGAAGTTTTTTATAATATTCTGACTTTTAGTATATTATCATTCCTCGTAAGTTGAAGTACCTAAAACAATCAATACATTATTAGATAATTGCTTACATTATTTTATTATTTATTTAAAATTACCTGGTAGTTAATAAAACGAAAAAAAACGTTTTTCGATAGAATTAGCAAATTTATATCAATTCTTGTTCACCATTTAACGTTGAATTTTCTAATTGTTATATATATATATATATATATATATATATATATATATATATATATATATATATATATATATATATATTATTTTTACAAGATTTATAAAACCGAAAAGAAAGTTTGTTATAATCTGTCTAAAAATTAAAAATTGCAGTTTCCATTGGTTTTTCTGAAAAAATGTATTGACTAAAATTCTTTCTAATTTCTATTTCAAATACACCACAGTATTTCGAATTCTGGGATTAGAAACATAATCCTTCATCTTTGAAATGAGGCTGAAAAAAAAACTTTAAGTAAGATTTTTTCATTTTGAAAATACATTGAAATCATAGGTGTATCGATTTTTTTAGATATTTCGAATGTACAGACAAATGGTTATTAATAAAACCATTTTGCATCTTATTAATACACACGCATATATATATATATATATATATATATATATATATATATATATATATATATATATTCATAATAAGTTTTGCATTTATATTATATATATATATATATATGTATATATTAATAAATTATTACATATATATATATATCTATCTATAAAACATATTTTCTGTGAAGTATTAAAAATATTGTATATATATATATATATATGTGTATATATATATATATATACATATGTATAAATATATATACAAACATACACACACACACACACACACACACACACATATATATATATATATATATATATATATATATATATATATATATATATATGATGTGTGTGTGTGTATGAACACTGTTTTTACAAACCCTAACTGATTAAAAAATTCGCATGTTGGAAAAATGTGATGACATCTGTATATATAGCATTGTACATGTATTTCCATACCTGAAGCAAATATATATATATAATATATATATTATAATTGAGAACATTTATAAATAAAATTAAAACAAATGAAAATTAAAATATATATATATATATATATATACAAAAATTACACACAACTACCTTGCGATACACAATTGCAGATTTATATAATACAGTTTACATTGGCTTGAACTACGGGCTCCAGTCGACTTCTAAATTTCCTACAAGTCTTCTAGAGTGTCCCCTTGATTTATCTGATGAATACTGCCATAATTGTTGCCTTCAGTTCATCTATCCTTTTACAAGGAGTTTTGTGTGTCTCTCTCTCTCAACTGAGCCTCAGGCATAATAATACTGGGTGTCGCAATCAAGTTGGGGAGATGTAAAGGTTGAAATTGTCTGACAGCCATGATTGTCTGCTATGTTGCAGCGTCGTGTTTCCAGGACGTTTCAGCAGCGAAACTCTTAATGTAGACCTCAGTGTTGAGTCTGAGGCCCTGTGATAAAGTTAATGGAGGCATAATGCCGCTATCACTAGGGATCACTCCAAATACCTTTGTAATCACTATTAGACTCATCCAACTCTTTACGAATCACGCTTGAAGCTCCAATACACATGTGTGCTTTTGGGTGTGAATCTGTGGATAGTGCAGAACATGCCTTGTCACTACTGGATTTACCAAGATTGATAAAAAACAAATATCAAGTCAACATCAGGGTATTTGGAGGGTGCAATAATGATGATGTGATTATTCCTCCCTTCGTCTTCCTGCAGGGTACAAGACACAACAGGGAGACTTACATGAAGTGACTTGATGAGGTACTGCTATCCTGTTTTAAGACGGTGGCTGCTGGAAGATACTATGTTAGGGAACATGTCCCTTCATCGTGCCAGGAGACCACAGTCATAGCTGTCAGACAGTTTCTGCTACAACATCATCCCTTACACGCTCGCAGTTGAGCAAGAGTCTAACAAAACTCCTTGTAACACCAAAGATGACCTGAATGTAAGTATTATGTAAGCATTCACCAACTTAAACGGGCAGGCCGTACCGAAGAGATGTAAATGTTGGTTGAAGCAAATGGCGAATTTATTCAATATATTTACTTTTTGTATTTGAAGATATTTTTGTGTAATTATGGTAAAGATATCTATTAAAATGCGATCTCAGTGTTATCTACACTTTAGAGTAATTTAGACAATAATTTATCCAAAGTATCCTCTGTATATTTACTGAGCTCTCAACCACTGGATACACTATTTGCCATGGCGGTACATTTTCTTCTTTTTTTTTCTCTCAGAATTCTAATCCAAATTTACTCTAAATTTTGCACCGCACTATTTTGGTTTTGCGTATTTGGCACCTTCTTCTATGTGATACGTCCTTTCATGACATGCACAATAATAGCAGTCCAAAAGGTCGTATTCTTTGTTGCCCCTTATCAGTTTTCTCCTTTTGCAAATGCTAGCCGCACAATCCTAACATCCATTACCAAAATCCCGTCAGGTAAAGGATCACCGACTTTATCTATCTTTCATGCCGTTAATATGCCTTTTGTGTGTTCATTGTTTTGATCAGAAATGAATAAATTATGAGTACATAACAAAATATTATCAATTTTCATTTCTAATAATTTGACAAGATTTTTTTTCTCTGGTGCCCTAAATTAAACCGTGCTACTGGATTGGCACTTAGGGCCCACCCTTTTACTGTTGAAATAGCTAAATACAACCATCACTACTACTGTAAAATATTTTTTCTGTCTCGCATTTCCCATCTCTGGAACTCACTTGCATTTACTTACTTCCCTGATTACGTCAATCATCAAAAATTTACATGCAAGAGACATCTCCTTGGATCCCGGTCATCTTTTGTCCTTTCCTCAATCCTCCCTATTCTCACTCTTCGCTTTCACAGTCATTCCCGGTAAAACCCTGTATCCTAGTGGCATCCACGTCTCAATTGAGGGTGAAATGATATTAAAAATAAGAAATAAAGAAGTGATATACGATGGTATATATTTCACAAATATGGTGACTTCAGTCAGCCATTGACGCTAATGAAATATATCATTGCGCCGAAAAACAGGGAATGTAATCAAGAGATAAGGACAGTATGAAGGTTACATTGAAGTAATATTCCTCGTGATCACAAACACACCCAGCAGGTTGATAATTGTATTGATCCAAACACACACCTCTATAAACATCGTGAATCCTAATATCTGACACTTAATGTGAGACCCGTCTGCGAATTTACAAGCTTGTTTCAATTTTTGTCACTTTGCAATTTTAATTAGCTTTTCCTCATAATTAATTGTTAATGAGTTCCGGCTACTAACAATACTCGAGTTCTTGATGCCAAAAATAGCTTGAACAGACAAAGAAATTATTAAATTCGTTTTTTTTTTTGGCTGAGTTAGTCCATTATTATCAATAATATTCGGTATTGAAGACTGAATTTCATATACAAAAGAAAGTTCATTTTTAAGCGATAAGGAAAAAAAAAACACACACATTTTCCATCATTTGGCAATGGCGATTTAAATACCATTCCCTGGGGATAGATGTAACTGCAGACTTTACTTAACACGATATATCATCAACATTTTTACGCGAATGTGTGCAACTTTCACTTTCAACTGCATGGCCCTCCAGGCTTCTTTTCACTTAGAATATATATTTTTGGAAGATGAATGTTCTTAAATGAATCTTACACATAATACTGATATATATCCACTGATAAGTAGATATTTGGCAAAAATGCAAGCTAGGCCATTTACATTTGTACTAGATTAAATTAGGTGAAAATTATACTTTAAAATTTCCTTTTCTTTTGTATTTTCGAAACAACGAGATTATATTAAAGCGTTTATTTAATAGAAAATATGTATCGAACATTTTAGTCATAGTGTTTATTAAATCATTAGTTTATTTAAACAAAATAAATGATTTCACCCGCTGGAAGCCGATAAGCTACTAAAATGCAAGGAAGGTGCTGCGTGTAAAAAAGACGTAATTAAGGGGAGAGAGAGAGAGAGAGAGAGATCAATGCAAGAACCGGATTTAAGAAGACAAAAGATAACGATGGACATTTCATTTATTTTTTTGAAGACCAAAGAAGAATTGAAATCAAGATCTTTGAATAGAGTTCCGCAAGCAAATTTTGCAAGATATTAAACTATTATTATAGTACTTACGTTTGCATACAGATATTCCAACTGTAAATTCGTAAGAACTTGCCGCCAATCCAGTAATACTTTTACATTCTAGATGCCAAAAAGCAAAAAAAAAATTACATAAAAAGCAGAAAGAATCTACGTTACGTCGGTGGGAAGGTGAGCAAAGACGAGATGCCCAAACAGGACTGATAACATTGCAGAGTTTTGTAATTTGCCAAGAATCACTGTGTACATAGGAAAAAGACTAGACTAGACATGGCAGTAATATTGTAAGACAAATTGTGTCGAGAAAAATTGCCTAGCGCAACGACGTGAACAAACGTACCTAGCGGTAGGCTTAACAACTTATTCAATAAAATCTTTCTACTTCATGTCAGCGGAAATACTTAGTCCTAGACGTCAGAATGATTCATTTGTCTGCTGGTTACACCAGCCACATAATTATACAAGTGTCTCTAGCCTTTAAACATTTGTTGTTTTTGTTCTGGTGTAGAATTGGTTGAAATAATAGACAAACAAGGGAATAAAATCAAATCCTACAGATATATCTATTCTAACGGAAAATTTCTAACAGAGCATTACAAGAGACTTCCTGAAAGAAAGATCCCCTTTAAGGAAAGTTCCTGTGATAGTCTCTATAAGAAATGGTAGAAGTTACTCTGCTGGCGTGATAAAGTGCGTCATGTCTTGTTTAGGCCGTCTATCAATGTTTCGAAAACGCTAAATTTATAATCCAACCTCAACACCTAAACGGTGTGAAGGAAGATTAGACTTTTGGGTTCCACTACGCATGCTCTCGGTTAGTTTTTTGTTTTATTTTACGCATGTCCAAAAGCTGACAATGGGTTGCTGCTGCTGATAGGATGTTCAAGGCATACTTTTCATTCGTAAAGGTGCAATGCCTGTTATATGCTATATAAATGTATTGAAGACTTTTGGCTTCTTTCACAAAAAATTGTTTTGTCTGTGTCTATGATGCTGGAGTGCCCTCAAATTTAATAAGATGTTGTCTTAATCATATGTTGAACACCGACAGCATTGGACATTTGTCTGGCAATTATTTGCTTTGCTTTTGTCATTGCTATTTTTCTAATATCTTTTTCTCATCGAATATATTTATATGATATAAGGTATTTTGTAAGTTATTATTTCATTCCTTTTTTTTTTGTATATTTTATTGCTATACTTTTTCAATAACTCGAGTACGTCCACTTCCTAAAATGTCTGAAGGATTTTCCGACTGAGTATTATGAAATACCAGAATAAGATTAAGACTGTCCTGTCTGTTTTTTCTATTATACATAAACGCACCGGCTGAAAGTCACACACACGCACATAAAATGGTGTTCAAGAACATTTGTGCACACACACACACACACACACACACACACACACACACACACACACACACACACACACATATATATATATGTATTAATATACATGTGAGCGTATTTTTCCACATATGTGCTTGCATGCACACACACATATATGTTGAAAGAGGTGACAAACCGATGACAAACAGATAGATATATGGTAGATTGGAACATGTGCATATGCCATTTGATTTTAGATTTCTGACAATTTTTATATATATATATATATATATATATATATATATATATATATATATATATATATATATATCATAAGTATGTAAATTATATATATATATATATACATACAAATATATATATATATATATATATATATATATTTCAAGAATGGTGTTCCTGTACATGGCTCGTGATTCCCATTCGATTTAGACCATTTGTGCGGAAGACAACGGTTAACCTTAGAGGTGAACAGGTTAACATTGTAAAGTTATAAGGAGCATGCTCCACGGAGTTGGTTCCACCAAGTCGCAGTTCGAAGGAAGAAACGTTTCCAATGGAACTGAATTAATACCAATGGAATACGTCGAGAATGGGGGGTGTTTAGCGATTCTGACTGTGGTGTGACGATTCTTAGCCGTGAAGGTTAGAAATGGTGGTAATTTTTAATGCATTTCGTTTAAAACTGCATGGAAATAGCTAAAGAGTAGACCGAGGTTTGTAACTCTTCTTCTGTGAGAAAGAGCTTGATAAATATCTACTATATATTTTTTCAGCTGTTAACCTCATCCGCAGCAACAACAATTCACTTTCAATATCTAAATTAAAGGGAATAATATTATTTAGTAGTTCACGTCCCTAAAGGAACCGAGTACCTTATCTAATCAAATTTATATATAATTTTATTGGATATACTACAAAATGCCGAATATGAATACTCACGTTTCATAGCTCAATTAACTTTAATTTAAATATACCCGGAAATTTGTCACGATCCATCCGCAACATACTCATTGATAATACAAATACACTCATCCTCATGTAAAAAAAGGCTACAAATAATGGAAGCATTATTAACAATAAAAAAAGCTAACACGCTATAATATCAACGCTGAATACAGCCACAATATACTGGCCGCGTGTAGAAAATAAATAATTCCGATAACTGTAGATACATACATAAAAAAAATCCATAGTTAAAGTTCTCTGAATAAATCTCTAGAAATGACAAATTGTATGAAACAGATAATCGGAAAATTAGACCTTGCCGACAGAGATAGAGCGTGTGTAAATATAAAATTGAACATTAAAGTCAAATCTTAGAGGCGACAGTCTGTTTCATGAAAGGCGCACTCGTCAAGTGGCCTGACGATTGCGTCTAGCATGAAACAGACTGTCGCCGTCTTAAATAACGATATTCGCCTCAGTGCATTAAAGCAGCGTAAAATTGGGAGTAGGAAGTGTGATGGTGTTTGGCATGATTTCATCAACTTGTACAGCAGCTCTTGTTAAGCTACACGGTAAAATTAACGCAACTGTATACAAAGAGATATTGAAGAAAAATATTGTACCTAATTTGAGAAGTGCAATCAATCAACCAGCTGTATTTATGCAAGAAAACGCGCGGTGTCAAACAGAGAAGTGATTGAAGACATTTCGTTGTGTGAAAAATGTTACTGTTATGGAGTGGGTTGCTCAAAGCCCAGACATGAATCCTATTGAGAATGTTTGGAAGTTACTAAATGAAAGAACTAAGGAAATGAATCCAGCAAACGTCAAAGGACTATGAACTAATTTGAAAGGAGAATGGGAGAAAATATCCGTTAATGAATGCAAGACATAATTTCGCTCATGTAACAAAATATGTCAGGCTCTTATTTCAAGTAAAATGAATTAATGAACTAATGAATTATGAACGTTATTTTCATTAAGTTTATTATTTATCCATTATAATAGTATGATTTTGTTAATCTTTCTGAGGTTTTTGATCATCTATTTTTTCGAATGTTATATAATTATTCTTATAACTTTATCAAAATAAGTTTATTGAGCTTTATATTTTGGAATCATATAATTTACCTTTATATTCTTATTTTTCCTTGATAAAATGTTCTTTGAGGCATTAAAATAAAAAGTTATTTCAATTTTAGCCTTTCTCTTAACATCATTCTGATCGTTATGCTCGCTACTGTATATATATATATATATATATATATATATATATATATATATATATATATATATATAGGGTGCGATTATTAAATTGTCGCCATTTGATATTTTAATTACACGCATGCGCGATGTCTGTTTTTGCATTTATCAATTGCCCAATATATTAGGGTTAGTTGAACGCAGTTTCTTTTAAAAAAGACCATGACACAATTTATTCCGACAGAAATTTGGGAACAGCATGCTGTATTGCTTGATATTTGTGCCACATGATCTAGTACGAACATTTAGGAGTGTTTGGCTGTCAATCTGAGGACGGTGCAGAGGATTAGGCAAGAGCTTGATGATTCTAATTGGGATTACAAAGGATTGGATATGGAGGTATCACTTCGCCATCACGAGGTTCAAGAAGTAATGTCGAATTATACCTCCATTCTTTTTACTACATGGCCACAAACTTTACACGTATACCTACCTCAAGTCACTTGACGAGGTAGTGCTTAAGAGTGTGGCTGCTGGAAGACCCTATGTCTAGTAACAGAAATATACATCATGCCTCATAAGCAGGAGAACATAGTCATGCCTATGAGACAAATTCACATCACCCCTTAAATCAGGCCAGCTGACTAAACAGACGTCAAACCCATGGATCATTATCTGCGTGGAACGAGAAACCAACAAAATTGCTTATAACACGAAAGATGAACTGGATGCGAGGATTATAGCAGCATTAACTAACTTGAACAAAGAGACGGTTCAGAAGAGGTGCAGGAGATTCCTATGTCATCTGGAGGCTGGGGTTGAAGGCAAATCTCCTCTTTCGTATTTCAAGATAAGTTCATGTAATTTTCAAATATATATATATTAAAATGAGATGTCAATATTATGTTGATTTTTGAGTAATTTAAACGATAATATATTTAAACGATATTCTTATATATATATATATATATATATATATATATATGCGCGCGCGCGCACGTGTGTGTGTGTAAGTAGGCCTCTGTCAGTTTTGGCAGTATGCTTACGGAGCCCATCAACTTTGAAAATTTATCCAAGCAGGATATATATATATATATATATATATATATATATATATATATATATATGTGTGTGTGTGTGTGTGTGTTTGTGTGTGTGTGTTTGTGTGTGTGTGTATGTGTATGTGTAGGCGTTCGCGTGCGCATATATTTATCTATCTCTATACCTTTGTGTTGTGTGCCTTTGACCCTGCCTATCTTTTTTGTCTGTCGTTGTGTGTTTTCAGTGTTTATGTGTTTATCTATATTGGCATCTGATTTCCCCTTGAAATTTTCCAGTTTTATTCAAACCATAATGACTGTATGTCATTCTAAAAAAAGGGATTATGCTTCCAGACTATTTGCTATTATGTTTTATGTTTCTTTTTACAAATGCTGATTTTCTCTTTGAGTAATAAAAGTTAAAATATCTTCCTGATTTTTATTTGATGTGAAATATTTCAAATACTCTATATTTTCTTTTTTTATCTGTAATTTTTTTTCTTTGCTTATCATTTCCTTATAAATTATTAAGCAAATATTTTCTTTTACATATTTATGCGAAATTTTACTAGATTTGTTTTAATTCATATTATTTATTGTATTTTTGTTTATGTTTGAAAGAGTTGAATTCAATTAATCTTTTGTAAAAAATCTTTTCGGTATCTCACTTCCTTCCACTTCCAATTAACTCAATCAATATCGAATGGCTTTCCTGTTTTCGGAAGTTCTCATTTGAAGTCTATTGTTTATTCTACACTATGTTCTGTTTCACGAATGATTCGTACATTAGCACAATATTGTTTAATAAACCTTACGTAACATGGCACCATTCATTGCACCAATATATAAACAGTTGATTTAACAATATCAATATAACAAAATAATTCATTTTCGCATTCTTTGTCTATTAGAAACATAGAAACGCTTACGTTCTGCCAAAAATGCTGCGAAAGTAGTTAAGAAACGATTTCTTTCGGAGTTTTGTTGCGAATAAAATTACTCTGAGTATTAGTATTCCTTTTATCAAGTGCACAAAGGATGATACTTTCTAGATGCTCTTCAAGCACGGCAACACACGATCCATAACATACGTTTAAATCTCTATGCAAATGAGTTAAATTGTTTATTACATTTAGTCACCTGCCGCTGAAATCAAATCCACAATATAGCGTGTAAACATGAGATCTATAAGATTCAGAAACGGTAAGTATTTACTTTCTACTTGCTTACGTCTTAATTCATTCCATGAAAATGACCAGGCATGAATCGAATGTACTCGAAATATCACAGATAATATTTTCAATATCCTTTAGAAATCTCCACTTAATTCGTAACATCCGATTTAGCAACAGGAGGAGTGAAAACAGTATAGACATATAATTCTTGTCCAGGGTGATTCAAAGTGTTGGAATGTTTAGCAATCTTCATTCACTAAATCACTTACGTGTAAATAGCGAGGATGATGTTTTATTGGTGCTCAAATCTTGCTGCCTAGTTGCACATCTAAGCCACACTTACTAATTCACATTTATTTGTTTGTTACCTAGTTAAGGATTAATAGCTGAGCGCATGAAGCGTTCGATTATTAATTTGATCACATAGTAATTGCTTGTTCACTACTTGGGTTCAATACCCGTCTTAGAATCTGTGTAATTAGGATAGGTAGAACAAGAACAATCTGCGCAATTAAATAATGTTTTAAATCAATAATCCCTGAAGGATATCCGGATCGAGAAACACCTGAGGTCGGAAAGCAGAGAATACAAAACATTTTAATAGGAACATAATAGATTAAAAGCAAAAGTAAATTGCTCAGCAGGAAAATTCTCGAGAATGCCGTTATTGAAACTTGTCAACCATAAATCTGTTCTCTAGAATTTTTTTTGAAATATCTGCGTTCCTCAATGTATTACTACTTACTTAAACCAACTTACACTATCAAAATATAAAAAATGACAGAAAACTGTTAAATACCTAACCTCATGTTATTTAATATATATATATATATATATATATATAAAGCACTAATTCCGCTCAAGCTAAAATAATTTAAGTATTAATTTGCATAAAGATTTCTAGAAAATATTTTACAGATTATCGTGTATTAGACTTTAGATTATGTCACTTAGCGGCCTCTAGCCAAAAGCTAGTCATGATGAATATTTATGAGCGTTTCTTATTTTACGGTCTTCTATATAAATACATGTTACAAAATAAAAGCTTTGTATTTGTCTTGAGTTCCCTGAAATGACAAAACGCGTTGGATAACATAAGTTTTCTCTTTGTTTATTTTATTTTCCAAACATGGTCAACACATCGTGGCCATGTTCATAGTTGATGTTATTGAATGTTGGCTTTTTTATTCTTATTACTTCAATTGTTTTTAGTCTTTTTTAGATGTCAGTGAAAATATTATACATTGTTTTCTACATTTATGATGCGGATGAGGTTTCGTAAATTTTCGAGTTTATTTAAATGAGTTCTAATTGCTTGTAAAAAAAAAATCATCCCCATTAATCTAGAGACATATCATTTAATAACATGTAGGCATTCAGTTAAATCATAAAAAAGTAAAATATTTTGATAATAGAATAGGTTAGAGCTCTCGGATATATAGAACATTTCGACAATTTTGTACAAACATTATGTCCGGAAATGAAAACACTTATACGAACACAAGAAATTTAAATAAAAAGCCCAAATGCAATACCTTCTCAGTCGTCTTCAAAGTTACATGTACAAAAGAGGGATTGCTGCCCATATACAAAAGTATCAAATTGGATGAGCCGGCAGGTAACAAGGAAAGGACTACAACAACATTCAGAAAATCTTATTTTTCGAAAAAAAATCTACTAAAATGACATCCAAAGACAAAGTGACATTAGAAAAAAAACATGACTGAGCCCGAATACAAGGGACTGCCACGCCATAACATCCTAGGTATTAACGATGACGAATCTAAACACAAAAAATAACTACAAAAGTGCTTTGAATCTACACCAAGGAGAAATTATACAATCCAACAGCAGTCATAAACATAAACCTATTGCATCATTAATTAAAAGATGACCTGTAAAAATTCTTAAAGTGAGAACCAAATTACCATCTCTAAACTAAATATGATCTACTTACAAAAACAACACCGACATTGAAATTTAACATCAGTCACTATGACATCTAGAAGCTAATAAATTAATAAAACTCCATGCAGAGTTTCGAGAACATCTCAAGGCAGAGGTCCAAAGAAATAAACATGACATAAAAAAATATACTGATACAATTATCAGGCGAGCTGATAAAAAATATACATACGTAATTTTGCAGAAATTGGATTATTATAAAAATTTACAACACATCATTGATGATCGAGCTAAGTTTATTAAATTGAAAAAATCACCACAAGGACTCTAAAAGATATGCCAATAAAATTATAACATCAAACAATGAAACGTAGATCCCTAGAAAATCAACATAATCGTTGGAGATTACCAACCAACCAGAATAACTGTAAATAAAAAGTTTAAATACGTAAACCCGGATATCCACTACGACCCACCATTTCATAACTCCTAACACCTATTTACCAGTTGTCAAAATTCCTCAACGATATCATTGCTCCATATCTACCTACTAATAATAAAATCACATTAGCTCATGAAATCTCTAAACCCTTAAAACTACATAGCCAAATCAAGGCATTGATGTAGATGAAACCATCGATGGAATCCTTGACTCTGTGTATAAACATAATTTGATTCCAGCTCCATTCAGCAAACTTAATATTATCAAGAAATTATTGTATGTCTGCACAACTAAGATCCCGTTCTTCTTCAATAAAGGCAATATTTATGTTCAAACTAACGGTGTTATTATGGGAAAACTACTTGGCCCGTGCTTCTATAAAAACTACATGTTCCATATAGAAAAGAAGCTATTTAAAACAAGTTATTAAAACCAAAATATATGTCTACTTTGTAGATTATATTCTTATTATATATCTGGAAACAAAAACAAAATTCATAATCTCAAAACAAAATTTTGATAAAAATGTCTTTAACATTACCTATGAACTTAGTCAAAAAATAATTTCCCGTTTTTAGAATTTTCTGGGGAATTTAGTGTAGTACGTCTTCAGTACGTCTTTATCCATAAAACACCTGTAGAAAAACTTCGCATTTCATTTTTATGAGCGAATGACCATTTATATATAAAATATGCGTTATAAAAAAATCAAGACAGCGTACAAGACTTAACCCTCACGTTCCATTTTCCTTAAAGAACTCAATAACGTGAAGCAGACGCTAGTTAATAACAGTCTTCCGAACTACCTCATCGATTATCAAATTGGACTATTTCTGTCTAACGTAACGATAGAAACAGTAAGCATACAGATAAAATCTATGATAATAAACGTTGTAGGATGAATATCAATATTTAAATGAGATTATTGATGGTATAATATCAATATTTAAATCATGAAACAGTATGTTTTCACTCAGCACCTAACAATTTCAATGGCATTAAAGTCAGAGTTGGAAAACCAACGAAGAAAAAAGAAATATTCGTTATTATTAAATGTATATTCATTGAAATTTTTATATATATATATATATATATATATATATATATATATATACAAGAATATAATTGGTATATATGGAATGAATTCCAATAACCAACAATTAATATTCTTAAAAGAGTGCTCAATACAAAGTAGAGCAGATATAATTATTATTTATAAAAAATTATAACAGAAGTATGATATAAAATCACTACAAAAATAGCCATTTTGTTTCAACACACTCGGTGTCTTATCAAGTGATGATGTTGAAGATATCTTCAACATCATCACTTGATAAGACCTTGTATAATTTTTATTTCTTCGATGTTGTAGTTCCAAACTTCTAGGTTTTCTGAAGCTGTTGGCAAGAATCAACCAGTTTGAAAAGTGACGCAACGCAATCATCATATCTTCATTTATTCTACGTTCATTTTCATGATAATTTTATAACGCTTTATTATCTATGAATAAGTATATTTGCTTGTGCTGTTCCCGGTGTTATAATATTTTAATCTTTGCAAGATTATACAGATATTTAGCTTTAGACACTGCAAGTTGAACTCAATGCATAAAAGGTATTTTGCACGTAAGCAATCGATTTTCTTCGCTTAAATATAAACTCTGTATCAGAATTCTCTTAATTCCATTTTTTTCTAAATAAGAAAGCACCATTAATTCCCAATTTAAGTATTGACAGGCGCCTACAGAATTTCTTTCCGAAGAAATGTAGAATTCATTTTACGAAAATTTAAGATTTTTCTTTCTACGATTTACTTTCATAAAGCTGTTTTATTATTGTTTTGTTGCTGTTATTGTTATTATTCAAAATGTATTGCTAAAAAAATTTGCATTTAAAGAAAATTTTAGGTGCGTTTATTTTCTGAAATTCTGCCTCTAGTAATCGAAATGTACGTTTTTCGAATCGGAGAAGACGTGATCGTTAAGTTTGAATGACAAGCGCCAAGTAGCGAGGGTGTACACGGTGGGGTTGGTGACGAGAAATAATTCACTTTCGATCATTGCTTCGATCGAAGCTGACAGAAGAAGCCCATTGCGCATGTGTAACAAAGACAAAAGAATGTGCAGAAGGGAGATTAAAAAAAATAGTTCGCATTCCAAAGGTAACAGCGAAGAAAGGAAACAGGTTTGAAATTATATTGAAAATATAAAAAAAGGTGAAAATCTCTATTATATATAGTTCTGTTGTTCATTTGCTTATATTTGCATGTAATTACATCAATGGTCGATATGTGCACGAGTAATAATGGCCGGGGCTGGTTTCTTCCTCTATAACTCACATAGAGTTTTCAATATTCTGAAATAAAATAATAGAAAAAAGTTTCATACTTACGTTCACTAGTCAGAAATCTTGCCTTTATTAATGAGTGCTTGTGTGAGTTTGTGAGTGTGTGCGTGTGTCTGGTAAGAGGCGGGTGTAACCCATCATAATTCTGACAGGTAGTTATTTGCTAAATTTATAACAGAGATGTTCAGTGTAAATTTTCAATCTAAGTTATCATTACCCACGGAGTGAATTAAGTACATTGAATTGAGCGCGAAAGATTTACGTAAAATATTAAAACAATTCGAATATCAATTCATAGAATGAAAACGCAAGTTTTAATTTGATGTTATAACTTCGTTTCAGTTAACGTTCTCAACTCATTTTCATTGGGTAGACAGGTTCTCGTATCGTCCGGTTAGCACTCCTTGCCAAGCATTTGAATATGAGTAGAAGTTAGTCACTTGTTTCCTATTTAGGATAGCGTTTCCGGTCCCTTTCAAAATAGTTTTCATTCTTTTACACACAGTAGTCCATTGCATGTTAGTGGCTTTATCAGTTTGCTCGGTGTGAATTGAATATATATATATATATATATATATATATATATATATATATATATATATTCAGATGTGAGAATCAAGAGCGTTACGCGATGGAACGTACGGATGTACACAAACGACAGACATCTAGCTTTCTCTGTATAAGCGGATGTGTTTTAACGAACCAGAAATTGGATATAAAGCCCGATCGTTTCATCCTTACATTCATGTCTCGTTTATGTCACAACCTTAAATATTGAAGACAGTATAAATAAAACAAACTTCATATTATATAATATTTCAATTAAGTAACTGTTTCTGCGTGTATATATATATATATATATATATATATATATATATATATATATATATATATATAAGCAAATATATGGATATAGATACGACAGTATGAAGAAAAATAGAGAAAAAACAAACAAAAATCTGAATATGCAATTATGTAGTATTAATGTTAATATAAAGTCGACGGCGGACGTTTCGGTCTATTTAAGACCATCTTCATAGACATTTTTATTTAAACATGATTAACATTATAACTTATAAAAATTTAACACAAAAGACGATGGACATAAGAGCCCAACTAATCCAAACAGATAACTGAAATTTTATACAGATCAGCATTCCGTTTAAATATGATCACGTAGTCGTCACGTGGGCGATGTTGTTAAAACAGATTCGAAGATGATTTCCAAATATTAAAATATTAAAAAGTCGATTGAAAAATTTTGTATAAACAGTTCAAGAAATCTCTTCCGTTGATGTCGGAATACGTAGTGATCAATAGGTTCTCATATCTTCAACAAGCTTGAAGTCCTTCCCGTTACAAAGCAAATCAAAAAATGATTTCAAAAACGATGGAACAGTTCTAAAAAACAGTTCGATAATAAATCCTTTCCTTACTTGATCAATAGATTCTTATATTCTCGTGCAAGCTTGAAGTCTTCCACGTTATAAAGTAAATTCAGATTTGTATTTCCAGTAGACAGTATGTAAGCAAATATATGGATATAGATCCGACAGTATGAAAGAAAAATACAGAAAAAACAAACAAAAATCTGAATATGCAATTATGTAGTATTAATGTTAATATAAAGTCGACGTCGGACGTTTCGGTCTATTTAAGACCATCTTTATATTAACATTAATACTACATAATTGCATATTCAGATTTTTTGTTTGTTTTTTTTTGTATTTTTCTATATATATATATATATATATATATATATATATATATATATATATATATATATATGAGTGTATCTCTGTGTGTTTTAGTGTGTGTCTGTGCGAGTGCTTGCGTGCGTGCGTGCGAGCGAGTTGCCCTGGATATATATAACTGGAGATATTTGTGCTTGGGTAGTATAACAATTTCTGAAACCAGTCCCACTAACCGTCTGAGATAACAGCGAAAAGCGTCAGTAAATATACCTGCTCCAATGTTTCATGATCCTCGGTCTTCCACAATATGTGGAATTATTCGCAGGTCACTAGTGGAACCCTTTCACATACCACACAAACATAAGGCATGAATGTTGTTGACGGATCCTCATACATCTTCATACAAAATCGTCTAGAGTATCCTTCATATATATATATATATATATATATATATATATATATATATATATATATATATATATATATATATATATAATTATTTTTATAAAAATTATAACATAAGTATGTTATAAAATCACTACAAAAATAGCCATTTTGTTTCAACACACAGGTTGAAACAAAATGGCTATTTTTGTAGTGATTTTATAACATACTTATGTTATAATTTTTATAAAAATAATTATATCTGCTCTACTTTGTATTGAGCACTCTTTTAAGAATAGTAATTGTTGGTTATTGGAATTCATTCCGTATATACCAATTATATACTTTGATATATATATATATATATATGTGTGTGTGTGTGTGTGTGTGTGGGTTTCTCTGTCACTGTGTGTGTGTCTTTGTATGTTTAGGTGTCTGCAAGTACCTCCAAATATCTTGCCAAATAGGGCTTATGAAGAAAAAGCCCCCAAATGTTATTATTAAAATGAAAAGCCAAAATATTTTTTCAATATTTTTTTCATTTTTTTATGATTCCTCGCACGTTCGAAATTTCTGTTAAAATTTCTTATTTTTCTGTGACATTTGTAAAAAATTTATTTTGTTTAAACATACAGTATAAATAAAATATATATTGCTGAAACTTTAATTGATGAATATTAGGAAATTAAATGTTAAATTAATCTGATTTGTAAGAAATATTACATACATTTAGCATTAAAAAACACGTAGAGAACTAAGAAAAAACATTGCCTCCCCAGGGTCACATGTTTTTCTGATGTGTTGATGGATTTCCCGACAACCTGATATTTGGAGCTAAGTAAGAAAATGCAGAATTGACACATTGACAAATTGTAAGAAAAAGAATCGTCTTTGAATTTTTCAAAAACTGCACAGTAATTTTTAAAATTTAACAAAATATTGTCACCAATCAAATATTTTAATTAATTGTAGTTATTTTTGGTTTACGTTTGGAGGTCTACATTTCTGAAAATAATAATTAATAATGAAATTTATAATAATTAGAAAAAAATCAAAGATGCTTCAAAATAACGTGCAAATAGGAAAAATAATAAATTCGAAAAGAAATTGAATAAAACTTATGAAATAAAATAAAATTTTAGTTAGTAAGAATAGGGTTTCGTCTTCGATATTCATTCTTCTTATCTGAAACAAAATTATTTGAATCATGACACGTATAAAAAAATACAATATATACAAAAATGAAATATATTTACTAAAAAAGGAATAATAATAAAAAAAAAAAAACTTAAAATTTTGAGCGGATAATTTGCAAAGACAGTTTAGCAAAAAGAGAAATCCCCGAAAGAAAAAAAAGAAAGAAATGCCCACAATCGAAAAAAGTTTATAAACCACCTATAAACAAGAGAATTTTGGTGAAAATGCATTATATAAACATCCGTATTTACAATATCAGCAAGTTTGCACGAGTAGAAAAAAGCGAAATTTAAAAAAAATAATAATAATATTGGTGTTTGATGGTTTGTACAACATTATCAATTTAGGATTTGTAAACAAAATTATAAAATAATAATAACAAATAAAAGGGCCAAATTAATAACGAATTTTAAAAGGTTAAAAAATTGAAACTTAATAAGTCATTCTAATTAAGATGTAAAAACATGAAAACAAATCTAAAATAATCCATTATTTATCCATATTTTCTTAAGACAATAGTGTACTAAATATATGTTATTCATAAAATCAATTAAAACATTTTCAAATTAAATACTGTAATAGTTTAACGAATTTTTTTTCTTTAAAAATTTAAAGCGGATCTTCGTTAAATGACTTACTGCTTGAATAAAATCCATAATTTACATTCTCCAAGGAGTCTTGCTTTTAACTTATATAAATATGAAGAGGTACCAAATTATTTTTTTGTAAATTTCATTTAATAAGTTAATGGTTTGACAGATATAAAAAAAATATTTCAACGAAAACTTTCTAAAAATACAATGTTTTTCTAATTTTATTCATCGGACAATAATTAGAATTTTGAAAGAATTTCAAATTCATTGTGTTTTTTACCGAAGAAAGACACTAATATTTCCTACAGTATTTTCTGCACCCACTGAAGCAAGAGCAACAAGATATTTAACTAAAATTTCAAACATGCTAGAAACGATGAAGAGTAATGTGAGTATGTCATATGTATCATTACAATTCCCAAGAGGATATGAGTGTGTCAGATGTATCATTACAATTTCCAAGAGGATATGAGTGTGTCAGATGTATCATTACAATTTCCAAGAGGATATGAGTGTGTCATATGTATCATTACAATTTCCAAGAGGATATGAGTGTGTCATATGTATCATTACAATTTCCAAGAGGATATGAGTGTGTCATATGTATCATTACAATTTCCAAGAGGATATGAGTGTGTCATATGTACCATTACAATTTCCAAGAGGATATGAGTGTGTCATATGTATCATTACAATTTCCTATTTTTAACCCCAGTGTGTCGGCTAGATGTTGCTCAAATTTAACGCGTCTCGTATCTAGATATAAGACCGACATTAAACCTTAACCTCCCAAATATGCACTTTAAAGTAACGCAAATTAACAGCGAAATCCCCTCTCCCACCTCTCTTCCTCACTTCGTTAATTTTACGTATACTTGATGAGGTCCGTCAAAAACGTGTGGATTTCTTTTCATTTTTCATTTCAGCTTTTGGAAGTAAAGTATGATGATCCAGAACCCTGATAAAGGGGTTATGGTGAAATAGCTTATTACATGGAACCTTAACGTGGTCTGTCTTTTATTCAAACATATCTGCTCTGAATTTTACATTGAGCTCTCTGGATATCATCCTCCTCGGGTCTACCCATACGGATTACCTAAGTTTGTATAAACTATATATATATATATATATATATATATATATATATAGATAGATAGATAGAGATAGATATATAGATAGATAGATTGATAATATTAGTGGTAAATATACGCATACATTTGCAAAATATATAAATATATATACATAGGTGCATACACATACATGTATATTTTTTTAATAAAAAATAAAACTCACCTCTATTTAAAAAAACAAAACAAAACCTCCCTGTTAAGTTTTAATTTCTCACCTTCTCTAGTCTGTTATCCCTCTCTTTAACACTAACATTCGTCCCACACTCTCATACTTACACTCTCTCTAAATTCTATTTTTATTCCCGGAGTTGTTCCTTTCTGTTTTCTTTTTGAATTTGCAGGTCTGATGAATTGGATCGTATTTACGATTCCAATGGAATAAATTATGACCATGGAATATTCGTGTTTAACCCTTTTTATATATATATATATATATATATATATATATATATATATATATATATATATATGGAGAGAGAGATGATATGAATAATTACGAAAAAAAACTTAAAATCCATATTTGCTAATTAATTTATTTCGATGAATATAGGTTTTATCAGAAACATATTTTATCGGAAACATATATTATTTTCTGAAATCAAATCAATGTATTGAGAGAGACAGATATACAAAATTAAAAAAAAATGTAAGAAATAAAATAATTTCTATCAATTACAATTCCTTATTATATACATATATATATATATATATATATATATATATATATATATATATATATGTGTGTGTGTGTGTGTGTGTGTGTGTGTGTGTGTGTGTGTTGTATTAATGCCTATTTATAAAATAAACTAGAAAACAAGACATCTTACCCTGTGGATTCTACCAATTAGGTATCGGTAGTTTGTAAAATTGGGTATCGCAACCCAATTCATTATAATATACATAATTATACCACTGGTAAAGAGAAGAAAGAAAAAATAAACGAGAAGAATCTTTATATAAATAAACCCAAATGTGTTCAAAGCTAGTTAGCAGGTATTTCTTCGTATGCATGCATGCTGGCATTTTGTTAAGCAGCTTATGTTGTTCAAGGTATAAGCATAAACTCCGTTTTTTCCTATTGCCATAATTTCCACATGTTATTCCCGACGTTAAATAGCCGTGGTTTTCGCAGCACATACCCATTTCCCAATGGGTATTTTATTATTATTTTTTCTTTACTTCCCATAGATATCTAGCAATTTTTGTGCTATTTCTATACCTTGCTTACTTAAAAGAATATACATGATTATATTATCTCGTTTTCAAAGTTGCTACTGTTGAGTGAATATACACATTTTCTTGGCCCTTTCAAGGCCTATTAAGATCTGCAAACAGAACCCTTCACTAGACAGTTATCGTTGAGAGGACAGTTTGCTGCGTTCTGGAAATTTTAACTCTCCCAGCTGCATTCTCAGACGCTCATTCTGCCAAGTAGTACTTATTCATATTTCACATAAAAGAGGAACTGATTTTACAGTGCATTTACTGAAAACTTTAGGTGAGGTGTAACTATGGGGATATCCTTTATATCACAAATTGCTGTACATTTTCTTGTTTTTAAATTGTATTGAGTGTTTTTTGTATTATTTGAAGAGTTTTTGGACAAATATTGTTTTTGTCAAACGTTTGTTCCTTTTAATTTTAATTCTATATACATACATATATATCTCTGTGATATCTATCTCAATCTTTCTCTTTCTCTCTCTCTCTCTCGATATATATATATATATATATATATATATATGGGGGGTTCGTGCATGCGTGCTTGTAAGGGTGATTTTGGCAGCAATGATTCATTCAGACAAGTTTTATGAAATAACACTGACAAGGTGTGACTATAAAACTCTTTATATTGTCCGAGCAATTCAATATGATATTGGATAGACACTATAAAAATAAGAATTGAAAGATCTCTAAAGCTTAATTTAATAATTCTTGTTTGGTTTTATAAAGTACCATTTCGGTAAGAATTATGGAGTACTTTCCTACCTCTCAAAATATTGCCCTGTTTAGCACCTACCATATTCCGGCAAAGTATACGTGGCTTTAATCAATTTGATCAAAGCGATGAAGAATCTTTACTTCTCACGACCTACTCTCTAACAAACAATGTGACTTACGTTTTGTAAGGTCTACTGTGGCTCTAGATATCTGGAAGCAGTTTGACAGGGTAAGGCACGCTGGTCTTCTATGTAATCTCCAGGGTTACATTATTACAACACTATTGCTTTTATTTAATACAACTGTCATTATTGAATTGTGAAATGGAAGTTGTTATGTGAAGGCTCAATTCCACATTCTTTTAGACGTACGCGGGTGTCCTCAAATGCTCTATCATGGGTCCTACGCTGATTCCGATATTCGTCAATGATATTACGGATGTCATCAATTCCAAGTAGACATTTATGCAGATGATACTACCATTTACTCCTCTCTCAATAGAAAATATGTCAGAGCTGTCAAATTTAACCTTGCCTCTGCTTTTGAGAAGGACCTCTAATCTGTGGTTAACTGGACCAGGAAATGGCTCGTGATTTTAATGTTTCCAGAAAGAAACTTCTCTCATTTAACCACGTTAGAGAAACTTTCCTGACTGGCATCAAGTTGCCGATGCTAGACTACTGGAGAGCAAGTGACTGCACCTTCTTGGCTTCACATTTTCAACTGGTTTCAAGTGAAAAGGCTGCACCGAATCAGTATCTACATCCACTGCAATGATATTTTGGATCACTGTGTCGTGCCAGAAATTAATACTCTAGCATTGGCTGGATCATTGCTTACTCTTGCCATATCTGGTCAGGTGTTACTTGTATTGATCTCGATTCTCGTGAAAAAAAGCAAAGAATTATCTACAATGTATTCGATCGGATTTGTCATCTCGTTTTCAGTCTCTTTCTCACCGACCTTCTCTCTATGTTTTCGAAAAATATGTTCATGGCAACTGCTCTGATTGTGCCCGAGTACATGAATTAAAGCGTGCTACTAGATTGGCATCTAGATCCCACACTTTTATTGTTGAAATAGTTAAATTTTACCGCCACCTTTACTCCATTCTCTTCCTGTGGAAATGCCTTACTTTTACATGCGTCCCTGAAAACAACAATTCTCAAAAATTTAAATGCAACATGAATTGCTATCTTCTTTGGTGTTGAATTCCTATCACATTTATTCCTTTCCTCACTCCCCATTACAGCATAAATTGTGGTGTTGAGTTGTTGAATGAGATGTCCGAATTTATATCAAAATACAGGGACATGATAAAATTACTGTTGGGGCTATACGAACCCTGGTGAATTTGGTAAAACAATTATAATATTTCCTCCACATTATTAATGGCGGTGCCGAATTAAGTAATTTAAGTCCTTCTGGTTTTATCTGTAATGTTTTTGCTGAGTTTATCACCTGATGTGACCTTGGCGGTTTATAATATAAAGTGTCTCTACTTCTGTACGTGTTTTAGTTTTTCTAGCTTGATATTGACCCCTTTTAAGCATATACGATTTTAAATGGCTATTTTAGTGTTTAATTAATTCGTTACATTTGTCTTCTGTCTGGTAGCCGAGCAATATAATTGTACTGTGGAATTTTTGCAACACTTTTGGATTGTTCTCAGATATAGAACTCAAATTATGGATTTGAATGCAATCAAGTTCAACTAGTCATTAAAAACATCCCGATACCTGGAATATATTAATCGGTATAACCGCATGCAAGCGTTAAACAATTAAGACATAAAGTATTACAAGGCATGGAAGAAAAAGGAACAGAAACAATAATAATGAGAGAATGGGGAAAGAGTAATCAGAACAGTAGATATTTTATTTATATTTTTGTAGATCAAAGTTGGTTAGAATGTTTCTGAAGGAAGGGAGTGTGTTCCACGATCGAAAATTGCCAGAAAATGTTAGCATAGAATTTACGGTTACACCTGGCTAGCTCAACTGCAAATTGATGCGAAGTAGACACCAATATATTACAGTTTTTAAATTTAAAAATATCTACGTACCATAGCGAAGAGATTTTCTGAAAAATGATTCCAATGAAAAAATTATAACCATAGGTTACTAGTGCTTGAACCTTTTATATTATATATATATATATGTATGTATATATATATATATATATATATATATATATATATATATATATATATATATATATAACGTCGTCTACTACTACTACTATTACTCTCCCGTTGAATTCGACGTATGAGGGTCAAGTAGATCAGTTCCCAGTAATCGACAGCCCGACAACAGCACATGAGAGTTGATTACAGTGGTGAAGGTTTCTACACTTTTTGAAGGGCCGAATACAGAAAACTGGTGCACTTAATACCACAAGGTCCCCAAACGACCCTCGGCAGGTTAGAATTCTGAGTTGTCCTCCTCCTAGACCAGTTGCCATCCAAGGCTATAGAACCGAGTCTGTCCTGCTATTTACCCATAGCTGGAGGGAGAAGAAGAGGCTTCACAACTTTCCCAAGGGTATTAGCACGTAATCCAAGATGCTATGCATTACTCCGCCGTAGCTCCTATCTCCACCGTGTCTCCTATATATATATATATTTGTGTGTGTGTATGAAAGAGAGTGAGTGCGTGTAACCCTGTTCGTATTGAAGATTGGAAACGCGCCAAAGTACACGGAATATAGTGAATAAGTTATATGTATTATCACCAAAATTTGACTCGATTAAAACGTTAGATTAATATTCGTGCTTATTCTGATATTAGCAAAAATAAAATGAATAACTTCCAATTTTAATGCGAGATTTGAATCTGACATTGAACTTCGCCGTTGTTGGTTGGCAGACTGATAAACGAAATTACAGGCCAGCATTGGTAGACGTGAAATAAATGAGGTCTCTCATAACTAACAGAGGGATGAAAACGTTCCAGAGTCGCAGAGCGATATTGGCCGGTCAATAAAGCACTAACCAAGGAGGCAGCTTGCATGATATAGTGTCTCCCCAATATCAAATAGAAATGCAATAAAAAACATAAACAAATGTTTTAGTAATAAAAAAAAGAACTATCGGTTATTAAATTCGAATGTGTGGGAAAATTTTCGAAGCCAAAGATTATAAAGACAAGGTTAGAAAATTCACAGTGTGGGAAGTATTTGTAATTATATATGTTGCTATCCATTAAAAATTAATTGTTATATGAATTGCATACAGAATTAATTATTGGCTGATTTGAATAATCATCTATTGAACACAAACGATTGCTCTTAATATATTAGACTGCAGGCAATGCTCTATTGTAATCAGGAAACATCAATTAATATGTGAAAACTATTAAAAAATTATCAACCAATTGCTTAAAATGAGAAAAAAAATCAATTATAAAATTCTACATTACTGACAGTAATAGGTACAATAGATGTACATCCTGCAACACGCGAAAAGCTTCTTAGTGAAATTTAGGATCCCTCGGTTTTCTTCGAAATGTTTTCGATAAAACTTCCCCCAGATGATTTGAACAATATAGCAACACCAATATTAGGTTTACATTATTCTATGTAAAGTCCTTTATTTTGTAATTCAGATTCGACAGGTTTTGCATGAACAATGCTAATGGCTTTTGAAGGAAAATAACCCATCTAGACATTTTTTCGACAAAACAAGGATGGTGATACACATTACGCATACCTTGCGTATATATTTAGCAGAAAACCATAATAATATTACATGATTTGTTGACATAATGAATTATTTAGACATATGAGCGGCTTTTCGTCGGATAATTCAAAAACACTATTATTCATTAATCTGTGACATCTTTAAAATATTAGGTATGGTTGCCTTTGCTACAACCTTGATGATCGCTCATAAGATATCTTTCGAGGAAGCTTTGCGTCCATCGGCATAAACATCATGTTTAATGATGGAACACAATTTTTCTATACGGTAGAGATCCGGAGAGGCAGGCAGCCATACCATCATTTTATGAATTCTTAGGTGACCCAGGCAGAGTAGGAGGGAGCGTTATCCTGCATGAATAATAGTGTCCTTAGAAGTGACAGCGTTATGTGATCTGGCCATGGATCAAAGACATCATTTAGGAGATTACAGTAGACGCTTGCGATCACTTTAAAGAAATGGTGACGTTCATTTCCGAAATAAAACAAACAATTTGCCCAATAGTTAGTTCCGTCAAGAGTCGCTCAGTTCTCCTCATTGAACACAACACAACTCATATCCAACGTCATGTAGTTCCGATTTCATTAGAGCCACAAATTCGTGAGGCAAGACATTAAAAGAGGCCGTTTCAGAATGGCTTTGCTTCTTTGTCAGGGTTTCCCACGTGACTATTCCATAAATCCGTAGCTGTCATAGATTTAGTAGTCCCACAATCGGATTGTTTCTACCTTGGTGAAAGATCCCACAGAAAAACTAAGAGTGTCCAGAAGACGACTTAACGTCTCGGCAATGATATGGAGATAGGTACCTTTAGCACATTCCTTGGTGGCAGATTTTTCTTCATCGTTGATGCTTTTTCTTCGTCCCGTTGTTCTTAGAGAGGTGAGCAGCAAAAGTGTCGAATCCGAAATAAAAAATAACAAATGTGTTGCCATATTGGGTAAACAATTTGGGGAACGTTTTATTAAAATCATTTCAGAGAAAACCGTGAAATCCTAAATTTCCCTACCAAGTGTGGATCATAGGCTCGTCCGGGTTCGCGTAAGCTTAGATATGCCTACGGTTAGAATGGCTGGCTAAATGCAAATTAAACGCATTATTGTTTGTTAAGCGAGATTTCGAGGATCAGCTGCCCCTAATACGGTAGCGGGAATGACAGTGGCTTTGGTTCAGAATATGTGGTAGACTAAATTAAAATCCAAAATGACTTGGTTTGCCGCTCTTTATATACATAGACATAATTAAGTTAGATTAACAGCGCAAACAGCATGCGAGGAAAAAGCTGATCAGACGATTAAATCCCGCGATAGTGGGGAAGAAGCCATAGCTAGCGAGGAGTTGGCCTCCTTGCTTATCAAAAGGTCAAAAAGAATGCCTCTCGAGTCCTCGAATATGGACACGGTATTGCCTTTATGAGTTAGAAATGGATCCAATAGACATATCGCCTGCGTCACATTCCGGATAAGCGGACATGACAAAAATAACAAAACAAAAAAATAAAAAACAGGCATATCTATTGCTTTCCTTGACAACATTCAGGATATGTTTACCTGGCAGACCGATCTGAACACTGCTCATTCCGACATTATTTGTCCGACTTTCTCCCTCGTCTATGCGGCTCCGTGCGACGGTCCCATCACAGAATCGAAAATCTGGGAAGCATTGAAGCTGGTGGTCCGGGACAAAACTCTGGATTCATCTTTACAAGATGTCCTTGAGGTAGCCGCCCGTTCTTCTTCCGTTGCTGTTAATGATTTACAACAATTGGTGAATTAGCGATCCTTACCCGAATGTTTCACAAGGGAAGTTATCTATTTGCTACTCAAAGAAAAACAAGAGAGGATGGGATAGGTAACTTTCGGTCTTTCATGATGTTAATTACAGATTTGAAGATTTTTACCAAAATCTTATCTAACCGTTTGCAGGCTATCTTCCAGTCTGAATGACAGTGAACAGACTTGTGCTGCGAAGGGCAGGACTATTCAGGACAATCTTCATCTGCTACGCTTGATCATCGAGCAAGACGACGGTGAAGCCGCGCTGTTCAATTTAGATCAGTCCAAGACCTTTTATAGAGTTGACCATCCATTTCTGGAGGCTGTCCTTTCTATTGCCGGTCGCGGGCCATACTTTCGATATTGGATACGGCTTCTGTATTTGTTCTATAGTATACTGGTGAAAGTGACTGCAGTTTGTTTGATCGGAGCTTTTCGTATGATCTCTCTCCATTCGTCAAGGTTGTCCTCTTTCACCTTTGCTAAAGATTCTTGTATTGGAGCCTTTCCTTCGCTAGTTAAAGACGACTCCGGTCCTATACGGAATTTCACTACTTGATTTATCACCTCGGCCTGGTACTCCGGCTATGCTGACGACGTTTTGTTTCTTGTGTTGAGCGGAGACGAGATTGTCGAAGTCGGCAAAAGAGATCAGAGGGTAGGAAACGGTGACAAGAGGAAAGATCAACCCCGATAGGTTTGTTAGCTTGCAGTTGGGTGCGTGGAAGGGAGCGACTCTTCCTGGACATTCTTTTGGTCGGAAGGATCGGTCAAATTATTTGGCGTTTGGTTTGGTTCTGATTTCCTATTCTAAATGAATTGGTCGGTGGGACCGTTGAAGATCGAGATCACAATTAGTTTGTGGTACCAGAGGAATATTTCCTTAAAGAGAAGGGCAAAAGTATCTACCCGATTCTTTTTTACATACTCTCCGTACTTTAACTTCCGTCTGAGGAATTAATGTCATGTCGTGTTCTCCTTCCTCCGGAAAGACAAGGCTCCCAAAGTAGCTCGGGAGTTGTGTTATCTCCACCATTCTGAAGACAGTGTGGGTATTCTAGCGTTGAGCTTCGTCAACATACGCTTCGTATAGCCTTTCTAGACCAAATGTGTTCGCAATCGAATCCTTGAGAAGTGAGCACTCGTGCAAAGAGGTCCCCACTCCCCGTTTACCTCAAGGCGAGTGTTTCTTTTTACCGTGAATGCATTGCTCTTACGGGTGACTAGTTATCCAGTAAGACATTATATCACGTATTAGTGAAGGCATCAGTTCAGGATAGATTGCTATGTGAGCTCGGTATTACGAAGCAGGAGTCTCGCTCCATATAGCCTTGGACAACCGTGCAGAAATGTCTCACTAATAATAACGCACCCGGTTGCTTATTTAAAGGTCTCTCTGGGTCGACAAAACTCTTCGACGAGACGATATAAACTCTCGATCACATTTTTTCACATATTGCTTATTGAGGTTTAGATTTTTAAATTGTTTTATTCCCCTCCCCTCACAGACGCAAAAAAATTACATATGAAATATTCGTGGCTTTATAGAGATTCTCTGATATTGTGATAGATATTGTAAGAACGGCGTGTGTGTGTTGTTAGATGAAAGAAATCTTGTGTTATGTTTTGGAAGGTATTGTGGCTAGCTAAGTTTAAATTCTGGCATTGTGCTACATTATGTATTTTATACAGAATGGATATTGTCGAGTGCAAACTACTTCCCCTGAGATTCTAATCCTACAATGACATCGCCGATATATAAAGAACAAATAATTATCATTGGATAATTATGAATACCCATAATATTGTTTTAGGATGCTAGCAGATAGACCTATGAAAAACAATTGGAAGAAAATACTAAATACTAGATCGCTACTTGAAAACTGCTGGTTGTGAGGTCCTTATGAAATTACCAGCAATTCCCACCCAAGACAGTTGGAGGAAATTAGATTTGACGATATATGTCAACTAATAATGAAAAAAATATAGCACCCGAGAATAAAGTACTGAATGCAGACAGAGATAAGTTCGTGTAGGTGCTATCAACAACGAAGAATAAAAATGTAAACCCAGTATGGTTATGAATAAGTTAAAAAATTTGTAATGAACAAAAAACAAAAATTGAATAAAATATATATATATATATATATATATATATATATATATATATATATATATATATATATATATATATAACAACAAAAAATATTAAAACTTAAAAATTTACAATGTTCAGACACACTGGATTGTATATTAATATTCCTTCGTTTTTATTTTTATTTCATTTAGATTCCTCGACTAGTTTCGGTATATAATTTTCGGTATATTCCATACCTAACACAGCATATCACCAGATCAATCGTTAATTCAAAAAATAATAAAAATATAAGTAACTTAGTACAAAAAACAATTGTAATCTTTCTTAGGAGTGGTAAATTTCCACAGACGATAAGTAGAGCGATACTGTTAATTGACAAAATCTCCTGCTAACCGTTGCTGTTTTGGGAAAAACTGTGTAATTTATTTGAACAACAAAAGGCATTTAAAAATTTAAAAGCTGTTCTGGCAAAGAATCCAGTAGTAAGAATATTCCACCCTAGAAAGGATTTAGTAGTGAAAACTGACGCAAGTGAACACTCAATTATATATTAGTTCAGGATGCTCATCCTGTTATGGATAAATCGAGAATAGTGTCAAAGCCAAATTGGTCTACTCGAATATTGAGAAAGAAGCGTTGGCCTTAATATGGAGGACAAATACAGATCGTCATTTTTGATTGGAAATAAATTCCTACTAAGGTCCAAACATAGACCTTTAGAATTCATATTTAATCCTAGAAAGGAATTAACTAAAGTCTTCTAGAATTCTAAGAGGAGCCTTTATGTCAATGGCGTTTGAATTTGATATTTAGTACATGAATACTATTCCTCATTTAGATTTTGTGTCGAGATTAAGGTTCATTATTTCTGAAAGTAAGAAAGACAACGAACAATTTGAAGATAATTTTTTACACTTGGTTGAAACTGATATTTTGTCGAGAAACAAATTATTCCCCAAGTGAGATCTCATATTGAACAGACTATTTTTCAGAGTAAACATATTAAGGGGATTAATTGCTTATGAGCAGAAAGGCGTTTTGAAGTGGTTAAATACAGTTTAACTGTACAAAAGGGTCTAATATATATTGGAATCTTAGTCTTTCGCCAGCAACGTAAAGAATGCATAACGATATTCATTGTGGAATAACGTCTACGCAAAAGAGATTTAGGCTAGAGACATGGTGGCCATGCTATTCTACATATGTAGTAGTATAGATAAAAAGGTGTAAAATGTACAATGAAATAAAAAAAAAATTAAGAAAAGAAAATCACATACATGGCCTAAAGCATCCCAAACTTGGGACTGAGTATACATTCCATGCTCATATTAATATTGGTAGATTCAGGCTGGCCAAAAGTAATATAGGTTTCCAACAAAAGAAGTTCGACCGTGCAACAAGTGTTAAGTATCTTATTTTCAAGAAATGGAATTCCAATACGCTAGTCTGTGAAAACGCCGCAGAGTCATGTGATATGCGAATGGTTAAAAGAAAATGGATGCAAATCATATAAATCACACCATCTGCACTGAAAGGAATTATCAGAAGGAAGCTTCAATCTATAGAAACGGATTGAATATGTTTACAACGGAAAATAGAGATAGAAGCAATTCTTAGTAGATGGTTGCTAAGCTAAAGGAAAATACTCCATGCTGGAAGACCGAAAAGCGCGTCAACCCTCATGAGTAGACAGATGAGAGGCACATTAACCATGTCCTATGCTATCAGCAAAAAGCTTTGTTATAAAAAAGAATAGAGAATCTTATTTACACGAGGCAAGCTTCATAATACAAAGTAGGACAGAATATTATGATAATAGAAAAAATGTTAATGGGATATTAGCGCATGCAGGCCAAGTTAGATTGCAACACGACACTGATAAAGAAATGTACAGTGAGTCTGAAAGTGTCATGTGAAGGCAAGAAAAATATAACAGGTAAAACTAGTATGGTTATGATGAAGTTAAAAACTTCAGGATTAACAACAAAAAAACTGTGCGTAATACTAACAATATATATATATATATATATATATATATATATTAGGATATTCTATATCTAACGAAAGTATATCGCCAGATAAATCGTTAATTGACAAAATATTAAATGTAATGAAGGCGAAAGTGTCATGTCAAGGCAAGACGGACATGACAGTGAAATTGAAAGTGATGTAGACACTGAATGGAAACAAGCGTTGGATGAAGACTCCTATGAAAAAAGTGATTACGATCTTGTATATCTAAGCAATGTCTTAGGGAGAGGGAGATGATGTACCAAGGACAATAAGGGGATAAAACATTTTCGATAGATGAGCTGACTGATTTGCATACGAAGTCGCAAAACTGAATGCACACTACCCAAGGGAGTCAGTAACACTAAACTACAGGCATATTATTAAAACCATATTTTATTTCAAAATTAGGATACGGTATTGGTCGGTGGGTATTAGTGTTTTAAGGGAATATTAAGTTGAATAATATGTGTATATTTGCCCACAAGCAAATATACAGCAAATATCACAGTAATTTTTCTTTTTTTTTTTCAAACGATTTGCTTAAATTGATTCATAATAAATTTACAGATAAATATCTGATATGACAATTTCCATCAGTCGGCATAAATATTAGAAATCTATTTCCAGAATAGATATAAGAAATATCTTCAAAATTATATTAACATATTTACCATTCTTAATGTATCGGATTCAGAAAAAAAAGTACATACAAAAGTTTTTAATAGAGAAATAACTGCTCACTTATGAATTCAAAATGTAACGCGGAAAACTATTGCTCACCGGGAATATATAGTTTTTCATTATAATATATGAAACCATTAGCGTGTCCTTCGTCGGAACTGTAAATGTCTCCAATGTTAAAAGTTATTTCGTATTATGGTCTGATAATTTTATTGATTCGAATGATCTGTTATTTATCACTTACCAACACTAGAAAATATATTTGATTGTAAGAGTGTTTTTAGATAACAATTATTTAGTTATGCATGTCTAAATAATTAACGAATATCTGGAAGTAGAAGAAATGCACTCGTACTTCTCTCCAGGGGACTAGCCTGTAAGTGAATATAACAAATCCGACAGGAATTGAAACTCTGCCATCTGATTACCATTTCCAAGTTGCTATCCATTTTATTGCCCTCACTTTCAAGCTCACTTAACCTGATATTTCCAAACGGCCATATTTCTAGGTACTGATCAGATTTGACGTGGGCTTAAATCTCTCCTGGTACCAGGACCAGTGTTTCAACGTAAACTGAGGTTTGATCATTCAATGCTACCTGTTCAGAAATATGAACACTTTTATCACCATAAAAATAGTCATAATTGTGTATGGCTGTCTCTTTTGTCTGCTTTAGACTGCAAATATTGAAAGAGATAAAAAAAAATCGTATTTCCTCGACAGACGATGAACGCGAGCACAAAAGGCCAGTATTCAATGCTTTTCTCTCCAGGAATCTCGAACATAATCTTCTTACTGGAAACGTGTGTTATTCTATTTATCTACTACGGGAACTGTAAGAAATTTTCCCGTGTCGAATAGTTGAGCTAACTTGTCGTCAATATTGACGTACTGTCTTTCGTGTATTCTCTGAGTCTCGTGAGATTTAACTCTTCTGAACTACTGGAACTTCTAGATTTATTGACATATTTGGAAAGGATATTAAAATAATTCACAACTTATACTGGCAGCAAACCGCCAGCATACGGATATTAAACAATTCAGTTAATATACAAAAAATATAAAAGGGTGTAAGAAAAGGATATGTCTTCTCACCAGGATTATTCAACCTCTACACGGAAGTGATTCTTAGAGAATTAGAATTCATGTAAATATTCGTTATTGGGCGCCGCAGTTTTAACAACATAAGAAATGAAGATGAAAGAGTACAGATAGCATATACAGAAAGGAAACTAGATGAACGTCTATAGAATGTAGCGAAGGCAAGCGTGAAAAAAAGATTAAACATCATTTACATAGAAGGAGAATGCATGTTTGTTAGCAAAACGAACAGCCCAACACGCAAATTAAAAATTAGAGATGTTAAAATCAAACAATTAAAACAAATATCTGAAAAATCCAGGGGACGGAAAGAGTGATTTATATATACAAATGCACATTGGGATAGCGAAATATGCCTTCTACATTCTAAGAAATCTATTTGCATACGGAAAAATATTGTTAGAAACGGAGAAAAAATGCTGAACTGTTACGTAATATCAATCGTCCTATATAAATGTCGGACAATCACTGCACAGATGATGGAGAGTCTTCCAACAATAGAAATGTGGTTCTACAGAAGGATGCTGAGAAAACGACGTACCGAACATATGAGCAACCACGACGTTTTATAGACAATGCATACAAAAAGGATATTTGTACCTAACATAAAGAAAAAACAATTTAAATTTATAGCGTCCTTGAAGAGTGTTAAGGGCTTGGAAAAAAAAATTATACTCTCAGACGAGATCAAAGTCAATATGAACATAGTAAATCTATGATTAAGAGATATAACGAAAATACAGTATTAATTAAATGCTACAAAGGAGAGGAAATTGTGGAGAGCCACGAACGTAAACATCATGAGTAAACAAGTGACTTGTTTATTGAGGAGAAAAAAGATGAAAAAAGAAGAGAAATATACGGAACTAGCAAACAAAACAATCAATACAATTCAAATATTAAAGCCGGCCTGAATATCCTTCCATTTCGAAGGTGAAACTCGAGTTGCCTCAGTTTTATTTTTTATGCTGTTTATTTCTTATGTTGCTCAAGCTTTGCTTTGTATTGAGAAGATTTCATTTTTATAACAGTTGGAATTTTATCAAGTATTTCTCGATATCATTACTATAAATTTTAACTGTTTTATTACAGTCTAGTAGTTTTATTGCCTCCAAAACTCACAAAGCACTATTTTATATTCTCTCTCTCTCTCTCTCTCTCTCTCTCTATATATATATATATATATATATATATATATATATATATATATATATGTGTGTGTGTGTGTGTGTGTGTGTGTGTGTGTGTGTGTGTGGTGTGTGTGTGTGTGTCTGTGTGTCTGTGTATGCATTGCGAAATCTTTTGTGTGGATGCTTTAACAAAGAAGGCTGTCGAATTTGAAATGATTCCAAATATAATTGATTTGATTTTCCCCTGTCATGATGATGTTCAAGATTTAGCTTTCCTGTGAAGTGAAGAGGAATCTACAAATTGTTATTTTTCTTGTCAAAATGGACCAATACGTGTAGGATTTTTTCTTCTTTTTAGATAAATGGGAATATATTTTTATGATTAGTCCGTGCCACGTAATGTCTATGAAATCCTGACGTTAAATGTTCGAATCCAGTCTTGGTTAGATGCAGTTGTACGAGGGTCAGTTAATAAATAAGGTGAATTTTTCGGTATAAGGACTTCTAATACAGATAAAAGCTTACTTTTTTATTATTTTTTTTTTTACTTCTTTTTCACATAGATTTAATTTCTTTTGCAGATTAAAAAAAAAAATTTGAGAGTTTTGGCGATTAACAAAGATGGCGGACCAAGAAGCATATTCCATGATTGAACAGCTCTCAGTTATCAAGTTTTTGGTTGCTTAAGGGTGCAAACCAGTTGAAATTCATAGGAGAATGTCAACTGTGTATGGCACCACATGTTTCAGGCAAAAAACATCTACAAAATTCACCTTATTTATTGAATGACCCTCGTGTATATATATATATATATATATATATATATATATATATATATATATATATATGTATGTATGTATATATATGTATTTATATATATATATATATATATATTTATGTGTATATATATATATATATATATATATATATATATATGTTCTGATAATTTTGTACAAATATTTTCAAAATGTATTCCTTATTAAAGACATCAAAGGAAAATTTACTCTTCTTCATAGTATTCTTTTTTGTTTTAATTACTTAAACGTACAATAGTTAAAAGAAATATATAGCATATTAAAATATGATGTTGGAAGAAAAATATGGAAGAACAGTAGCAATGTATAAATATATATATATATATATATTGTTCAATCTTATATATCTGAATTAGAGACTACGTTGAAAAAAAACAAAGTAAGCTTCTATCTTTATTAGAAGTCCTTATACCGAAAAATTCCCCTTATTTATTGAATGACCCTTGTATATTTCGAATGTCTTGTTTTAGGACAATATTCGTGTCTATCTTCTAGCTCAGTGATTTTGGTATTGTAGGCAAATCCAGTCACTCGGTGCGAAGAGACGTTGGCAGCCACAAGGTGATAGAGGCGTATCTTAACCATCACACACACAAACACACACACAAACACACACACACACAGTCACACACGAAGTGTATCTTGCTTTCACATTACAGTGTATCCCAATTATATAAAACTTAATATGAGAATTACTAAGATACTGATTTAACATGCAATACTAGCAACGAGTTAATCCAGTCAAATTTAGGGTGTTGTTTATATATTTTGGTTCGTATTTTGATACACAAGGAGCTTTCAACAAATGTGATATAAGCAACTACTATCTAGCTGATTATTATTACAGTGAAGTAGAGCTGGTCCTTACTATGTGCATGAAACTTGTGCATTTTGACGAGACGTTGAAGAGAAATCAACGCATCTCATACTGATAGTCAGTAGACAACCATCCTTAAGAAATGACTATGTTTAAAAGATATACAAATTATTTTCTAAAATTTTGATCGCCCTCATAAATTAATGTTAAATAAAAAGTAAATAGATCTTCATAGATATAATAAATACAGTGGATAATATAAAAGCAATGAGTCTCATTGAGGCAAAGAAACATTATCTGAGGAAGCATTCTCTTTCATAACGTCCCGCCATCATATTTTTTCGAGGAGAATAACTGACACCCATTAAAGTTTGTAATTTCTCATGTTTGACTACAATAATTATTATATTTTTTGCTTTCTCTAAAATATTGTTGTCACGTTGACATTGAAAATAGGCGATATGAAAATTGATATTAGCAACTCAAGCAGGAGAAAAATGATCAAAGAATTAAAGTATATTATGGGCTTTTCTATCATATGAGTTAATACTGAAATAAGAGATCTGCATTTATAAGCACAATTAATTTTGTTTGATCCGCTTAATTTCCTTTTTCATTTCAATCCAGAAACATTTCCAAAACCAACACGCCTGTTAGCTAGACGGTTATCGAAAATGATTTCTATTTCTGTAGATTAAGCAAATAAGTGTAAATTCAAATGCGTTTCCAAAGATTAATGATCAGTTACATAATTTACCAGGAGGCTATGGTTAAAATTCTATTAAATGTTGTTGTCAGACAATTTGAAACGTGTCTCAAAACCGCATTGATTATTATGTCTAAAAGAACAAAACCGCCTAAAGAGAAGAACTAATGATGAAGTTTGAAATTTCCATGAATGGCACAATTATATAATAGTCGATATGATTTTAACTACAAATAAAATGACAAGATAGAAACTTACATATGATAATATGTCTGCCATTTTAATTTAAAATCATCTTATTTTTGTATTCATAAATAAATTAGAAGACAGTGATTTTCTATTAATTTAAAATAAAAATATTATCAGGGAGCTTTTAATCAGATGTTATTAAAATACTTTATGGATACATTTCTCTCTGAATTAAGTTGCTAGTGCCAAAAAATCTTATTATTGATTGACTATTTAAATTATCTTATGAGTATAATTGGATGCATACATAAGTAGAATACTTCCATATAGACATTTGATTATTGGATCTTTAACAAGATATACATCAATTATTTGTAATTAAATTTATTTACAATTATATAATCTAACTTAAAGACATTGCTTACGCTATAATAATATTAACTTTGATGACCTGAAAAAATGATGAACTGTTATCTCGACTCACACAGATATATAGTTATTTATTGTAATGTTGCAAGAGATATTTTGAACATCTGCGCCACAATCAATCTCAAACGACAAGCCCAATTGAATTAAGTTTCAACAGAGAGATTAACAAGACATTCGATTGTGACAAGATGTGTCAGTCCTCACAGATATTTTTCGGTCTTCACATTGTTCTGCATATTATTTGTATCCAAATGTAGCACGTTTGAGCAAAACAAATTGAAATACAGTTTAGTATATTGGCATAAACGTTTGGTTTTAACATAACCTCCGTCATCTTGAATTCGAGCTCTTTCCAGAGAGATGCATGCTATTCACATCCACATGAATAATGGAATGCTGTGTGACAATTTCCAGATTTCCCATAATTCCAAAGAACTTGGTTTAAATTGTATTCGTTTCTAACAATTTTACTTGACTATCAACTAAGCAAAGAAATAGAAACAAATCGTAAATTTAAATTTAACTACAATTTCACAACATCGATTATGCTATATTTTGATTTCCCAGAGAAATTCGCAGATACGAACCCAAAAAACAATCCCTGACATGTACATCTCTAATTCCATCAGGCAGGATATAAACATTTTATATTTCAGAATATTTCTTCATTAGAAGCTATATATCTATATAGAATTTTTCTTTTACATTCTTTGTACTATCGATACATTGTTCATTATGTTTCTCAAAATGTTCATGTCAAGTTGCAATCTCAATTTTAACCATTTATAATTCCCCATTTTTTGATTTTTCCCAAGATTACTTTGCTTTCAGGAGATGCTTAAAGTTTTAATTTTTCAAAGATTTCTTTTCTAATCGTCGGGAGAACCACATCTTCTTCCTAAGAAAGAGATTGTTTAGCATTTGCTGCCATATATGTAATTAGAAAATCGCATTTAAGCAGTTTATCATTGTTCTGTTTAAATTTTCCTAACTCGTAGCGCATTGCGTAAATTCTGACTGACATCTTTCATTATTCCTCTGAACGTTCAGATTTTGTTCATGTCCACAACATTTACAGTACCTAGATTGTCACATCTTTTACCGCGGTTTAATATAACCTCTCCGAAATCTACTCGATAGTCTTAACGCTACCAATCAAGTATTACGATGAACTCTTAATCAGAAAGCAAATAACTAATTACTGACATACAACATAGTAGCCAAGAATTTGAATTACATGAAGTAGACAGAAGAATCATCAGTTGAAAGTGGTTACCCTGATATCGCACCAAATTTTAGCAAATGTTGAGAGAAATAGTTTCTTTCGATCAAAATTAAAATAACAGATGCAGAAATATGAATTCTAATTGTAATAGAAATTGTGAGCTGAACCGTTTCTTTTTTTCCGGAAACGCTCAGTAGTCATTGACGGAAAAATAGCTTTATTGTTTGAAATTTAGAAAATCTTTCTTTGCAGATAATTTTTAGAAACAGTTTCCTCACAACCACACATTTTTATTGCGATTTACACTACTGAACGGGATTTCAGTCAGAAATAATTCTTTGCATTAATGTGGAACGTCATCATTTTGATTATGTGACTATTTTTATTCGAGTTAGTTATGGTGTCCCATTTAGTTGTTGCTGCTGTTAAAAGACTTTAAGTGACGTAACTTTAAGTTTTCTATTCATGATATTGAAGCAATAATCCAGGAGATTTTATTAAGAATGTTCCTCTCGAAGACCTGCATGTATCATTCAGTCTTGAATATCGAGGAGAAAGCTGGTTTTGATTAATACATTTTGTATGTCTCAAAAATTCCTTGTATGTCATTTCAGGTCAGAAAATATATTTAGATTGTCAGAATCTTATTTTTTTTTTTTAGATAATAATCTTTTACTCCTACTAATTAGCGCATAGCTGTGGAAGAAGATAAATTATATATATATATATATATATATATATATATATATATATATATATATATATATATATCACTATACACTTTTAAGAAAAGAATTAATACACGAAAACAAATAGTTCATGATAAATGCATAACTTATGAAAAATAAATAATGTCGTTAATTAAAAAAATGTAATAGAACCCATTCATAAAAATTAATATATAGGATGTACACTTATATATTTATCTTCTTGCTGCCATTCTATCTTTGAAGGGCATTATTTATTTGTGTTTGTGAGTTCATTTAATGTAATTTGAATCATTTAAGAATTTCTTAAGTCGAATTAAATAATATAGTGGTAATCATTGGGGAGAAGACCAGATGTTCATCTATATCTATATCTCTGAAAATGTGAGTGTATGTATGTGTGTGTATTGGATCGGAAGTTGTTTATGCGTTTCGACGGTTTCCATCCGATTTCGATGAATTTTTTTTTGTTTGATAGATATTTTTTCAGTGCCGATTTTAAGTTTAAATTGGCTGGAAAATGCAACTTTGAAGATGGAAATTGAAAAAAAAACTTAGTTTTTACAATTTGGGCAAAAATTAATGGCAAAATGTAATATCTGTAAAAGACAGCGTGCAATCAATTCATACATTTGAAATGTCACGCAAATATTATTTGCATTATAAAAATATATTATGAATAAAAATTATCGTATTTGATTATTATGAGGGTCCATGAAAGCGGTTCCATCCTTGCAAGACTGAGAACGCAAAAACTGTCCTGTTCAGAAAACTGTCCTGTTAAGGAACCCCCACCATTCAATTTGTTACCCCCCACCACACTTGGGGATGTGATTCAGTTGCATCCAATTGTTATTATATTGTTTAAACTTAAACTGCTCCAATTGATCGGCAAAAAATCCCAGTAATAAAAAACCCATGTAAATACGGGTTATACTGTTAGTATATAATATATCACCTCTCAGTGAAATAATTTTCTTTCCATCATCATGGATGATGCTGACCTCCAGGGGAGTGGATCATTGCGCAATTCTAGTCTCACGTTTCCACTGACTTGAAGTGGGTTGATAATATTGTATCGGTAACTAGATTTGCTTCTACAAGAGTTGATTCACTGAGCAGTACTAAAGCTCTACTCAGGCCAAAATCAATTTTGCACAATTATAAATCTAACATTCATCCGCCCACTTAATATTGCTGCAATATCTGGCCTCATACGCCTGATATTTATCTCGAGATTATCGACAAAATCCAAAGAAGTGTGTGCAATGCTAATGGTTCGCTAATGGCATCTGGAATTCAGTAATCGCCCCCGACTCGCCGTGATGAGACTTGCATCTTGCGTCTTAAACGTAAATATATTCATGGGTATTGTTCTAAGGAACCCCACTCCTTGATACCCCGACCGTTTGAATTTAAGTCTAATCCTACATAGTTAACTACGATTCATTGTTTTGATCTCAAATAACTAAATATAACCGCACATTCTTTCCTAATGGTTAATTTTCTCGCACATCTCACTTGTGGATTATATTAAATATTCTTGCTTTTCTGTCACCTATGACATGCAAAAATTTAAAGACAATGTCTGCCGCCATTGACTTTCTTCTTGTATACATCTTTTATTCTCCTTTCTTGTCACTAACCTTTTCTATTTCACTGACATTAAAACTTGGCGCATGCGTGGTGTGAAATTATATATATATATATATATATATATATATATATATATATATATATATATATACTCAAATTCAGATTTTACATTTACTTTGAGACTAAGCGTCTAGATGCCAGTAAATATATTAATTGAATGGAATTCTTATGTGAAAATCAGTTGTTCTCTAAGCAGAATTACTGCAATCCAAATTGATACATTTGGTTGTGTCCTTCTGAGAAGCCTGAGAAACGTTGATTGCAGCCTTGCAAATTTAGTTAAGCAAATGCTGGTTCTCAAAGAATTCATACAAATGCTAAATGTTTAGAGCAGCTAGTCTCCTGATGAACGTCTGTCGTTCGAGAATGACAACAGCCAGGTTTCTGAAATTATACTTTTCTTACTTGAAGGGAAAATTTTGTTTTATATCTGTATAAAATGCTTTTAGCTAACGAAGAAATGCACGTATCTTTCGAAAGTGTGCTTTGTAAATATTTACAAATGTGTAAAGATGTGTAAATACACAAATATTGAGACGATTTCTTTTAAGGAAAATAACCGTATGAAGAGGTTTTACTGTTTACGGTTGTTGGCGAAAAAAGAGGGAATCTTTGATGCGGCTTGAAATTCTGGACTAGTTTATTGCTTTCACTTTCACACAGATCCTCTTTGGATATGAATTACTGTTTTCTCCACCACCAGTCTATATCTTAAATGCTGGTGTAATTTGGTTTGCTTTGCTTTGCGGCAAATCAACCTCAATAGGCTATTTAATGTCAACAAGATTTTTATTGCTCGTAATAATTTTTTTTAAATATATATAGGTAGGTAATTTTTTTTCAAAGATATATTGCTGGTAATAAGTTTTCTTCAAAAATTTATTGGTGGTAATATTTTTACACAAAGTTTTTCTGGTATTAAGACATATATTTTTCACACTTTCATAGTGGATTTACGGCAGTTTTGGTGTTAACTATTTACCCATAGCTAGAACCCTAACATGCCCTACCACCACGGGTCAGGGTGAACCTGAGAACACCAGCAATTAAAAGGTAGTTCCCCGTTCCTCAAATGTTCCTGATCAGAGCCATTGCTGTTGGATGTAGTTTATCGTCTTACGCCGAGGGCTGCTGGCCTTGACAAGTCCCTCAAATCTTAGAATATAATTTAAGACAATGAATACGTTGAATTCAAGACTTTGGATTTGGCAACTCGTAACTACTTCATTACCTTTCTGTAGAACGCGTGAAAAGACATGATCGCATGCGCACTGAAAGTGTAACATAGGATTAAATTAATCTTGTGAGGGGAACACGCCTGCTTAAATCAGAAATTAACCAACAAGTATATCAGAAATTAAACAATGATAATCTCTCCTGTATCGAAACATCCATTGTTCTAATTTCCATATCAGCACAATTTTTTATTCGTAGAAACAACCAAACATTTAAAATGTAGCAATAATTTTTAGCCACACACATCGTAGCAATATAGAAACTTGAAACTTTCAATGTGTGATATTAAGTCTGTATAATTGATATTTGCTATCGATTATAGACATTTTCAAAGGATATTACGTTGTAAAATACATATAACATGTGTAAATAATTACCTTTTATTTATTGATAGCAAAATCAAACAATTGCAAATATTAAATATCTGGGAAGCGCTTTAACATCTGATCTAGTGGGTTATTCATTTACTGTCCATATTTTGGCTGGACTGTCCGATTTTAGAAAGGCAGAATATGTTGTAATTGTTGCATGTGTGGCTATGTTTTGTCTCTCTGTTTGCTTGTGTTACCCTATATTTTCTATCCTCTTCTCCTCTCTTCTTACTGGTCGTCCTTACTATTCTCCTGCGTCTTAATGCCAGCTTTGACAGCAAACCCCAAGCTTACGCGATCTCCTGATTAATTTTCGCATGTTGATACCGCCTGCCTTCCTGTAGCTTTGCAAACATCTTTTTGCCGAAGTGCTGATCATCTTGCAGTTCTGAAGCAAATAGCAAGTTCCCGTTACAGCATATCCCTAGGTACAGGGCTGACGTGACTTAGCATTCGCAAACATCTTTGGTAAAACCAAGGCGAAACCGACTTGGTATTCTGCTTATTTTAGGACGTTTTTATTCTGAATTTCTAAACACGATCTTTCTAAGAAATACCCAGCGTTTTTTCATAGAATATTCCGTTCCAATACGACCATTCAGAATTAGTCCACTAGTAAAATTCTCGAACATCTGAAGACGAAATATACATTCATCTGTTCGAAGTAGATTTTCCTCTGAAAATATTTGAAATATGTGAAAGTATGTGAAAAGTAATATGCAGAAAATATATCTATAATCTCGAACCAAAAAAATAACAAAAAAGACGTTAAGAAAACTGAAAAAATAGATGGAATCACTAAAGAAAATGCATGTATTCTACAGTAAAATAAGTAAAACATAATATGTTTGCTTATTATATTTTACTGTAGAATTATGATGAAAATAAAAAAATACAATGAAAAATATATAGCTGGCAACACGTATTCGAGGAAGCCCGTCTACTAGGATGGCTAACCAATCCCTGTTGCAGACACTTGCTCAGACTCAATCGTGTTTATTCAACACAGATCCCATCTGTGGTTTATACTGCAAATATGTTGAAGAGACCTTAGTTACAGTTTCTGGGAACGACCGTGTTTTCTAAGCTAAATCAACAATTTGAACAAGACCAGCACGATCAAACGATGATTCGTATTAGCACAGCTAACAACGGCCCCAAACTTTTCCGTCTATCCGATTTCACTCACAAGGCTTGGATCAACCTGTGGTATGCTTTTCCGGCACATTCCAAAGGTGCCGCACGCTGGGATTAACTCCCCCCCCATTTCGATAACATTTGAAAGTTTCCTTCCTGACAAATCGACAATGGTGAGATTCGAACCCGGGTCTCATGTTCAGAATGCGAACGTTCTAACAACCCACTCAGGTGATCATCAATAACAAATAGTAATCATTATAAGTGCAATGTTTCAATATGTTATGGATCAACAGAGTGATCCTGCTCGGCTTGTTTAAACAAATTTTGAGCATTCTCACGAAGCGAGGCGAATATTTGATAATATACAAACACAAACACAATATATGATGATAAATCCAGAGGTAAGAAAACAATAAATTCAAAACAACGCTAAGACTATAGTTATAAAACAATTAATGAAAAAATCATTTTTTTTAATATTTGGCAGCTTTTATTTGAATCGCATACAAATATTCTACCATCAGGGTGTTTAATATTAGAGAACACTGAAAGAATGAAAAGCAGGAAATATTAGCTCGGGATTCTGTTGTCTTTAAGAACTAATAATGACTTCATAATAACATCGAAGATAAACACCACAATATAATAGCTTTGGAAACAGAGATTAAGAGCGAAAACTGTTTTAATATCAATACCAGAAAGAACATAGTAGCCATAGAGATTCGCGAACAATCTTCATATCCACAGTGAACAATGATATCAAATGAAAAATCGATATACTTCTATCACTATCCGTAAACATAAACAAATGTTAGTTTTCACAGCCTGTAACGCTTTCGAAATTTTGTCCAGAATGTGGATATTTGGAAAATAGTGATTACATATATTTACAATGTTAATGAATATGAAAAAAAAATGTCACTGTATTTCAGTGAGTTTTGATGAAAGATTGCTCAATGAAAAAAGAACAAAATAGCTACAGATATTTAAACGAATGATATCAGAAATATTCAATTCCAAACCTTCTATAAAGTATGAAAGATTAAATGCAATTAGCCTTGTAATAAATTTCAATAAATAATTCAATTGCTACCAATCAACTGATTGAAACGCAGAGTTGCAACAAACATTGAGTAAACGATATAAAATAATTATTATTGAAAATTACCTGTTGTTTTAAATCGAATCTTTTTTATTACATCCAGCGCTCACTGCAATCACTTTCATACACACAAACACACGCACACACATTATATATATATATATATATATATATATATATATGGGAGATTGAAAGACGATAATAAAGCTACTAATGTGAAATAGAAATTTTTATATATAGCAAGCACATGTTAATTCTTATAAAAAAAAATCTGTTATTGTGTTTATATGAAAATTGCAAATTATCTGGTTTTTGATGTTTATTAAATCAAAGATCCGAATTAACCGTAAATTGTAAACACGGTTAACTTGTTCCCTTCAATTCAGTTAGAATTGGAATTTGACAATGCTTCTTAGATTTTCGTTGGTACTTGTGCCTTATCTTTCTGTTGGTAAGATTTAATTTGATTTAATATAATTTTGTATTAATCTGCTGGGAGAGTTAGAAACCTCGTGTACTGATGTATTGGTACTGGGTTGGTATTTTGACATTTTGCATTGATTTCCTATTGTTATTAACACCTTATATATAGAATTTTTAGCCAACAGTTACATATTGATTCACCAAGTGTGTCTATAAGTTTAAATTTTTTACTGGTATTTTAAAGATGTTTTTAATAAATGAAACTCACAATGTATATAATTTGTGTACCATTTTGTTAGATTACTTCTTCATTTTTTCTTTGGAAATGACATTGTCTAATTAATAATATGTATCCATTTACATCCGCTCGTATTTGACGTCCGTTATGCCATTGATTTCAAATCTACGAGGCATGATTCACTTATATAAATATATATATATAAAATTTTCCTTCTTCTCTTAGTTTAAACTTAACGTAGGTCATATTGGATTGGTTGATCTGAGTGAAGTCAACAAATCTTCTAGCCATGCCAAAAAAAAAACAAATGTTATAACGATATTACATTTTCTTTTTACCGTAAAAGGAAAGCTTGTATATATATATATATATATATATATATATATATATATATATATATATATATATATATATATATATATAATAACAATATATAATTTTTTATTATCAAAACAGTTTTGAAAGAATGTATGACAAATTGGTAAAGTTTTTCAGATGCGCTTCATTTATCCAAATCTATCTATCTATCTATATATATATATATATATATATATATATATATATATATATATATATATATATATATATGATCTTCTCTCTCAAAAGTAAGGTCTACTATAATGTTATGCTCCCTTACGATGCTGATTTTAAGCCAGTGAGTAGGATTCGAATAAACCTCATCTATTAGATGTAAGTAAATGCCAAGAATTCCATGATTTGCTTTAGGATGTTAAAAATGCTCTCTTTGATATCATGCGACGAATGCTAAGAATTTAGAGGAAGAAATTATACATTTAAGCGCCGTAAACGGTGTATCCTCGTAGTTAAGCTAATTGAGACAGTGAAGTCCGTGACAAGTCACATTTTCGTGGCCAGAAAGCTGTGGACAAATTAAAGGGATATCACCTCGTAACTGCAAATAATTGTTGCTAATTATCCGATGGAAATAATTGGCTGAATTTATGAATTGTCTCCATTGTCTCCATCAAACTATTTTATTGTTCGATTTGTTTATATTGTATTTATTCCGTACAAATAATGTTTATATTACTTGCGAAGTTTTGTTTGGTTTGTATGTCTTACCTCAATGTATTATATAATATCGACCAGATTTTTAATGCTGTTAATAGATTTTCCCAAAAATTATTGCTGGTATTAAAACCTATTTTTATACATTCATATAGTTTTGACACCTTTTGGTGTGTGTAGTGGGGTTGAACTATTTGGCTATAGCTGGAACCTAACAGGGGATACCAACGTGGGTCAGTGTGGACCTGGGAACACCAGTAATTAAGATGTGGTTCCTTGCTTCTCAAACATGTTATTTTTACGCTGATTGTTTCTTTCTTTGTATACTCTTTTGTTTTACTGGTTTTATCGCATAAAAAAATAAAGCCTCGATAATTATTATCAATATTTCACTCGTATTTCTAACGTTATGCTACAGTTCTCCTATACCATATTGAAAATGATGCTAACGATGTTGAACCATGAACATGCCTCTAAAACCAAATTCATCAGCTTCTACACCAAGGATCAATGTAAATTATATTAGGAGAATCAATAAATTACAATCTGTCGAATCTTTTACATACAAAAGAAGCGAAATAAATTAAACTGAAAATGATATGAAAATTTAGATAGCTAATGTTTGAACCGTCTTGGATGGAATGGATGTAATCTTGTAATATTATCTGCCAGACCAAATGAGGTTCAGAAACTTTCGTTCCACTGAAGAGGCGGTTTTAATGTGTTGTTCCACTGATCGGACAATAACTAAAACTATAGAATTTAAGCTTGATGAAACTTATTCCTCGAATGGTAAGAGCGATAATTAACAACTCTTGGAGACAACATCCAACTAAATCACCTCTCTATAGACACAGGCCTGATACTTTTATAGTGTTACTCGAACGCAGTATGTCCTTTGCATGACACTGCGGGCGAGTAACAGAAGAATTTGCTAGTGATCTCCGACTCTGGACAACTATTCATAGAACAAATCGTGTTGGTTGTCCAGTAACCACCAACATTGACTAGCTTTATTATGACACATAATTCCACTGTAATAACATTCCAATCATTAATAGAACCGCTGGTTAGCATGATAGACTCATGAGTGAAGCAAGCGCGACCGAATAAATTATAAAAAAATATTAATTACTCTCAAACTCCGGATATAGATCAATGGATTAACAGTTTTTCGTGTGAATTTTTACATACATCTATGCTTTGTGGGTCATTTCGACATAGTGTAATGGTTAGCGAGACCGTCTCGCGAGATCGATTCCAACTCCGTGCTCCAAACTTTCGGTCTTGATCCACATCTAAGCTACGCTTAGAAAATCGTTTGTACTCTACGACGTCGTGTAGTGGTTAGCAAGCTTGTGTCGCTAGATCAATTACGAGTGAGTAATGAGTTCGATCCTCAATGGGTGACACATACTTTCGACCTCATGCCACATTTATGCTACACACAGAAAATCACCATACTTATATGCATCGTGCAACTGACATTTTTGAAGTCATCATACAGTCTTGATCTCTTGGTGTTCCTTTCACTCAATTCTCTGTTTTTTACAAAAATAAAACCAGTGATATTCAGCCTTGAGTGTCCATGATTCTTATCATTTTTAATCTCTCTGTTCAGTCTATTGAAAGTCATCTTTCTACCTTTCTAGAAAAATCCAGCCACCACTCAAATAATTGTACTACTACTACTACTGCTACTACTACTACTACTACTACTACTACTGCTACTACTACTGCCAGCGTATATGTTAACGATTATAATAATTTTCTTACGATTTTTGTGATTTTTCATCGTTCTCTAAGCTACGTTTCATATATTAATTTCATGGATTCGCTTTCATTATAGAAAATCCATCGATCGGGCCTGTTTGCTTAATGCCTGAATTGACATACTGTGTCGCAATTCAAACCCATTTGTTGTCAGGAATATTCCTTTTACGATCAGCAATACTGCGTTCTTTCTGCTCTACTGAATTTAATTTATCTGACTTCAATAAAGTTCTGTCTTCAATCAATGTCTTTTTTTTCTCATTCTTTCTTTTAATTCCAGAGGGATATGTGAATACATCAGGTAAACTCTTCACCACTCTTTTTTTGTATTCAGTAGTTTTGCTGGGTTTTTTATACGGTTTTAATACCTACATGAATATCTGACATCTCATATTCTAAAAGAAACTCGTCATCTAACTCCTTTAAATTCCTCATTCTATACTGCGTTCCATGATGACTTCAGACAGGGCTTAACTAATTATTTCTACCGCTTCTTTTCAGATATCTCATGAATATATTTCGTTTCTTGCGCATTTGATGATTAAAGAAGTATTAGAAGGGCTATGTGAAACATCGGATCCCATTAATTCTTAAAGGTATGAGAGTAAACCGCATTATTTTACGTATTTTCCAACTGGTAGCATCATAAATGCTATTTTATTATATTTTTACTGGTATACAGTGTGCGATTTGATATATTGTCGTTTCAATTACGCAAAAATAAAAATAACACTGACATCTCATTTTACCAATTATATTTATCAAAATTACAGAGAAATATCTTGTAATATACAAGAATAAATCGCCATTGTCTTCAGCCACGGCCACCAGATAACTTCGGTATTTCCTACATCAGAACTGAACAGTCTTTGTTTAACTTAGTATAGCAATAATCTTTCCCTTCATTTCATCTTTGATGTTAAAAGTTGTGTTGTTGATCTCACGTTCAACAGCACATCATACTCAAGGGGGTTTGCAATTTAGGGGGGTTCGGTTGCAAGATATAAGGGGTGGTGTAGTCGTAGAAATTGTCTTACAGACTTCTTGGTCTCTTCTGATTGTGTTTAATGGTGCAGATTCATGTTTTCAGACATAGGGTTTTCTCGTATAGCCAGACATAGGTCCTTTTAGCGTTTCCCTGCGTCAGACAGAAGGGCAACACTACCTCCTCAAGGCACTTGATTTTTACCTCCGTGTTGAGCCGAAAACCCTCAATAATAAATTCGAAAGTTTTCCTTTCCAAGCTGCTTATTCTTCCTCCTGACAATTAGACTCTTTCCGAATCCTCTTCACTGTCCTAATATCAACACCCAAACAGTGAAATGTTCGTATTGGAGGTTGCGCCGTGAATGCCAAGCAGTACACCATGCCGATTCCAAATTTCTATAAACCGCGTCATGATGTTTTTACTCACATACGGCTCCCTATACTACATTAACTAATATGTATATGTGGCAGTTATGAATAAATTTGAAATACTTTGACATATTTTATGTTTTGCATAAGAGAGCCGGCATACGTAATAGATTACATGATACATTTCTCAACATAGGTAATAGAGAGCTTGGGACTGCATTTAAGTCAAATAATATTATAAATGTTCAATCAAGCTGCGATATGGATATTTCTATCGTGTTTATTGTAAGAGAGTTTGGGCTGACCAACAAATACAAAACTGTGTTGGAATATTTTATTCTGGTGGAAGATGAACAATGACCGGAATGTTCAATGAGACTTTCCTGATGAAGCTCTAAAGCCTCCAGTTGAACGCAATAAACGACAGGCTGCTAGCTAATTAACATTTTTATTAAAGATATTACAATCTACCATAGGTCGCAACTTAGAAAAGATAGGGAATAACAAGTAGGTAGGTGCTTCTATTCGGCATGCTCTTAACGAAACGAACAACACGCCTCGTTTATCAATAGCGACAAAACACTTTGAAAAAGCGAGGATTATTTAAGACATTCCATTTGATATCTCGGATATTTCAGAAGTATTCCACTGTAGAGGTGGCATCTCCTGGGATTAAAGTGACAAAACAGTTCGTCAAATATTCATCATGCTAAGAGATAGTTCCTACATATTTTAGTGATTCGGCTGTATATAAAAGAATATCAAACCTTTAAAGTAACACCAGGAATCAAATGTTAAAAGCAAAAGTAGCCATCATGACACTGAGTCTGATAAGATCAATATACATAATAGCCTCATCTGTGAGATATGGTGAATGATTTTCATAATAGCAGCGCATAGCGTTTTAGGTGGGTCGCAGTAAGAAGTACCTTCATGTCGGCGATTGTAATCTTCTCAGTCCCAAACAGACAGTGACGCGAGTATCTTGATGTGACTAAGAAGAAGGCTTGCTGGTTCATCCATCAAAATCAAAATCAAAACTGTTAACATCAGTCCATAACTCAATCGTACTAGTCCCGGTAAAGCGATGAAATACAGAGTGCTTCAGTCCTCAGAGTGCATGTATATCTGGTTATGGTCAGGTAGCTGTCAAGCAAATAGCATACCCCATCGGAATTCACCAAGTAAAAAGATGTACGAGAAGACACATCCAATCATTAATGATCAAAAACCATGTCTTCTTATAAATATTCTTATTTACTTTGATTTTTGTTGTATACTCACTTCCTTACGAGTCACCACAAAAGACCTTCAGATATCACGATATCTATTTTCCAGATTAGTTCACAACTTTCCGAATTTGATAAACAATATCACATTCATTTTTCACCATCACATTTCTGATTATTTATACAGTTTAATTCTTTGAATAAAGTTTACCAAACACCGTTTACCAAGCACAACTGAAGATGAAGAATTACTGAATAAAATGGGTGATCAACAAATATATATATATATATATATATATATAATGAAATGGACAATTGTTTTAAGACGTTTTTATGTTTCTACATTCTTATTATAGATACAAATATTTAAGTAAATGCTCTGTTTATAATAGACAGTATGAATAACATTTACCGGCCTGAATGTCCGAGAAGTTTTCATGAAAAAATATTCGTCCTCCGACACGAATGGAACACGTATCCTATACGGAATCGCCATATAACCTGACATGCCTTAACCGATTTAGCCACAGAAGATCGTTCGTTTAGCAAGGTCGATTTTATTGAATTTAAACTACAAACTCCCATGAATCTCTCACGTACAAATGACGTCACACATTATGAAATGGACAAAGTCCGCAAATTATTTTAAGACATTTTTATGTTTATACATTCGTTTTATATGTGTGACACCATTTGTTTTTATTTGGATACGCATTGAACAGATATGAATGAACGTGAGAGATTCATGGAAAAATGTAGTTTAAAAGCAGGAAAATCGACTTTGCTAACCGAAGGATATTCTGTGGCGCAATTGATTAACGCACGTCAGGCTATATGATGGTTCCATATGGGATATAGGTTCGATTCCTGTCGAAGAACAAATATTTTCTATAAAAATTTCTCGGGCATTCAGACCGGTAAATACTGTTTATTACAAATAAAGCATTTACTTAAATATTTGTATCGATAAAAAGAATGTATAAACCTAAAATATATATATAAATAAAATTTTGCGGATAATTTAGGCTTGTTCATGAACTTGAAAAGTTTAATATTGTAGTGTTTTCGGACACACCTAAACAGGTGTCTCTCATCCACAACGTATCGCTTTAGGAAAAGTATTCTAAGTAAAAGACTCTTCTTGTCAAAACGAATACGGCTGGAAATGAAGGTGTTCACTCCTGTGGACGTGGCAAGTCGGGTCCTCTTTCGAAAGTCTAAAATTTTGAGAGTAAAGAATGGACTACGTCTGAAAATTTGCCATGGAAGTAACGAAATAGAAGCAGCAGTTAAATATCTGTAGGCTGTAAAATATGTTATGAATCAATAAGCTGCGTACATCGTTTAGAACTACATCATAAATGGAAAGTGATGGTTGGAAGATCCTTCAAAGATAGAGCCGTATCACCCCATGTTTTCATCTGCTTATGAGAATTGTAAACAAACATGATGGCCGAAGACGTTATGCAGTTGCTGAAGTGATAGAATGAGCCAAATATGTTCTAACATCATTAGAAATGTTTCACTGGCTGTCATTTCTTTCATTGTCACACACTAATGAAGTTGAAAAGGCAAATCCACAATCTGATATGTTTGGACATGATTTCCATTTATTAAAATTAGTTTTCTCAATTTTAGAAAACAAATAGATTTTCAATTACTCATATTCTGCTGCTCAATGGATTATTCTGGTATGGATAAATATTAGTTTCCTTGTTTTAACAGAAGGAATTTGAACAGTAACGTGAATACTGCTATCTCACCATCTTCGTATTATATAAGTAGCCTGTTAATATTATTTTCGACTAGTTGAACTTCAGTATTTGACAACATTTAAATCGCATGATTTAAGGCAAGGTTTTTTTGAAGGGGACCTACTACTTTCTACTTCACATTTCAATTCTGTCCATAATAAATACCGGCAAAATCTCATTGACTCCAACGTGATATGTTCAGAGAATAAGCCGTTTATAAAGGTGTGACTGACTGCCGTTAAACATTAATTCATGTCTATATTCATTTGTTTCATTCTCTCGGTTTATGTGACCTGAATTCTGGTAGCTGATGTCTTCAAATATGTAAAATCTTCATTTTTATATCATGATCATCATTTATTTTCCATTTGAAAGCTATTTTAACAATTCAGCAATATCCTTCTCATTGATGTTATTACAAATTTTAGACTGTTGTATTCGTCACTCATCTTCAGGTGTCTGGTGAATCAGTAAGAAAAAAGCTCGTAATAAATATAAGCGTGTCTTCAACGATTCTAAATCGCTGTTCGCTGATAGGATACGACACGCTATAGCCTCTTATATGCTTTCATTAAGTGATTACTGGTGACTTTAAGTGTTTATTATACTACTATTATTCTCAATCCTCCTCACTTCAATCTTTTTAAAAGTATTTCCAGAATGCTTAAGTCAGGAATTCGAATTTTCCTCCTGACTAATCAGGCGTATCTTTACCTTATTTTCCACATAGAAATGAATTTATAGTGAATAATATGAATCCACCAGTGTTTTCTGCTATCAAATTCAAACTAGATTTCCACGAGACATGCAGATTTGACGGTATTTCTGCAATTGTCTTAGGAAATAGTGTTCTGGAACAAGCTCTTAAACTCTAGTAAAATGCCTTGAGGTTTTTCTTTCCATCTTAGAAAAATTGTTATTATTATTTAAGCACCTCACTTAAAACGACTTACTTTAAGACAAACAATATGACTTTCGCTTTTCTAAGTCAGCTTCTCATATTTTAACGAATACTACTGAATTTGTCAATTTTAGAAAATAACACTGTGGCTTGGAATAGGGCTTTAAAAATATTGAAGGTGTTTAATAGGGTTTACCATGCACGCTTTCTTCATAAACTGAAGGATTATTGAGTATCTGACCGAATATTTGACTTAATCTAATCTAATCTTTTTTCCATCTTTATTATAATCACTTCATTCCTAGCAAAGCAATGAAGGTACGAAGACGAAAGTGGTTACTGAGTATTAGAGAACATGATAAAAAACACCATTAAGGAGAGCGAACTGTATAATAACAGGAATTAAGATGACAGATCACGATTGATATTACGTTTAAATATTTGAAAACCAATGTTCAATAGAAAACAAGAAGCCAGAAGAGTGTTCAAGAAACGAAAAGTTCGGGAGAAGTGACTATTAGTATAGACCTTGCAGTTACATCTAGCTATTTCTACTGTAAATCACTAAGACCTGACTGACTCTATATAATTGGCATTAATCCCAAGGTACACCGGAGCTCTAGCATTGAACCTTTTTTATATTCATAAACATCTTTCCTGATATCACCATTTCATAAATAGGTGTTCATGCTGATTAAACAAGTATTTAATTTCGTCTTAATAATAATGCCGGGAGCTCTGAGAAAATAAATGTGAGACCGACTTTTGAAAACGTACGAGCCATTGTAAGCCCCAAGAAACAACTTGGATAAGGAATGGCTTGTAAATTTTAATCCCTCCCAAACGAAATTACTATCTTTAGTCGTCACGGAGAAATATATTGGTACCACATATTCCATTAATATGAAGTCAAAAGATTATACTGAATCAAGTGGTATGTCCAGTACTAAAAATGTCGGTTCACTGTACCGTAGCAGACACATTTTTCTTGCCAGAATTCCTCATTCACATTTATAAACCTACCGTCCTTCCATTTATTGCATATTGCTGACGTAACATTTTTGGAGCTTCTTTTTAGGGAGAAAATATATCAATCTGTAATTGCATTTTGTCAAATAATTGTCTTGTCCTATAATGGAAAGTGGTACTATAACAGTGTAATAAGTGACTAATACTATATAGTGTAATGATTCTATTTTCAGTCAGGATGACACCAGACAATGCATGTGCATCGACATAAGAGATATCCTCCTGGCCACCATGTGCCGATCCGTGATAAAAAAAAATGCCAGTACTTTTTCCCGGTAGGTAAACACGAGGTCATCAAAACTAAAAAAGTATGTGTATACTTGGGGAACAAACCATACAAGAGCTTGGCATATAAAACCTACACCCGCAGTTTTAGGGTGGAGAATATCTCTGGCGTTCACTGGAGAATATAGCTTCGATGTTTCTGGTGGTGTCCGTGTCATACATAAACAATTTGGCCGCCGAGAATTGACCTATCTGATTCGACTAAAATAACCTGTTATGTATGAGCGATTAATTCAACTGTTCTCATGAGTATAATGTACTTCGATAATATCAGGTCGAATCAAGTAGAAAGGTCACTGAAGCAGAATTTTTGTCCAAGATCATTTTGATAAAGAGGAACAAAAATGAAAAATCACCATCAATTTGGTTAAATAATAAAGTTTCTCTGAGAATTCTCGGGACGAAAAAAAGAAAAGAAAAGAAATTTGAGATTGAAAATCTCTCTTTCTTTATTCTTATTCGTAACCATTCTTCTTCAAGAGATTGACGAGTTTGAATATCATGAATTACATATGTCATGAAATTAACTTTAGATATTTTCTAAAGATTATTCAATCTTACAATAGCTATATAACAGGCAGTTCTCTTGCCACCTGCCGTTTTTGCAGAGCTATTAGGTGATAAGTCGAGAATTTTTTTTTTATCGCAAGCTAAGAATTCATATCACATAAGATAAATGTTAATCAATGTCTTGAAATGATTATATCGTATTGCTCGTGAAAATTATCTCTGAAGATGTCCTTCATATTGTTATAGTTTTCCAGTCTGAATATTTGTTACTATTAAATAATTGTGACGCAGCATTTTTTCATAAATATTACTTCGCATATTCGATAGTATTTTTTACTATATGGTTACTAATATACATGTTAAACTGAGGATATCGGTATTTTAGGTTGTGGAGAATAGACGTATATTTTCGTTGTTCAGAGGTCTTGATTGGCATGATTATATATATATATATATATATATATATATATATATATATATATATATATATATATATATAATTTAATTGAAACTTATGACATAAACATGTTATAAAAATCACTACAAATATAGCTATTTTGTTTCAACATTTCTGGTGACTTATCAAGTGACGGTGTTGAATGTACAATCAACACCATCACTTGATAAGACACCAGAAGTTTTGAAACAAAATAACCATATTTGTAATGATTTTATAATATGTTTATGTTATAATTTTCGAATAAATTTTATTTGCTCTTCGCTGTATTGGGCACTCTTTTAAGAATGGCATTTTAGTTATTGGAATATATTCCGTATACACCAATCCTACACACACACACACAAACACACACACACACACACACACACACATATATATATATATATATATATATATATATATATATATATATATATATATATATATATATGTATGTATGTATAATGAATTTTTGGTTCGTAGGAATCTTCACCATTGCCGAAAAAATTACAGACCTCACAAACATGGCCTTGGTGTTTTTATTCGGGATAATCTGCCTATAGCCAGAGAACTACCTCTCGAAACCGTTGACTAATCTCCCATGTGCTTCTGTTTTTCGTTAATAAAAACTGACTGCTATCATTTTTTCTTTATCGCACCAACTCTCTACAAGACTGCAGTATGTTAGACGCAGTAGCTGGTAATATAGAAAAGGCATTTTATTTCAATCCATCTGCGAACTTCATTGTCTTTGACGAAATTAAGGCTCACCACGACACATTCTAAAAGTGCTGATGTTGCCAGTATATACGCATTACATTTTTTAATTGCCCAATCCCTCGCCCCAATCGTGAACTTCCCTACTCGTTTCCCTAATCTAACCGAGGAAGAAACTTGTCTAATGGATCTATTTCTTACCTCTTCTCGCTCATGCCGATCTTCGCAATGCTGCCCTGTCCGTAAGTTCGTAACTATTATTATTATCTCCATTCAAGTATGCATTAAACAGGACGCCTTCTATCCATAAAACATTTTCGGTTACCAGTATACTGACTGGGACTCATCCTGTGATTTTCTTCGTAACGTGTATTGGAGTTATATCTTCAAACTCCCAGTTGAGGATTGCACCACTGAGATTTCTTTGGTCAAAGCCGACATGTACGTTTTCAACGCTTCTAGGAAATAACAGGTGAAACTGCAAACTTACCCATGGTTAACACCAGAATGCGTCGTCGTCATAGTACGCAGGAACAATTTCTTCCGGCTATATCAGTGTCAACGTTCTCGTCATAGCATAGAACTTTTTGCTGCTCGTAACAAATGTATACGAGTCCTCGAATGAGCTGGTGTCCCTGTTTCCTGAGAGAATAAGGCACAGCACAACATCTAAAAACATTGACTCTCATGAATACAAGCGTCTCTTTAATGGGTACTAAATAAGTACAAGGTCTCTATTGATTTGATGGGTTATCCTCATCTGCTAATAAAAATGAATGATTTGCCCGAAAATTCTCCTCAAACTCAACTTTTGAGTGATCTGGAGTATCCCTGCCTAAATTTCGACATAGAAGTATCTGTTGAGTGATATGGATATCATCACTTCTATGGGTTCGGTTATCATTTCTAACCTCGATACCCACAAAGCATGGGGATCCGATGGTATCACTGTAATAGTCAATAAGATGTGTGGTCTATGGGTTAGGTTATCATTTCTAACCTCGATAACCACAAAGCATAGGGATCCGATGGTATCATTGTAATAGTCAAAAGAAGTGGTCTATGGGTTCGGTTATCATTTCTAACCTCGATACCCATAAAGCATAGGGATCATTCATTGTAATAGTCAATAAGAAGTGTCGATGGGTTCGGTTATAATTTCTAACTTCGATACCCACAAAGCATGGGGATCCGATGGTATCATTGTAATAGTCAATAAGAAGTGTGGTCTATGGGTTCGGTTATCATTTCTAACCTCGATACCCACAAAGCATGGGGATCCGATGTTATCACTCAATGGTGGTCTATGGGTTCGGTTATCATTTCTAACCTCGATACCCACAAAGAATGGGGATCCGATGGTATCACTGTAATAGTCAATAAGAAGTGTGGTCTATGGGTTCGGTTATCATTTCTAACCTCGATACACACAATGCATAGGGATCCGATGGTCATTGTAATAGTCAAAAGAAGTGTGGTCTATGGGTTCGGGATACCCACAAATCATAGGGATCCGATGTTATCATTGTAATAGTCAATAAAATGGGTTCGGTTAATTTCCCTCGATACCCACAAAGCATGGGGATCCGAAAAGTATCATTTAAAGTCAATAAGAAGTGTGGTCTATGGGGGATCCGATACCCACAAAGCATGGGTATCATTGTAATAGTCAATAAGAAGTGTGGTCTATGGGTTCGGTTATCATTTTCTATGGGGATCCCATTGTAAAGTCAAGCAGATGGGTTCGGTTATCATTTCTAACCCTCGATACCCACAAAGCATGGGGGATCCGATGGTATCATTGTAAAGCATGGGGATCCGATGGTATCATTGTAATAGTCAATAAGTGTGGTCTATGGGTTAACCTCGATACCCACAAAGCATAGGGATCCGATGGTATCATTTGTAAAAGTCAATAAAGTGTGGTCTATGGGTTCGGTTATCATTTCTAACCTCGATACCCAAAATCATGGGGGATCATTGTAATAGTCAATAAGAATGGTATCATTTTAAAGTCAATGGGGATCCGAGAAGTAATAGGTCTATGGGTTCGGTTATCATTTCTAACCTCGATACCCACAAAGCATGGGGATCCGATGGTATCATTGTAATAGTCAATAAGAAGTGTGGTCTATGGGTTCGGTTATCATTTCTAACCCTCATTTCATGGGGATCCTCGTAATAGTCAATAAAAGTGTGGTCTATGGGTTTGGTTATCATTTCTAACCTCGATACCCACAAAGCATGGGGGATCCGATGGTATCATTGTAATAGTCAATAAGAAGTGTGGTCTATGGGGGTTACCCACAAAGCATGTGGATCCGATTATCATTTAATAGTCAATAAGGAGTGTGGTCTATGGGTTCGGTTATCATTTCTAACCTCGATACCCTCAAAGCATGGGGATCCGATGGTATCATTGTAATAGTCAATAAGAAGTGTGGTCTATGGGTTCGGTTATCATTTCTAACCTCGATGCCCACAAAGCAATATCCGATGTTATCACCGTAATGGTCAATAAGGAGTGGTCTATGGGTTCGGTTATCATTTCTAACCTCGATACCCACAAAGCATAGGGATCCGATGGTATCATTGTAATAGTAAATAAGAAGTGGTCTATGGGTTCGGTTTCATTTCTAACCTCGATACCCACAAAGCATGGGGGGATCCGATGGTATCATTGTAATAGTCAATAAGAAGTGTGGTCTATGGGTTCGGTTATCATTTCTAACCTCGATACCCACAAATCATGGGGATCCGATGTATCATTGTAATAGTCAATAAGAAGTGTGGTCTATGGGTTCGGTTATCATTTTAACCTCGATACCCACAAAGCATGGGGATCCGATGGTATCATTGTAAAAAAGTCAATAAGAAGTGTGGTCTATGGGTTCGGTTATCATTTCTAACCCTCGATACCACAAAGCATAGGGATCCGATGGTATCATTGTAATAGTCAATAAAAGTGTGGTCTATGGGTTTGGTTATCATTTCTAACCTCGATACCCACAAAGCATGGGATCCGATGGTATCATTGTAATAGTCAATAAGAAGTGTGGTCTATGGGTTCGGTTATCATTTCTAACCTCGATACCCACAAAGCATGGGGATCCGATGGTATCATTGTAATAGTCAATAAGAAGTGTGGTCTATGGGTTCGGTTATCATTTCTAACCTCGATACCCACAAATCATAGGGATCCGATGGTATCATTGTAATAGTCAATAAGAAGTGTGGTCTATGGGTTCGGTTATCATTTCTAACCTCGATACCCACAAAGCATAGGGATCCGATGGTATCATTGTAATAGTCAATAAGAAGTGTGGTCTATGGGTTCGGTTATCATTTCTAACCTCGATACCCAAAAAAGCATGGGGATCCGATGGTATCATTGTAATAGTCAATAAGAAGTGTGGTCTATGGGGGTTATCATTTCTAACCTCGATCCAAAGCATGATCCGTATCATTGTAATAGTCAATAAGAAGTGTGGTCTATGGGTTCGGTTATCATTTCTAACCTCGATACCCTCAAATCATAGGGATCCGATGGTATCATTGTAATTCAATAAGAAGTGTGGTCTATGGTTCGGTTATCATTTCTAACCTCGATACCCACAAAGCATAGGATCCGATGGTATCATTGTAATAGTCAATAAGAAGTGTGGTCTATGGGTTCGGTTATCATTTCTAACCCTCGATACCCACAAAGCATGGGGGATCCGATGGTATCATTGTAATAGTCAATAAAATTTACCTGGTCTATGGGTTCGGTGATTATCATCAACCTCGATACCCACAAAGCATGGGGATCCGATGGTATCATTGTAATAGTCAATAAGAAGTGTGGTCTATGGGTTCGGTTATCATTTCTGACCTCGATACCCACAAAGCATAGGGATCCGATGGTATCATTGTAATAGTCAATAAGAAGTGTGGTCTATGGGTTCGGTTATCATTTCTAACCTCGATACCCACAAAGCATGGGGATCCGATGGTATCATATAGTCAATAAGAAGTGTGGTCTATGGGTTCGGTTATCATTTCTAACCTCGATACCCACAAAGCATAGGGATCCGATGGTATCATTGTAATTCAATAAGAAGTGTGGTCTATGGGTTCGGTTATCATTTCTAACCTCGATACCCAAAAAGCATAGGGATCCGATGGTATCATTGTAATAGCTGGTCAAGAAGTGTGGTCTATGGGTTCGGTTATCATTTCTAACCTCGATACCCACAAAAATCGATGGTATCATTGTAATAGTCAATAAGAAGTGTGGTCTATGGGTTCGGTTATCATTTCTAACCTCGATACCCAAAAATCATGGGATCCGATGGTATCAATAGTCAATAAGAAGTGTGGTCTATGGGTTCGGTTATCATTTCTAACCTCGATACCCACAAAGGATGGTATCACTGTAATAGTCAATAAGAAGTGTGGTCTATGGGTTCGGTTATCATTTCTAACCTCGATACCCACAAAGCATAGGGATCCGATGGTATCATTGTAATAGTCAATAAGAAGTGTGGTCTATGGGTTCGGTTATCATTTCTAACCTCGATACCCACAAATCATGGGATCCATTGTAATAGTCAATAAGAATTGTGGTCTATGGGGGTTATCATTTCTAACCTCGATACCAAAGTTGTGGGGATCGATGGTATCATTGTAATAGTCAATTTAACCTCGATAATCCGATGGTATCATTGTAATAGTCAATAAAGAGTGGTCTATGGGTTCGGATAATTTCTGACCTAAATACCCACAAAGCATGGGGGATCCGATGGTATCATTGTAATAGTCAATAAGTGTGGTCTATGGGTTTCGGTTATGATACCCAAAAAATCGAGGGATCCCATGGTAAAATAGTCAATGGGGGGTCTATGGGTTGTTATATCATTAGGGTAATGGTCAATAAAGAAGTGTGGTTATGGGTTTCGGTTATCATTTCTAACCTCGATACCCACAAAGCATGGGATCCGATCATTGTAATAGTCAATAAGAAGTGTGGTCTATGGGGTCATTTCTAACCTCGATACCCAAAGCATGGGGATCCGATGGTATCATTGTAATAGTCAATAAGAAGTGTGGTCTATGGGTTCGGTTATCATTTCTAACCTCGATACCCACAAACAAGGGATCCGATGGTATCATACCCATATTTAATCGTCAAAGTGTAATGAAGTGTGGTCTATGGGGGATACCCACAAAGCATGGGGATCGATGGTATCATTGTAATAGTCAATAAGAAGTGTGGTCTATGGTTCGGTTATCATTTCACCTCGATACCCACAAAGCAAAGGGATCGATGGTATCATTATGATAGTCAATAAGTGTGGTCTATGGGTTCGGTTATCATTTCTAACCTCGATACCCACAAAAGCATAGGGATCCGATGGTATCATTGTAATAGTCGATCTATAGGTTCGGTTATCATTGTCTAATCGATACCCAAAATCATAGGGATCAATAATAGTCAAAGAAGGTCTAGGTTCGGTTATCATTTCTGGTCATGGGGATATGGTATCATTTGATAGTCAATAAGGTTCTATGGGTTCGGTTATCATTTCTAACCTCGATACCCACAAAGCATGGGGATCCGATGGTATCATTGTAATAGTCAATAGAAGTGTGGTCTATGGGGGTTTCGATGGTATTATCAATAAGAAGTGGTCTATGGGTTTTTCTAACCTCGATACCCAAAAAAGCATGGATCCGATGGGTCAATCATGGGTTCGGTTAATTTACCCTCGATGGTCATGGGGATCCGATGTTATCATTTCTAACCTCAATAAGAAATGGTTCGGGGATCATGGAATCCGATGGTATCATTGTAATAGTCAATAAGAAGTGGTCTATGGGTTCGGTTATCATTTCAACCTCGATACCCACAAAGCATGGGGATCCGATGGTATCATTGTGTAATAGATCTATGGGTTCGATTTAAATCGATACCCACAAATCAAGGGATCCGATGGTCTATTGTAATAGTCAATAAGAAGTGTGGTCTATGGGTTATCATTTCTAACCTCGATACCCACAAAGCATGGGGGATCCGATGGTATCATTGTAATAGATCAATAAGAAGTAGGTGGTATGGGTTCGGTTATCATTTCTAACCTCGATACCCACCATGGGGATCCGATGGTATCATTGTAATAGTCAATAAGAAGTGTGGTCTATGGGTTCGGTTATCATTTTAACCTCGATACCCACAAAAGCATAGGGATCCGATGGTATCATTGTAATAGTCAATAAGGTGTGGGGATCGGTTATCATTTCTGACCTCGATACCCACAAAGCATAGGGATCCGATGGTATCATTGTAATAGTCAATAAGAAGTGTGGTCTATGGGTTCGTTATCATTTCTAACCTCGATACCCACAAAGCATGGGGGATCCGATGGTATCATTGTAATTCAATAAGAACCTCGTATCATTGTAATAGTCAATAAGAAGTGTGGTCTATGGGTTCGGTTATCCAAAGATCCGATGGTATCATTGTAATAGTAAATAAGAAGTGTGGTCTATGGGTTGGTTATCATTTCTCCCTCGATACCCACAAAGCATAGGGATCCGATGGTATCATTGTAATAGTCAATAAGAAGTGGGTCTATGGGTTCGGTTATCATTTCTAACCTACCCAAAAAGCATGGGGGGTTCATTTGGTCAACAAGAAGTGTGGTCATTTCTAACCTCGATACCCAAAAAGCATAGGGATCCGATGGTATCATTGTAATAGTCAATAAGAAGTGTGGTCTATGGGTTCGGTTATCATTTCTAACCTCGAACCCCAGAGCATGGGGATCCGATGGTAATAGTCAATAATGGTCTATGGGTTTATTATTTCTAACCTCGATACCCACAAAGCATCATGGGTTCGGTTAATTTCAATAGTGTGGACCTCGATACCCCAAAAAGCATAGGGATCCGATCTATGGGTACCCACAAAGCATGGGGATCCGATGGTATCGGTCTATCATTTCATTTCTAACCTCGATACCCAAAAAGCATGGGATCCGATGGTATCATTGTAATAGTCAATAAGAAGTGTGGTCTATGGGTTTCGGTTATCATTTTCTAATTCGATTCATAGGTCCGATACCACAAAGCATGTTGATCCGATGGTATCCTGTAATAGTCAATAAGAACCCAAAGCATGGGGAAAGTATCACTGTAATAGTCAATAAGAAGTGGGGGTTCGGTTATCATTTCTAACCTCGATACCCCACAAAGCATAGGGATCCGATGGTATCATTGTAATAGTCAATAAGTAGTGTGGATATGGTCTATTATTGTGATAGTCAATCAAAGAAGTTGGTCTATGGGTTCGGTTATCATTTCTGACCTCGATACCCACAAATCATAGGGATCCGATGGTATCATTCTAACCTAAAGTCAATAAAAGTCTATGGGTTCAGTTATCATTGTATCGATACCCTATGGGTTCATTATCGAAAGACTATGGTTTCGGTTATCATTTCTTTTAGGGGATAACCTCGATACCCCGATGGTAAAAATCAATAAGAAGTGGTCCTATGGGTTCGGTTTATCATTTTCTAACCCAATACCCTCAAAGCATGGGGATCCGATGGTATCATTGTAATAGTCAAATGAGTGGTCTATGGTTCGGTTATCATTTCTAACCTCGATACCCACAAAGCAGGGATCCGATGGTATCATTGTAATAGTAAATAAATAAGAAGTGTGGTCTATGGTTCGGTTATCATTTCAACCTCGATCATGGGGATCCGATGGTTATCATTTCTTTAATAGTCAATAAGAAGTGGGTCTATGGGTTGGTTATCATTTCTAACCTCGATACCCACAAAACATAGGATGTTATCATTGTATAGTCAATAAATGGTGTGGTCTATGGGTTCGGTTATCGATGGTACAAAGCATAGGGATCCGTATCATGGTATCATTCGGTTATCATTTCTAACCTCGATACCCAAAAATCATGGGGATCAATATGAAGTGTGGTGTATGGGTTCGGTTATCATTTCTAACCTCGATACCACGGTTATCATTTCTAACCTCGTACCCACAAGGGGGATCCGAATCATTGTAATAGTCAATAAGAAGTGTGGTCTATGGGTTCGGTTATCATTTCTGACCTCGATCCGATGGTATCATTGTAATAGTCAAGTGTGGTCTATGGGTTCGGATTTCAATAAAGCATGGGGATCCGATGGTATCATAGTCAATTTAATACCCACAAAAAGTGTGGTCTATGGTTCGGTTATCATTTCTAACCTCGATACCCAACCTCCGATACCCTATGGGTTCGGTTAAAACCCTCGATACCCCAAAAATCATGGGGGATCCGATGGTATCATTTGCCTTGATACCTAAAGCATAGGATAGTCAATAAGAAGTGTGGTCTATGGGTTCGGGTTATCATTTCTAACCTCGATACCCACAAAGCATGGGGATCCGATGGTATCATTGTAATAGTCAATAAGAAGTGTGGTCTATGGGTTCGGTTATCATTTCTGACCTCGATACCCACAAAGCATGGGGATACGATGGTATCATTGTAATATAGGTCTATGGTTCGGTTATCATTTCTAACCTCGATACCCACAAAGCATGGATCCGATGGTATCATTGTGGATGATTATCAATGGGTTTCAATACCCACAAAAGAATGGTGGTCAATAAGAGTGTGGTCTATGGGTTCGGTTATCATTTCAATAAGAAGTGTGGTCTATGGGTTTCGGTTATCATTTCTAACCTCGATACCCACAAAGCATGGGGATCCGATGGTATCATTGTAATAGTAATAAGAAGTGTGGTCTATGGGTTCGGTTATCATAAAAGATGGTCTATGGGTTTCGGTTGGGGATCATTTCTGTAATAGTCAATAAGTGTAGTCTAACCTCATTTCTAACCTCGATACCCACAAAGCATAGGGATCCGATGGTATCATTTTTAATAGTCAATTGTAATAGTCAATAAGATACCCACAAAGCATGGGAATGGTATCATTGTAATAGTCAATAAGAAGTGTGGTCTATGGGTTGGTCTATAGGTTCTATGGGTTCGGTTATCATTTCTAACCTCGATACCCAAAAGCATAGGATCCGATGGTATCATTGTAATAGTCAATAAAAGTGTGGTCTATGGGTTTCGGTTATCATTTCTAACCTCGATACCCACCCATCAAAGTCATGGGGTCTATGGGTTCCGTTTATCATTTCTGACCTCGATACCCACAAAGTTTTCGGTTATCATTTCTAAGTCCCACAAAGCATGGGATCGATGGTATCACTGTCATAGTCAATAAGAAGTGTGGTCTATATCATTTCTAACCTCAATACCCAAAAATCAAGAAAGATGATGGTCTCAATGGGTTCAATGGTATCATTGGTTCAGGTTATCATTTCTAACCTCGATACCCAAAAAGCATGGGGATCCGATGGTATCATTGTAATAGTCAATAAGAAGTGTGGTCTATGGGTTCGGTTATCATTTCTAACCTAACCTCGATACCCACAAAGCATGGGGGATCCGATGGTATCATTTGTCTATGGGTTGTTAACAAATAAGCATGGGGATCCGATGGTCATTGTAATAGTATGTGGTCTATGGGTTCGGTTATCATTTCTAACCTCGATACCCACAAAGCATGGGGATCCGATGGTATCATTGTAATAGTCAATAAGAAGTGTAGTCTATAGGTTCGGTTATCATTTCTGACCTCGATACCCAAAAATCATAGGGATCGATGGTATCATTGTAAAGTCAACAAGAAGTGTAGTCTATGGGTTCGGTTATCATTTCTAACCTCGATACCCAAAATCATAGGGATTGGTATCATTTACCCCAAAGCATAGGGATCCGATGGTATCATTGTAATAGTCAATAAGAATGGTCTATGGGTTTCGGTTATCATTTCTAACCTCGATACCCACAAATATGGGTTCGGTTATCAATTTTCTGACCTACCCACAAAGCATGGGGATCCGATGGTATCACTGTAATAGTCAATAAGAATTGTGGTCTATGGGTTCGGTTATCATTTCTAACCTCGATACCCACAAAGCATAGGGATCGATGGTATCATTGTAATAGTCAATAAGAAGTGTGGTCTATGGGTTTCTATGGGGTTATCATTTCTAACCTCGATACCCACAAAGCATAGGGATCCGATGGTATCATTGTAATAATCAATAAAGTGTGGTCTATGGGTTAGTCATTTTGACCTCGATACCCAAAAGCATAGGGATCCGATGGTATCATTCTTAATGATCCAATAAGAAGTGTGGTCTATGGGTTCGGTTATCATTTCTAATCTCATTACCCACAAATCATGGGGATCGATGGTATCATTGTAATAGTCAATAAGAAGTGTGGTCTATAGGTTTCGGTTATCATTTCTGAACCCCAAAGCATGGGGATCCGATGGTATCATTGTAATAGTCAATAAGAAATTAATGGTCTAAAGTCTATGGGTTTCGGTTATCATTTCTAACCTCGATACCCACAAAGCATAGGGATCCGATGGTATCATTGTAATAGTCAATAAAAATTGTGGTCTATGGGTTCGGTTATGGGGATCCGATGGTATCATTGTAATAGTCAATAGTGTGGTCGATGGTATTTCAATAATCCGAGTATCAATAAAGTGTGGTCTATGGGTTCGGGTTATCATTTCTAACCTCGATACCCCAAAGCATAGGGATCCGATGGTATCATAGTCTATGGGTTCGGTTATCATTTCTAACCTCGATACCCACAAAAATAGGGATCCGATAGGTATCTCAATAAGAAGTGTGGTCTATGGGTTCGGTTATCATTTCTAACCTCGATACCCACAAAGCATGTGGGGGATGGTCTATGGGTTCGGTTATCATTTCTAACCTCGATACCCTCAAGCATGGGGTTCGATGGTATCATTGTCGTCAAGAAGTGTGGTCTATGGGTTCGATTTATCATTTCTAACCTCAATAATGTTATCTTGATAGTGGGGAGTCCTATGGGTTGGTTATCATTTCTATGGGTTGTGGTCTATGGGTTTCGGTTATCATTTCTCGACCTCGATACCCATTGTGATAGTAAATAGAAATTGTGGTCTGGGTTCGGTTATAGGGATCCGATGGTATCATTGTAATAGTCAATAAGAAGTGTGGTCTATGGGTTCGGTTATCATTTCTAACCTCGATACCCAAAAAGCATAGGATCGATGTTATCATTGTAAAGTCAATAAGAAGTCTATGGCTTGGTCTATGGTCGATGGTATCATTGATGGTCTATGGGTTCGGTTATCATTTACAACCTCGATACCCAAAAGCATAGGGATCCGATGGTATCATTGTAATAGTCAATAAGAAGTGTGGTCTATGGGTTCGGTTATCATTTCTAACCTCGATACCCACAAAGCATAGGGATCCGATGGTATCATTGTAATAGTCAATGTGGTCTATGGGTTCGGTTATCATTTCTAACCTCGATACCCAAAATCATAGGGATCCGATGGTATCATTGTAATAGTCAATAAAAGTGTGGTCTATGGGGGTTCGGTTATCATTTTCTAACCTCTATGGTTTCGATTTATCATACCCACAAAATGGGGATCCATGGTTAATAGTCAATAAGAATTGTGTGGGTCTATGGGTTATCATTTTCAGTTCATATCATTTTTTCAATAAATTATGGTCTATGGTTCGGAAATCATTCAACCTCGATACCCACAAAGCATCAGGATATCATTGTAATAGTCAATAAGAAGTGTGGTCTATGGGTTTGTTATCATTTTCTAACCTCGATACCCATGGTATCATTGTAATAGTCAATAAAAGGGATCCGATGGTATCATTGTAATAGTCAATATTCTAACCTCGATACCTAGTAGTGTGGTAGTCAATATGGTCTATGGGTTCGGTTATCATTTCTTCGATACCCCCCATGGGGATCCGATATCATTGTAATAGTCAATAAGAAGTGTGGTCTATGGGTTCGGTTAAAAATCATAGACCTCGATGGTAATAGTCATTATTGGTCTATGGTTTCGGTACCCACAAAGCATATCCATTTCTAACCTCGTCTATGGGTTCCGGTTATCATTCCAACCTCATACCCACAAGCATGGGATCGATGGTATCATTGTAATAGTCAGTGTGGTCTATGGGTTCGGTTAACCTCGATACCCACAAGCATAGGGGATCGATGGTATCTATGGGTTCGGTTATCATTTCTAACCTCGATACCCCAAAAACCCGATGGTATCATTGTAATAGTCAATAGTGTGGTCAGGTTCGGTTATCATTTGAGTCTATAGGTTTAGGTATTTAATAGTCATTTTCTAATTCCCCGATGGATATCATCATTGTAATAGTCAATAAGAATTGTGGTCTATGGGTTCGGTTATCATTTCTAACCTCGATACCAAAGTGTGGTCTATGGGTTCGGTTATCATTTCCTAACCTCGATGCCCAAGCATAGGGATCCGATGGTATCATTGTAATAGTCAATAGTGTGGTCTATGGGTTGGTTATCATTTCTGACCTCGATACCCACAAAGCATAGGGGATCCGATGGTATCATTGTAATAGTCAATAAAAAGTGTGGTCTATGGGTTCGGTTATCATTTCTGACCTCAATAAGAAGTGGTCTATGGGTTCGATACCCACAAAGCATGGATCCGATGGTATCATTGTAATAGTCAATAAAAGTGTGGTCTATGGGTTCGGTTGGTCATTTCTGACCTCGATACCCAAAGCATGGGGAAATCATTGTAACATGTGGGGATCCGATACCCACAAACAAAGGGATCCGATGGTATCATTGTAATAGTCAATAAGAATTGTGGTCTATGGGTTCGTTATGATTAGGATCCGATGGTATCATTGTAATAGTCAATAAGAAGTGTGGTCTATGGGTTTCGGTTATCATTTCTAACCTCGATACCCAAAAAGCATATGGGTTCGGTTATCATTTCTAACCTCGATGGGGATCCGATGGTATCATTAGTAAATAAGAATAGTTCAATAAGAAGTGTGGTATCCATGGGTTCGTTATCATTTCTAACCGGTTAGGATCCGATTTCATTAACCTCGATACCCACAAAGATAACATTTCTAACCTCATAGGGATCCGATGGTATCATTGTAATGATCAATAAGAAGTGTGGTCTATGGGTTCGGTTATCATTTCTAACCTCGATACCCACAAAGCATGGGGATCCGATGGTATCACTGTAATAGTCAATAAGATGTGTGGTCTATGGGGGTTTCTACCTCGATACCCACAATGCATATAGGAATCCGATGGTATCATTGTATTAGTCAAAAAGAAGTGTGGTCTATGGGTTCGGTTATCATTTCTAACCTCGATACCCACAAATCATAGGGATCCGATGTATCATTGTAGTCAATAAGAAGTGTGGTCGATGGGTTCGGTTATCATTTCTAACCTCGATACCCACAGCATGGGGATATGGTATCAATAAGAAGTGTGGTCTATGGGTTCGGTTATCATTTTCTAACCTCGATACCCACAAAGCATGGGGATCCGATGGTATCATTGTAATAGTCAATAAGAGTGTGGTCTATGGGTTCGGTTATCATTTCTAACCTCGACCTCGATATCATTGTAATAGTCAAAAAAAGTGTGGTCTATGGGTTCGGTTATCATTTCCCTAACCTAGGGATCCGATGGTATCATTGTAATAGTCAATAAAAGTGTGGTCTATGGGTTCGGTTATCATTTCTAACCTCGATAATGGGGATCCGATGGTATCATTGTAATAGTCAATAAGAAGTGTGGTCTATGGGTTTCGGTTATCATTTCTAACCTCGATACCCACAAAGCATGGGGATCCGATGGTATCATTGTAATAGTCAATAATTGTGGTCTATGGGTTCGGTTATCATTTCTAACCTCGATACCCACAAAGCATAGGGATCCGATGGTATCATTGTAATAGGTTATCATTTCTAACCTCGATACCCAAAATCATAGGGATCCGATGTGGTCTATGGGTTCCGGTTATCATTTCTAACCTCGATACCCACAAAGCATGGGGATCCGATGGTATCATTGTAATAGTCAATAAGAAGTGTGGTCTATGGGTTGTTAATTTCTAACCTCGATACCCACAAAGTGATCCGATGGTATCATGGGTCAATAAGGGATACCCCAAAAGCATGGGATCCGATGGTATCATTGTAATAGTCAATAAGAAGTGTGGTCTATATGGGTTTCGGTTATCATTTCTAACCTCGATACCCACAAAGCATGGGGATCGATGGTATCATTGTAATCAATAAGAAGTGTGGTCTATGGGTTCGGTTATCATTTCTAACCTCGATACCCACAAAGCATAGGGATCCGATGGGATCCAAAGGGGGATCCGATGGTATCATTGTAATAGTCAATATCTATGGGTTCGGTTATCATTTCTAACCTCGATACCCACAAATCATAATCGATGGTATCATTGTAATAGTCAATAAGAAGTGTGGTCTATGGGTTTCGGTTATCATTTCTAACCTCGATACCCACAAAGCATGGGGATCCGATGGTATCATTGTAATAGTCAATAAGAAGTGTGGTCTATGGGTTCGGTTATCATTTCTAACCTCGATACCCACAAAGCATAGGGATCCGATGGTATCATTGTAATAGTCAATAAGAAGTGTGGTCTATGGGTTCGGTTATCATTTCTAACCTCGATACCCACGAAATCATATCGGGGGATCCGATGGTATCATTGTAATAGTCAATAAAAGTGTGGTCTAATCATTTCTAACCTCGATACCCACAAAGCAAGGGATCCGATGGTATCATTGTAATAGTCAATAAGAAGTGTGGTCTATGGGTTCGGTTATCATTTCTAACCTCGATACCCACAAAGCATAGATGGTATCATTGATAATAGTCAATAAATAGTCAATGTGGTCTGGGTTGGGATACCCAACAAAGCATGGGGTTCGGTTATCATTTCTAACCTCGATACCCAAAATAGGATCCGATGGTATCATTGTAGTGTGGTCTATGGGTTCGGTTATCATTTTCTAACCTCGATACCCACAAAGCATAGGGATCCGATGGTATCATTGTAATAGTCAATAAGAAGTGTGGTCTATGGGTTCGGTTATCATTTTCTAACCTCGATACCCAAAAAGCATAGGGATCCGATGGTATCATTGTAATAGTCAATAAGAAGTGTGGTCTATGGGTTCGGTTATCAAAGCATGAGGATCCGATGGTATCATTGTAATAGTCAATAGAAGTGTGGTCTATGGGTTCGGTTATCATTTCTAACCTCGATACCCACAAATCATAGGGATCCGATGGTATCATTGTAATAGTCAATAAGAAGTGTGGTCTATGGGTTCGGTTATCATTTCTAACCTCGATACCCACAAAGCATGGGGATCCGATGGTATCATTGTAATAGTCAATAAGTGTGGTCTATGGGTTCGGTTATCATTTCTTCGATACCCACAAAGCATAGGGATCCGATGGTATCATTGTAATAGTCAATATGTAGTGTGGTGTATGGGTTCGGTTATCATTTCTAACCTCGATACCCCAATATGTCTATGGTTCGGATAACCCACCCAAAAAGCATGGGGATCCGATGGTATCATTTAATAGTCAATAAGTGTGGTCTATGGGTTCGGTTATCATTTCTAACCTCGATACCCACAAAGCATAGGGATCGATGGTATCATTGTAATAGTCAATAAGAAGTGTGGTCTATGGGTTCGGTTATCATTTCTGACCTCGTCATAGGGATCCGATGGTATCATTGTGATAGTCAATAGGTGGTCTATGGGTTCGGTTATGATTTCTAACCTCGATACCCACAAAGCATAGGGATCCGATGGTATCATTGTAATAGTCAATAAGAAGTGTGGTCTATGGGTTCGGTTATCATTTCTGACCTCGATACCCACAAAGCATAGGGATCCGATGGTATCATTGTAATAGGGTGGTCTATAGGTTTCGGTTATCATTTCTAACCTCGATACCCACAAAGCATGGGGATCCGATGGTATCATTGTAATAGTCAATAAGAAGTGTGGTCTATGGGTTCGGTTATCATTTCTGACCTCGATACCCACAAAGCATAGGGATCCGATGGTATCATTGTAATAGTCAATAAGAAGTGTGGTCTATGGGTTCGGTTATCATTTCTAACCTCGATACCCAAAAATCATAGGGATCCGATGGTATCATTGTAATAGTCAATAAGAAGTGTGGTCTATGGGTTCGGTTATCATTTCTAACCTCGATACCCACAAAGCATATAGGATCCGATGGTATCATTGTAATAGTCAATAAGAAGTGTGGTTATGGGTTCGGTTATCATTTTCTAACCTCGATACCCAAAAATCATAGGGATCCGATGGTATCATTTAAGAAGTGTGGTCTATGGGTTCGGTTATCATTTCTAACCTCGATACCCACAAAGCATGGGGGATCGATGGTATCATTGTAATAGTCAATAGTAAATAAGAAGTGTGGTCTATGGGTATGGGTTATCATTTCTAACCTCGATACCCACAAAGCATGGGGATCGATGGTATCATTGTAATAGTCAATAAGAAGTGTGGTCTATGGGGTTATCATTTCTAACCTCGATACCCACAAAGCATGGGGATCCGATGGTATCATTGTAAATCAATAAGAAGTGTGGTCTATGGGTTCGGTTATCATTTCTGACCTCGATACCCACAAAGCATGGGATCCGATGGTATCATTGTAATAGTCAATAAGAGGTGGTCTATGGGTTCGGTTATCATTTCTAACCTTTCATAACTATGGGATCGGTTATCGATACCCACAAATGGGGATCCGATGGTATCATTAAGTCAATTGTGGTCTATGGGTTCGGTTATCATTTCTAACCCTCGATACCCAAAAAGCATGGGGATCCGATGGTATCATTGTAATAGTCAATAAGAAGTGTGGTCTATGGGTTCGGTTATCATTTCTAACCTCGATACCCACAAAGCATGGGGATCCGATGGTATCATTGTGTAAATAGATTAGTGGTCTATGGGTTTCGGTTATCATTTCTACTCGATACCCACAAAGCATGGGGATCCGATGGTATCATTGTAAAAGTCAACAAGAAGTGTGGTCTATGGGTTCGGTTATCATTTCTAACCTCGATACCCAAAAATCATAGGGATCCGATGGTATCATTGTAATAGTCAATAAGAAGTGTGGTCTATGGGTTCGGTTATCATTTCTAACCTCGATACCCACAAAGCATAGGGATCCGATGGTATCATTGTAATAGTCAATAAGAAGTGTGGTCTATGGGTTCGGTTATCATTTCTAACCTCGATACCCACAAAGCATGGGGATCCGATGGTATCATTGTAATAGTCAATAAGAAGTGTCTCTATGGTTCGGTTATCATTTCTAACCTCGATACCCACAAAGCATGGGGATCCGATGGTATCATTGTAATAGTCAATAAGAAGTGTGGTCTATGGGTTCGGTTATCATTTCTAAACCTCGATACCCACAAAGCATGGGGATCCGATGGTATCATTGTAATAGTCAATAAGAAGTGTGGTCTATGGGTTTCGGTTATCATTTTAACCTGATACCCACCATAGGGATCGATATCATTGTAATAGTCAATAAAATTGTGGTCTATGGGTTGGTTATCATTTTAACCTCGATACCCCAAAAATACGGGATAAGATGGTCTATGGGTTCGGTTATCATTTCTAACCTCGATACCCACAAAAAGCATAGGGATCCGATGGTATCATTGTAATAGTCAATAAGTCAATAAGTGTGGTCTATGGGTTCGGTTATCATTTCTAACCTCGATACCCACAAAGCATGGGGATCCGATGGTATCATTGTAATAGTCAATAAGAAGTGTGGTCTATGGGTTCGGTTATCATTTCTAACCTCGTCATGGGGATCCGATGGTATCATTGTAATAGTCAATAAGAAGTGTGGTCTATGGGTTCGGTTATCATTTCTACCTCGATACCCACAAAAGCAAGGGATCCGATGGTATCATTGTAATAGTCAATAAGAAGTGTGGTCTATGGGTTCGGTTATCATTTTCTGAAGGGATCCGATGGTATCATTGTAATAGTCAATAAGAAGTGTGGTCTATGGGTTCGGTTATCATTTCTAACCTCGATACCCACAAAGTTCATGGGGATCCGATGGTATCATTGTAATAGTCAATAAGAAGTGTGGTCTATGGGTTCGGTTATCATTTCTAACCTCGATACCCCAAACAATTCGATGGTATCATAGGGATCTATGGGTTCGGTTATCATTTGGCCTCGATCATGGGGATCCGATGGTATGATGATAGTCAATAAGTGTGGTCTATGGGTTCGGTTATCATTTCTTACCTCGATACCCAAAAATCATAGGGATCCGATTGTATCATTGTAATAATCAATAAGAAGTGTGGTCTATGGGTTCGGTTATCATTTCTAACCTCGATACCCACAAAGCATGGGGATCCGATGGTATCATTGTGATAGTAAATAAGAAGTGTGGTCTATGGGTTCGGTTATCATTTCTAACCTCGATACCCACAAAGCATGGGGATCCGATGGTATCACTGTAATAGTCAATAAGAAGTGTGGTCTATGGGTTCGGTTATCATTTCTGACCTCGATACCCACAAAGCAAAGGGATCCAGTGTGGTGTATGGGTTCGGTTATCATTTCTAACCTCGATACCCAAAAATCATAGGATCCGATGGTATCATTGTAATAGTCAAGAAGTGTGGTCTATGGGTTGTTATGATTTTTAACCTCGATACCCACAAAGCATAGGGATCCGATGGTATCATTGTAATGGTCATGGGTCCGGTTAGTGTGGTCTATGGGTCCGATTTCGGTTATCATTTCTGACCTCGATACCCACAAAGCATAGGGATCCGATGGTATCATTGTGATAGTCAATAAGAAGTGTGGTCTATGGGTTCGGTTATCATTTCTAACCTCGATACCCACAAAGCATGGGGATCCGATGGTATCATTGTAATAGTCAATAAGAAGTGTGGTCTATGGGTTCGGTTATCATTTCTGACCTCGATACCCACAAAGCATAGGGATCCGATGGTATCATTGTAATAGTCAATAAGAAGTGTGGTCTATAGGTTCGGTTATCATTTCTGACCTCGATACCCACAAAGCATGTGGATCCGATGGTATCATTGTAATAGTCAATAAGAAGTGTGGTCTATGGGTTCGGTTATCATTTCTGACCTCGATACCCACAAAGCATGGGGATCCGATGGTATCATTGTAATAGTCAATAAGAAGTGTGGTCTATGGGTTCGGTTATCATTTAACCTCGATACCCAAAAATCATAGGGATCGATGGTATCATTGTAATAGTCAATAAGAAGTGTGGTCTATGGGTTCGGTTATCATTTCTAACCTCGATACCCACAAAGCATAGGGATCCGATTATCATTGTAATAGTCAATAAGAAGTGTGGTCTATGGGTTCGGTTATCATTTCTAACCTCGATACCCACAAAGCATGGGGGATCGATGGTATCATTGTAATAGTCAATAAGAAGTGTGGTCTATGGGTTCGGTTATCATTTCTAACCTCGATACCCACAAAGCATGGGGATCCGATGGTATCATTGTAATAGTCAATAAGAAGTGTGGTCTATGGGTTCGGTTATCATTTCTAACCTCGATACCCACAAAGCATGGGGATCCGATGGTATCATTGTAATAGTCAATAAGAAGTGTGGTCTATGGGTTCGGTTATCATTTCTAACCTCGATACCCACAAAGCGTGGGGATCCGTGGTATCACTGTTAATAGGGATCCGATGGTATCATTGTAATAGTCAATAAGAAGTGTGGTCTATGGGTTCGGTTATCATTTCTAACCTCAATACCCACAAAGCATAGGGATCCGATGGTATCATTGTAATAGTCAATAAGAAGTGTGGTCTATGGTTTCGGTTATCATTTCTATACCTCGCATATCCGATGGTACAAAGTCATGGGGATCGGATCATTTATCACAAAGCATGGGGATCCGATGGTCAATAAGAAGTGTGGTCTATGGGTTCGGTTATCATTTCTAACCTCGATACCCACAAAGCATGTTGATCCGATGGTATCACTGTAATAGTCAATAAGAAGTGTGGTCTATGGGTTCGGTTATCATTTCTAACCTCGATACCCACAAATCATGGGGATCCGATGGTATCACTGTAATAGTCAATAAGAAGTGTGGTCTATGGGTTCGGTTATCATTTCTAACCTCGATACCCACAAAGCATGTTGATCCGATGGTATCACTGTAACAGTCAATAAGAAGTGTGGTCTATGGGTTCGGTTATCATTTCTAACCTCGATACCCACAAAGCATGGGGATCCGATGGTATCACTGTAATAGTCAATAAGAAGTGTGTTCTTGAACTACCGCCTGTTCTCTCTAAATTGTATAATAAATGCCATACTCTCTGCTTTCCTGCCTGCTGGAAGTCAACGTCTCTTGTTACAGTTTTTAAGAACTTGGATGAAACTTTCGAGTGATTAAACACTTGGCCTCTGAGCCTTCTACTTATATTTGGGAAACTTCTATTGGATCTAATCAATGCTGGATTGGTTCATCATCTCTCATCGCAGAGCCTTTTCTCAAACAAGCAGTACGCCTTTCGTTTTTCAAGGTAAATATCTGATGTACTACCGACAATTGTGGAAAGAACTCGTCATGTACAAGAGGAAAACGGTGAATGCCTGGCTGTAACTTTGGACATCTTGAAGGCTTTTGAAATGTTCTGGAATTCAGTTCTTCTCAACAAGCTGAAAACGCACCGGATACATTTTTGAACTAATCCAGTCATTTCTATCTAATATTGAAATGAACGTTGCCTTGAACTACTACATATCTACATCCTTTCGTAATAAGGCGGCTATCCTCAGACCATCCTCATTGGGACTACGCTCTTTTAATTTTAGTTAACGGCCTTCCCGATGATATCGACTAGCAACTTCGCATCTGAGGATATTATTTATTCTTAACTCGATAGGAAGGTTGATCGATAAATTTAAAAATGCATCTGATGTCGAAAACGACCTCAAAATCTTTGGTAATTGGGGCCTTCAAAACTAAGCTTCACTCCATTAATCGTCTGAGAACACTTATCTTCCATCAGCATGCCTGAGGTTATCCTCCATGTACATTACTCGTTGCGCATTCTAGGGCTAACGGTCTCAGTTGTTATGAAGTGGAAAGACGATATTGAAACTATTGGTAGGTCAGTGGCTAAAAATTTCGGTTCAAATGCCGGGCGAGAGAATTTTTCTCTCTGGAATCTATCTTGCATATCTTTATGCCAACAATCCTATCTGGCTTAGAAGATTAGTGCCATGTATGAACCGTTTTTTCTGGCATTTACCTTGATCTCGTTGAGAAGAACCAAAGAAAAATCACAGCAATATTATTAGGCATGATATGGCAGCTCTGCTTCTGTCATTTAACCACCTACTTAAGGTTGCACCTTTGTGAGCTTTTTATGAATAAATTAATGGTAATTGTTCGTATGAGCTCATCGCTATGGTACCTGGACTGTAGGAATTTAAGCGCAATACTAGACTGGTTGTGAGATCTCATCCATTTACAGTTGAGATAGCTACATATAGCCGTAACTACTATGCTGACTGTTTATTTTCTCGCACTTCTCATTCGTAGAATTCTCACCGGGCTCCATGCTTTTCAAGCAACTTTAACCTGCAAAAATTGAAATGCATCATCAATCGCTATCTACTGTCGTCCCGATTGCTCTTTTCTCTCTCTAATCATTACTATTCTTTCTATTTCTAATACTTCCACAACCTATAACACCTTTCTTCTAAGTGGATGCACTGTCAATCTTGGGGATACTAATTTAATATATATATATATATATATATATATATATATATATATATATATATATATATATATATATATAGTAATGATACACAATATATTATTCCGTATGAAATTGCCTGGATGATATAGATCCAGGGAAAGATTATGTCAAAGGGCAGAGAATTTTTTTATAAATTAAAGAATATGAAACACTAAATATACTGCTGGTAACGATTTTGACTTCATGAGAGCTCTAAAAAGCAGTAGCTCTCAATATTCAAGACCCACAACAAACAAATTACCCGGTGATTAGTTCATAGGTTTGAAATATATATATATATATATATATATATATATATATATATATATATATATATATATATATATTGTTGCTTGTATGCGATTTTGATGAGATTACATAAGCTGTTAACACTCGCTAACAAATTTTGTTTACTCGTATCAGTTCAAAGGAAAAATAACATTTGGAATTTGAATATATTAAATATATATTGACGGGGCATTTTAAAAAAGAAAAAAAAGAAATGAAATGTGAAAAGATCAAAGCAATCTTTGTCTGTGATTGCTATAAATATATCAATAAGTGGCATCCAGGAACACAAAATAGACTTGCAATTAGAAAAACATTTAAATTCAATCGTCTTTAACCGAAATGACGCGGAAAACCTAAATTTCACCAATGCTAACTTTATTTTTTTAAAAAGTACACAGCCCTTTAAAGAGAAAATATTATAAAACTTATTTATAGCAATAGTACCTCCTATTAACACATGTTTATAAAAATACGTTACCTCACAATTTTTCTTACAGTTTTATTATTCAGGAATCTATCTTATCTCTTTCTAATACATAAAAGTCAATGAAGATATATATAAAATATGCACGAGATATGCTTCAATAAAAACATCCTGATGCGTCTAAATAAACTCTACACACCTATAGCTCTAGAATGATTCTCAGACATATTTGAATATTATCTGTTACTTCGATACAGGTGGCACGGATTTAACCATTAAGAACTAACGAAAAACAACATACCATTAATAGAGATTTTTCGCTTTTTATCATTCTCATCTAATGAATCTTTAATAAATTGAAATATGTTAGATACCTAATACTGCTTTATCAAAATACAAATATATATATATATATATGTGTGTATGTGTGTGTGTGCGTGTATGTATGTGTGTGCATGTATAAATAAATACACGTATATATATATATATATATATATATATATATATATATACATGTATATATTTGCATATATATTTGATATATAGACATCTATATGTATGTGTGTATAGGTGTGTGAGTAGATTTATATATATATATTTATGTATATATGTGTGTATATATATATACATATATCTATCTATCTATACATATGTGTGTGCATGTATAAATATGTACACATGTATATATACACATGTATATATATGCATATATATGTGTATATATCGACGTATATATCTATACATATGTTTGTGTGATTATAGGTGTGTGAGTAGATATGTATACATATATATGTATATGTATATATGTGTGTATATATATATACATATATATATATATATCTATCTATCTATCTATATTATATATATATATATATATATATATATATATATATATATGTATATATATATATGCATATATATGTATCTACACATATGTGTGTGTGTCTCTATGTATCCTTATATATTATACATTTATATTACATGTATATACTATATATTTATATTTTCTATTATTCACGTTTGGATTTATAATTTTGTCTTTTGAGCGTGTGAATGGTTTGGATCTTTTCGAAGACAGCACTTCTTCGTAATTTGTAAACTGACTTTACAGAAATCTAAATAAATCATCGTATCACGGAACAGGATCTACATCTCCTAAGAGCATTGAACGGCAGCAATATTAAAAAATGTAGAGCACATGAGGCAATGATGTTTTGATCATATTTTGACATTCTATACTTCACCAAATGAAAGCTTACGAAAGAAAACCCATGTAGTTCTGGAAAGAAGGATAACAGATATTTTACTTGAAAAATTCCTTTAGGAAAAAGTGTTTATAAATTTTCAACCTCGTGATATTTCTAAATATCCAGCTAGGTCAAAACATGCCGGATGTTTCTCATAAAGAAAATGTTAATATTACAATTATTTATTTACTAACTGAAATGTGGCTATTTCCGTTAATCAACAGGACAAGTATGTAATGTGAATCAATGGATATCAACAACAAAGAAAAATGTTTTCCGTAAAGTGTTAAACACTGGAACCAACCAAAATGAGGGTGAGAGTTATGTAAAGACATGATTGTCCGCGTCGTGAAAGGACATGATATTTAAAAGAAGAATTTACCGTTATTCTCTTCTCTTTCTCCTTTTATTGATGTTACTTTTCCTAATTCTTCCACACCCTATAACCCATTGTGTTTAGTGGTAATACTACCTTGCTTTGTGTGATTTACAATATTTACATTATTCGCACTATTGTCCACATATTTGTCGCCATATTTATTACAACGTTTCGACCGTTGTACGCTCCGGCCTTCTTCTGTTGGTGGTAATGTCGAACTGGACCATTTATTTCGCTCACTGGGGTAGACATTTCTAGTTCCCCGTGCCATGTTTAATGGATGTCAATTGTCAAGGACACATGGCAGAGTGGATAAAGACGTCAGTTAGATCCAGTGAGAGGACACAAAGAGTGTGAGCTCAATTCCTGTTTAAGGCAATGGAGAATTTGCAGAGGGTAATTAACAGGAGATAACTGACAACTAATATCCATTAAACATGGCACGTTGAACTAGAAGAGACTTACCCATTGATCGAAATAATGCGTTCAGTTCGACATTCCAACCACCTGAGGAAGGGCGGAGCGTACAATGGCCAAAACGTTGAAATAAATATGGTGAAAAGGATGAAGACTATAATCCAAATAATTTAATAGTGTACCTAATACCTTATCTCAGAAATATAGACAGATACTGGTGTGATTTGGTTAAAAAAAACAGCAATGTAGTTAGAAATAAATAAGATATTATCTCGCTAACAAAGACTAACAAATTTATTTAAGATCACATGAATTAATCATATCTAGACATTTTTCACTGAATCCTCTCACCGTTATATATAGATAAAGCATTGTTTGTTTAATTGTGGCTGCCTAAAATACAATGATAGTGTGTCGGTCTTCCATCACATTTATTTAATGTTCATTAGGAAACTAAACTGAGGTGAAGAAAGGGAAAAAGCAAAGGTATCACTATATATAAATATTTTATTCAACAATGCATACAATAAAGAATATGTAAGAAAAAGCATGCTATGAGTAAGACGAGAGTTTTCTTTCTTTGACTATCAAAGTTCTCTTAAAATGAAAAGAGTTAATTGTTTGTTATAAATGTTTTTTAGCAGTTCTGCCGTGCAAGAGGAAAATATGTAAGCGTAAAGGAATATGCAGTTTGTGAGTTTTGAGTGAGAAGATTGTCACATAGCTTCAACTGTCGTGGATTACTGTGGTAGCTAAAATCTCACTGGGGCGTCTCCTCTTTTCTGTTGCTTTTATAGGTGATCTTTGGATAAGGAGTGCTGCACGGGAACAATAATTCTCCACGTGCAGGGAATCTAATTGGTTGTCACTGACCAATAGGTGAATTAGCTTTGGGGAGATTTCTGGGAGCCGATAATCCCAAAAGTGCACAAAATCTACTATAAGAAAATATAGAGATTTCAAAATTGGCATAAGATAGCAGCGTTGATTACTGTCCAATGAATGGTTGCTATCAATAATTTGAATTTAGCTGTATATATGTGTGATGATGATTGCTATAATAGTCTCTGTTTATAAAGCATATTTATGTAACCGATTCTTTCTAACTCTATATGTTGACATTAAGTAATTTAACTCTATCAAACAAAGGACTGACTGCGGAGGAATATGGTACGATGACGCGATCAAATATTGTCTTGAAAATCTTTATTCAATTTCCTGGATTGTATTTTCTACAATAATTATAAATTACGCATCTTTGATATGTTCCTGACTAGCAACCATGCCCAGCTGGTCGATCAGAAAAAGCGTTCAAATAGAATGGAGCAATGACAGAATCATATTTAGATGTAACAGAGTGTATCTCCTTCAATTACTTTAAAATACCTTCATTAAAAACATTTTGAATTAATGGAGTTTCTAATGTAAAAGAAATATTCTGTATTTATTCAATCAAAGTTACCCGGGGACATAAAAGGTTAAAACATGCAAGATGAAAACTCACATAAGACCACAAGTATTTTGGAGATTTTGAAATTCAATTTGCAATTATGCTACCATTGATGTAAAAGAGGATACATTTATAAAATAATTGTTAACTTTGATGAAAATTGCTTGAAAGATCAATGTAAAATAAAAAAAACAGTAGAAATCGCCATTTTTTTGCCATTTACTTGGGTTTTAACTACATGTGAGGACTCAGTTATCAAGTTAAATAACTGTTATATAATGAACTTAACGTTTGTTACAATTGAGTGAAGTTTGTATTACATTGCTTGAAAATTGAGGGAATCTTTTAGTTTAAAATTTGGGTTGAAATCGACTTTTCGTTTTTCGTGTCGTTGAGCTCGTCATGATGTAAGTATACTACATAGCGTGTTAGAATGAACTCGGAGGAAGAAAGTTGAATTTATCGACATTTGATCGACTTTATTGATTATTGATTTTTAAAAAATATAGATTTTTATGCTAAGAACTTATCTCTTACATTGTACAATGTATTTACCAAGTTTAGTGAAAATCGGATGGATCTTGAGTAAAAAGGTATCACACAGACAGACAGACACACAGACAGATAGACATACACACAACAGACACACCCACGCAGAGTCATCCTCTGTTTTATATATATATATATATATATATATATATATATATAAAATAGATAATCACTTATACAGAAAGAAAGAGAACGATTTTTGGAACATGTTAATTTGTATATGGATTTTTCTATTTAGCTGAAATTTCAAAATATTTAGATAGCGGTAAATATATTCAATACAATACAATAAACGCCTTATAATATTTACATCTTTACAATCGTGTTAAATACTCCAGTATACAAACATAGAAATTTATCAATATAAAAATTACAGAAAAATAATATTATAAATATTATTAAAATATTAGTTTCAGATGTGTAGATATTAAATTCCCCCACTAATAATGAAGTTTGCTATTCACTATAAAAAAATTGTGACATTATTTGAGTTGAGGATTTTGATTCAGTAAAATGTTTCCGGATATTTTAAAAGCTTTTTCTTCGTTCGTTATTGCAAGACATTTCGGGAAAACAAGCAAATCATAAAAGAAAAATATAATTATTTTCATCCTGAGTCCCCATAAACTGCATTTACCCAATCTTATTATCTCCATATAACAATATCATTAAATAACACTCTAACTGTGGCTCTTACGCCTGATAGTATTTGAAGACTTAGTAAAAAAAAAAGATAGTAAATCCTTGGTTTTCCTGACGATCACTGTCTTGTATAAATGGATCATTTTTTTTTAAAATCAAATTGGTATGAAGCCACGAGATATTCAGATATTTTAGCAGGGATTAAGACACATTCTTAAAGATCATCTCTATGTTAAATTGAATTAAATGGAGATCAGAATATATGAAATTGATATATTCTACCATATTTTGAAAACCGAAACAACGATGGAAGAGTTGAATTATATAATTGTTCTCTTAGATCATTAAAAATGGTCATGCCCGATTAGAAAGTTAAAACCAAAAATTAACACAATCATAAAAAAAAAAATATTAGTCACTTACCAAGTATCTTTTGCAAGCTTGATGATGTCGTAGTCGTAGAAACTTATTGTTTTTGTTGGAAGAAGCATTTTGAAGTTGTTTTTGACTCACGATACAGAGTCAAATGTTGTGTAATTTAAATTGTTCTGTAGAGAGCGTAACCAGTGACAATTCGAAGGAGAGCAGTCAGGAGAATAAGGGGAGGGGATTTTTCCACATTTCAAATCTTTATTCTTCTGCTAGGTATATTTTCAATATGAGGTCTCGGTTTGTTGTAGATGAAAATTACATGTTTCCGGTTTGCTAAAATGTGCTGGTTTTCATGAACCGGGTCTTCTTAAAATGTTGCAAGGCATTTGAGATCAATTTTCAAGTTTTTACTAGTCTCGTCCGTCGAAATCCTTTGTTTATGATGACGAGCAGAGTGTCATCACCGACGTCATAAGTTTTCCCGGCACCATTTTGATCGTATAGATTTAAATAACCCTGAGGAAATATGTCAATATCTGGCACTCCGAAGAGCTGGAGCACAATCCAGATAAACTTTCTGAAAGTAATTTTTTCGCAGTTCTGACGCTTAGTTCATTTTGAAATTCATAGAAAAAATATGGCAAAAGTTCAACTTTTTATTCTTCATTTATAGAGTATTCATTTCTGGAAAAAACGTTAACATTCTACAGAGTTTGCTTCGCAAACAGACGATGCAAGTTTCACAACAGAACCCACCGTAAATTAGTACGGAAACCAACGCCAGTGTCAATCAGGCACGAAATTCTGCAATGATATGATACATTGAGGGAAAAAATAAACCATTTAACTAATATATATATATATATATATATATATATATATATATATATATATATATATATATATATATATATATATATATATATATATATATATATATATATTTATATATATATATATATATATATATATATATATGTTTTTTTCCACCTATTCTTATTGTACATTTCTCTGTTTTAATTTTTAATCTCCCGTGGAAGCCTGAAGAGCGGGTGCGAAACCGGTTACTCCCCCACCTTGTTGTTGAGTGTTTTTTATTATTTAATATTGTTTAAATATGTCTTGTAATATTAAATTTTATACTTTTATTTCGATCATTAAATTTTGTACCTACAAAAATATCTTTAAATATATATATATATGTTGAATTATTGATAGTACGATAAAATTGCGATAATTAAATTTTCGACTATATACATTCAAGAGTTGTAACTCTGAACGTTAAAACCTATAGCGCAATTTGTCGCATTCACATTGATGCAGTTCGTTGGGCCATACACATCTTAATGAATGCTAATAAAGTTAAACTGTATGAGAAACTATAAGAAAGGATTAACATTAAATCTGTTTGCATATTAAAAGAAATTACAATTTATAATTAATATCTAGAAAGTCTTCTCACTGGTGAGCGCAATAATACGCAACTTAATGTGGCATGAAATAATATCAACACTCATTGCTTTTTAACCCATCCATGTGCTACAAGGGACGTTCTATTTGTTGAGTTTATTGACCATGATAACACGACTGACATTTCAAATAAATAAATTGATACAAATTCTAAAACAGCGTCATCTTGTGATCCTATGTATTACATTGTCATTGGTGTATTCTGGGATTATCATTACGTTTATTAAACTTGTTAAGTTCCAATACCCGTAAAATGATCTCATGATTCAAACAAAGTCTTACAGTACTTACATTATCGTATTTTTTTTCAGTATTTTATAAGAGAAAACTTCAGTATAGGGCTCATTTTTTCAGATAGTTATAAATGTCTTCGGTGTTATCGAATTATATTTTAATAGGTAATTATAATGGTAATATTAGCTGTTTCCTTATGTAGCATTCATTCACAGACATCCAGTACAGCTGTAGGGTGAAATGTATAAAAAAAAAAAATTCTGTTAAGAATATTTTTCAGGAAGAGAGGTCTCTCGATTCCAGTAGTTGTGCAACTTTCTAGTATTGATGTTGTTTACTTTCCTAACCTTTTATATGTAGTAGTGTGGGATGACAACGTCTTGATTATGTCATTAGTTTTTGTACGTGTTAAATGGTCGATCCATATTAGTGATTTCTGCTGTTTGCCTGGTGAACAGAATCAATATTTTTTCTGGGTAGTGCCAGTTGCAGGACATCCAATCTTTGCGTTATTTTCAATTTTTTCCCTTTCACTCCAAAATCAAGTTGTCTACTTTTGGTCTCTTAATCAAGCTTGAGTGTAAGCACCTAATGTACCAACCATATCAGCATCAATATCCTTGGGAGCTAAACGATTTTTCTGTATGCACGTGTTAATATCACTATGTGAAATGTTTCAATAGAAATAATAATATCAATGTCTTGAGTCCATTTCTTAGTGCAAGTAACCGGTAAATATCGAATCTTACATAATTAATGTATTACTGAAATATTGAATTTAATGAAGTTTACGTTTTATGTAGCAATTCTGAAACGTTGGTACTACTTTCTCTTAAAAATACATAGTGTAATTCCATCTCTCAGCGATTTCTGTAACATTAATCTAAACAAATTATCATTAAGCTCGACTCTGATCTAATCACCTACGTCCCAAAAGGAGGAAATGACATAGTTTGATGACACAGTCAGACCTGGGAAATATTTGTACTTCATTAAAAATCATCTGGCGGATATTATATTTAGGGCGTTGTCTACTGTATTCAAAATTGAAGCTTTCCACAGATAATAAGCACAGATTCGAGCAGCAACAGGAGCTGTTTCTTTTATTATATAGGACGTTTAAATATGAGAAACCAAAGACTTATAAAGTTGGAGATGGACCTGTTTGGTATTTTTTTTTAATTTTCTCTCGACTTATATTCGAAGTTCTCACATAAGAAATAACCGTATTGTAGATCAGAACTTGAAAGTAAAGAACGTATTGAATCTCGCAAATTAGGCACCAAGGATTATTGCCGTCTCTGCAAGAGCGTACTTAACAATAGCAAACCCTCTATACCACCTTTGTTCAACCAGTTTTAGCTTCTGACCTCTTCTGCCGACGAGGCTGAATGATTTGCTTGGAAATTCTCATTCGACTCTTACCCGTTTTCCCACTTAGAAACGAGGCTCTATTGAGCGAGCTGCACATTACCTCGTCATCGGTAACAGTCATTATCTCTAATTTAGACCCCCACAAGGCTGGTGGTGGAGATGGGATACCAACCATTGTCCTAAAGAAATGTACACCTGAACAGGCCCCTGCTCTCTCCAAATTATATAACTACTGCCTAAATGACGAGTTTTCCAGGCAGTTGGATGTCCTCATCCATTGTTCCTGTCTTTAAGAACTCTGGTGGTGACACTTCTGACACTTCTAATTACCGTCCTTTCAGTCTCCTCCCTTTCTTCGGCAAAGTCTTCGAAGCTTTAATCAACGCCGAAGTGGTTAAGCAACTTACGTCCCATGATCTGCTCTTCGACAAGCAATATGCTTTCCGATTTGTCCGCTCTGCAGCTGATGTAATTACGACCATCACTGAAATTGTTTAACAAGCCCTTCATAACAACGGAGAAGCTCGTTCCGTGTCTAGATGTCTCCAAAGCGTTTGATAGGGTTTGACATCCCGGCCTTCTTCGCAAGCTTCAGGGTTATGGAATTTCAGGTCGATTGTTTGACTTAATACAATAATTCCTGTCAAACCGTGTATTGAAGGTCGTTCTCAATGGATTCTCCTCCGACTCTTATCCCACGAACGCAGGTGTTCCCCAAGGCTCTATCCTAGGCCCTACTCTGTTCCTTATCTTCATCAACGATCTTCCTGACATCATTGATTCCAAAGTAGGCATCTACGCGAACGATACTACAATTTACTCCTGCCTCACAAACAAATATAGTGTCGTTGACAAAACTAAACCTGGCCGTTCGTCTCGAAAGGGATATCTAATCGGTTGTTAACTGGGGCAGGAATTTGCTGGTTAACTATAACGCTTCAAATACAAAACTGCTCTCTATTACTCATCACAGAGAACCATTCCTGCCCCCACCACATTAGAATGTCTGACGTTCAACTTCTCGAGAGCTCTTCTTTGCGACTACTCGGTCTCACATTGTCCGCTGACCTGAGATGGAACAAATACATTGAGCCAATAGCTTCGTCCACCACAAGGAAAGTTGGCTCCCTGTGTCGCGCCAGGAATTTTTTCTCGCCGGAGTCGATCCTTCAAATCTACAAATTCGCCCTTTCATGGAGTATTGCTGTTATATATGATCGGGTGCCTCTTCCGTTTGCTTCAACGTTCTTGATAAGATCCAGAGACGGATATTCAATGAAATTGGCACTGATCTGGCATCGCTTCTGCAGTCGCCTCCCATTGTCTTTTTTTACAAATACTTTCATGATAACTGCTCCGATGAGCTGCTTTCGCTGGTTCCCAGATTTCATGAATTTAAACGTTCTATAAGGCTGGCATCACGCTCACAACCTTTCACTGTCGAAACTGTTAAATGTAGCCCTCTCTTCTACTCCAACAGCTTCATGTCTCGCACTTCTCGCCTGTGGAACCCCTTCCACTTTTCCTGTTTCGCTGATAGCTATAATCTTTAACTATTCAAATGTAATGTCAATCAATGTCTCATGATGCCTTGATCTATCCCCTAACCTTCTCTTCATCCTTTACGCTATCACTCCTATTTACTCTCGCTCCAATTCTTTGTAACCCCTTGGGTGCTACTGGATTCCCACCTTGCTTGGGGTGAAAAAAAGAGAAGATCTGAATTCCAGATGAAGATATATGCAATAATAGGATGCCTGTCGTTATATTTCCGCCAGCACAAAACCTCAACTCACAAAATCAGTTTCAGTCTGTTCTTTTTAGCGTAACATATATAATTTACCTTAAAATGAAAACATTTGGATTTGCGTAAAAAATTGAGTCATAATTCCTTTATTCTTACGTGCCACTTTATTTCAGATTGTGCATAATCATGGTTCTCCACAACATCCTGCCTTTTGTTGCTGTATCTTTTACCAACCATATACCAGCCCCCCACCCGCAAAAAACCCCGTTATCTTGGCTATCGGAAAATTTTTCCTGCATCTCTTGCCATAGATAATTCCTCTGAGTATTACATTCTCTAGACACACTTGCTTCATTATATGTCCCAGAATTTGTCATTTTTCTCTTTTCTTTCTTGAAAATTCCTCGTTCCTAAATTCTCTCTATGCTATTCATAGCATTTGTAATTAGATGCACACAACTTCATGTCTTCTTCATTTCTTAAAAAAATTGCCTAACATTCACTGCCATAAAGATATTGGATATGAGTAGTCGCTCAGCACCGTTTTGTTTCTAATGAATTTTACTGTGTAATCTTCATTAACCGATTTGCAAAGGATTAACTATATACGTCTATAATATTTTCCTAAATACAGTTAAGTAGAATGTGATCTTCCTGTTGCAAGATCTTTCTCTTGTTTATATTTTTTATTTAAAACATTGTAAATATATTTTATAAGTGTATGCTAATAAGCATGGAACATATGTATTTAATCGCGAACATTTTTCACAAACCTCACAGAAAATGATTATATATAAATGTCGAAAACTACATTAAACTGCTTTAGATTGCATATTGTGATTTAATAATTTTATCATACGTGAAGTGTCTGAAATCTGAAGTGCACCGAATGTTCATGAATGGCACAAACTACTTTTGCGTGTTTGCAGAGAACGTGATAATAATCGACATATTCCTATTTATTTGGATCAATCATTCTCACCAATATATATTGTTATCATTGGTATGTTTTTAACAAAAATCTGCTCTGAGACCTGTACACCAATGTCTTATTACATGTAAAATCGATGGTTTCTTTATAGAAAATATGATTTCTATGTAAAGGCAAAAACGGGTTTCGTTCTGTAGATCATTTACACTGTTTATAGTTTTCGGACTGTTGTCCTCATCTTTGTTATTACATTCAGCACGTTTCGTCCATTGTAAACTCCAGCCTTCTTCAGGTGACTGAAATTTTGAGCGAAACCTGGTTTTACTTCCACGTGTCATGCCTCTTCCCGGTATATCAGTTTCAGTTATTCCCCTTTAACTCAATTCACATGGAACATTGCATAAAAAGTTTTGGTCGAAGTCATCCAGTGACTTGACTCAAAGAGTTGAGAATTCAATACATGTCCAGAGCAAATGTGACCAAAAAATTGAAGAGTTTAGATAAAAGGAAATAAATTAAACTGAGATATCTGAAAGAGGCATAGCACGTCGAACTAAAATAATCTACCTCAGCGCAGGAAATAAAGGATTCGGTTCGAAATTTCAAACACCTGAGGAATGACAGATCGTATAATGTCTAAAACGTCATGATTATGACAACAAAGATGAAGACAACAACCCGAACAATGTAAATAGTGTAACTATTTACAATACTTCATCTCGGAATTGTAGACGGCTAGCAGATTATATTGATATTGACATGTGCATGACAAGCTGCACACTTATTTTAAAAGATATTAATTGGAACAGATTTGCAAAGTCAAGGAAAGAGATTATGCATGAGGGAAATGGTAGTGTGCATACACAAGCTTGGAATGCATCTAAAGTATTTTTCTTAAAATGATTTTCATCCTGTACAAGATTCAAGAGCCACTAGATGAAGAATGTTACAGAGGAAGAGATACAAATTCTGGCATGTATGTGGACGATAACGATTGGCACTAGACAAGCTTAGATTTCATTTTCGATGTAGCATCCTGTTGGAAGTTGGTTCCAATGAGCAGCGGTTCTATGGAAAAAGCTGCCCGAGTGCAACGTACATCACACCAATAGAATACGAAAAGAATTGAGGTGGTTCTGTATAATGTGCGTGATATGTCAGATCTTAGACCTGAATACTAGAACTAGTGGAAGAAATGATTAGCGTTCCTCTAAAGACTTTCCATGTGACTTGGGACGTTTCGTCTTCGAGAAATGGATTGCCCCGTGGAAAATTATTCATTACCCACAATGGCGCGGAGACGGTTTTGGAATCTAACGTGAGTGTAAATTGAAAAGTGGGCACCATTTAAGACATCTATGGTAGCAGACGTCAATTTATGAAAAGAATTTAGTGTGTGTATTTGATTATTTTAGTATTTAAAAAGTAACTTGCAAGGGGATGTATAGCAGTTTACTGGAAATAAAATTTTAAAAATGTGTTATCCCAATATCTCGTATATTTCGATTTAAAGATAAAATATTATATTTTATATAATTAATTCCTATTTCATTCTCACTGAAAAAATATTAATTATAGCAGAAATATATTCTGACTTATATGTTTACTTTGATTCATGTCATTACGTATAAGCGTAGGCTTCTGAGTGGTTTGACACTATTTAGTGTTGTGTAAAAAAAAGGGCGACAATTAAATTAGGTGATAAGAAGCTATCACGAAAAGACACTGAGCTTTGTTATTTTTTCTAACAAAGAAAAGTGGTAAATATTTTATTTTCATTAGCGATAAAGTAAGATATTAGATTGAATTTGATTTATGTTACGGGGCGGCGAATATGATATAGCCATCTGCCCTTGGCAATAATAAAAGTTTTAAATTGGCCGAGTGGCCTACGGGACAGAATGCTAAGAGATAAAAATTTATTAGGTCATGCTCTGACCGTGAAAAATGTCCGCTGGACCACCCACAAGTTGGAAAGAAAGATAGATTAAACCATTAACTGTCGTCGGAGATAACATTGGTTTGAAAGAAAAACACCTGTTTTATTGTCCAAACCTGGACCTGATAGAAATTATTTTATCGGAACGGATAATTGGCACCAGGGTGCAACGTCGCCAGATGACCACCCACTTGTTTGGCAAAAATCTCGATTGACGAGCTCCAGATGAAATTCGGTTAAGATAGAGATTAGAGTCGTGTGAGGTCTCCTCGAAGAAAAGAAAGGAAATAAATAGGGAAGACAATTTTTTTTCTTTGAGCGAGATTTTAAAAACCGAGGCCAGTCTAGCCGCACCCACACTGTTGAATGTCCATTGGATGAATGCTCGCGTGAGCGGTGGGCGAAGGTTATCATGTGAAGCAGGAGAGGAGGCCTGTTGACGCCCCCTGAAGGGAACAGTGTGAAATGCCACTGTGAGAGAGAGGGAAAACCTGTTGACTCCTCTGAAGGGATTTGTATGAGATACCAACATGAGAAAGCAAGAATTTGGGAGGACGATTCCCTTAAACTAGAATTAAGGACTTCTAAAAATGGAAATTAATGATTTTTCCTGACCGAAAACAAAGAAAATTTTTAATGCGGATGTAGAATTATCAAGGAACCTCAAACCCCGACAGGCCCACCCCGGTTTTGGTCGGCGTCCATATAAGCAGAGTCGCAGCGAGTGGACGGCAGTTCGCAGTTGAGTTGGAGCTGAGTTGAGTTGGGGTTAGAAAGGCAGGCAAGCAATTGAGATGTGAGCTCTGAGACTGCCTCGCAGAAAGCTGACTTAAGACCCACGGATTCTCGACCTCAACTTCTAACCAAGAACAATTTATTTTTGAAGAACGACTTAGACTCACACCATCAAAACAAGTTTTACGAATATCGCCTGAAGATACAACAAAACCAGTTTCTTAAAAGGACAATTTAAGATGTTAAGACTCGCCTAACAAACACAAAGTGTCACGAATCCATATAAGCGGGTTGGGGGGAAGACTCAGTTCTGTATTCAGAAACCAGATATAAAAAATTGTTATCCTTTTTTTAACACATTTGAACTTTTCGAGTCATTACTTTATTTTCTTTTACATATACTTGTGTGGTATTACCCTTGTTCAGACACGACTTGCATTACTGCGCGGCGACTGATTGATTTCGTCTACCTAAGATCAAATCACAACGTGGGTAGGTTAGACTAGAAATCAAAACAGTTACTTCGGTAACCAGACGTTGGAGGCGAGCTGGGAACGACAAGCCTGATACCGAATCTAACCAGATTCCCATCCGAATCAGTAAAAGGTTAGAACGTCACGTTTGGTGCCGCGACCAATACCAAGTCACATTGGTCGTCACAGGACAGGATAGGACGGCGACGGCGCGGAGACAGTCGGAGTGACGTCACAATTGGCGCCGCGACCAGGATAGCACGGCGGGCGCAGCCAGGCAGACGTCACATTTGGCGCAGCGACCCCGGTGTGACGTCACAGTGGGTCAGTAGTAATCTAACATGTTTTTCTATACTTGTAGGCAATAATATTTGTAACAGTCAGAAAGAGAGCGAATCAATATAACAGAATTCTGATGTCGAATTCTTGATATTTATATTTTCTAATTATTACGTATTTATCATTCTCAATGTTATTATTATTACTATAAATTTTAATTTATTGTCTTTTTAGTTTTCAGAGGCTAATCATTATTAACACTAATATTAACATTATTATTGATGTCATTATGATACCTGAGTGCCGAGTGCCGATTTATTATTATTATTATTATTTTTTCTTTGCTTTATGTTGCATACACATTTCCTTTCGGGTCAGAAATGGCTTCATGATATTTTCCATTGATCATTTTTATAGGAAAAAATGAACAAATTAAGATCACACTAATTTTATATAAATAAAGCTCTTCGTAATCTATGAGGTCTTTACATTTTTTTCAACGGCATGGACCAGTAGGAATCACTTCAATGAGTCTATGGGGACATTTTCCAATCAATCCGAGAGCTCCAACTACTAACGAAATTAGTGATGCACACATGGGCCACATTTTTTATTTCCTTTGATTTTTGGTATATACTCATTGCTTTCCAGGTCCCAACCACAGACCTAAGATCAAAGCTCTCATTATAACATCTATCACTGAGCATTTGTTGAGGAAAAACAAAAAGAAATAAAAACTAAAATGAGACATAATTTACAAAGAAAAAACACTCAGTATATTTTGACTTAAAATTATGAGTGCTACTTTTTTATAGTTTTTTAAGGTTTGAATTACTAGGAATTACTTCAACAAGTTGTTTCTAATCAGTTCAAGGGCTCGAACCACAACTTGAATTGTCGATGTCTTCATGTGCCAAATTATTGAGATTTCGATTTCAAGTTCCTTGTACTCTACAGTTTCGTAAAGATCTTCAACCACGTATTACAGTCTGGAGGGACTGCCATGTCAATAAGAAGACACATTTACTTTTTGCCGTCTCTGATCACGATGTCTGGTTGATTGGAAATGTGTTCCTTGGTCATGGTAGGCAATGATAGTGATGATGCTATATAGAATTAGTACTTTGAATTATTTTCTCAGAAATCTCTAACGGTAACATCTAGCTAAATGGAAAAGTGTGTGTTTGCTTTTCTATACTTGACTACGCAGATAATTTATTGTGAAATATAATGAATCAACTTCAAATGAAACTGCTGAAAGTATTTTGGATACTTATTCAACAAAAAATGTTATTACTTGTGAACAGCACGCTGAAAGAGTAAACCACTTTGTAGCAATACTTGTGGTGGATTAATTTTACAAATACAAACGAAATATTTCATTGGATGAATTTGGAAAATATATTGTAGAATGTTTTAAAAAGAGGCAAAGAAAAGTGATTTATAGAGAAACAGTTGGTAAGGTTTTTACTTTAATTTGTTTTGTATCCCTGCTTAATTTTCTAATAACTTTTTTGTTTGCTTACACACTTTAATTATTGCTTTTCTGTTTAAAAAGAGAAAAAATAAAATGTGCATTTTGGGATGGTTTTAACATATTTCAGATAAAACAGACAAACTGATTATAAAAAAATAGGCCTGTTAGAAATAAGAATGAAATGTGACCTGTTGGGCCGTGTAAATTAGTGGGCCATGGATCCGCTTCGAATATCTTACTTTGTTGATAGAACCTACAAGGATATCCATATCGTCTTGTTCTATGTGCCTTTATCTGCAGTTTCTGTTTTAGCATTTCCTTGATTGATATAATTCCACTTAGTAACATAATTTTATATCTCAGCTTGATCTTCCTGCATTTGGAAGTTGAAACATTATGGTTTCTTATAATCTCATCAAATATCGATGAGTAGTATCTGATTTTCTCTATATCCCGCTTTACTCCTGCTTTCGAAGCTGGTTCTTTTTGTCCGTTGGCCGATCATTTCCTTGTCTTGTCACCAAGCTTACCAGGAGCTGCAAAAGCTGTTGCATATATGACATTATTTAATTTTGTGATGTTTCCCAAGTGTTTGTTTTATGTATGTTTTCTCAGTATGTTTATAGGACTTTTTCATATTAAATTTTAGGAGGCTGTCTCTTTTAGTATTTGAATGATATGGCTTTTCGCTTCAGTGATTTCACCTTTGTGTTTTCAAGGAATTCCAAACTAATGTCTTTTGATTCATCTTCAGTCACATAATCTGAATAACTGCACTTGTCTTCGGTTTTATTTCCTGGGAGATTATAATTTCGTATCTCATTTATTTTGGATTTTAAATCATCCCCTGTCATATTTATTTCTAATCTTACTGCAATATTGTTTGATAGGAGGGTAATTGTAGTCCATCTTATATTTAGCTTCATCTGATCTATTTCTGCAATTTAGAGTCTTTTATTTCGCACGATGTCCCTTCGGATAATAGCGAGCGTGTTTGGGCTGAGATACGGTTTTATTTCTGTTCCTCCCATAATTGTCCACATTTGGTATATCTCATCCGTGATGTTCTTTGTTGGGATTTTCGAGTCTGGTGAAAAAGGATGTCATGACTTGTTGATACTCTTCGCGACTGCATTTCGTTCGTTTTCTTTTTACTAACTGATTTGTCATTTATTCACTTGATAATTTTGTATTTCCAGATATCTTTGTGTAAATTTTGGTAAATGTATCTGTTAAAATGTGATATCAATGTTATTCCCATTATGCGTAATGTAGTCGACAGTTTTCCATCGCACTATCTATCTATCTATCTATCTATCTATCTATCTATCTCTCTCTCTCTCTCTATATATATATATATATATATATATATATATATATATATATATATATATATGTGTGTGTGTGTGTGTGTGTGTGTGTGTGTGTGTGTGTGTGTGTGCGTGCGTGCGTGGACTAGTAAGTGTATACTTGAATGCGTTTACTTGTGACTGTGAATACCAGCAAATATAGTTTTATATACATGTTCGAGCTTTCTAATTTTAGCAAATATAATCTTGTATGATAACCGTATTTAATATCGTACTGATTGACTGACTGGCATTGAATATTAGAAAATGAATTTGGAAAAATACTAGTTACATGATCGCTCCAGCATGCGTAAAGCATGGCATCTCATGGAATCAATCAATCTAGCTTCGTCGACATTATTTTTTTATGTTCTGCCTTTTGTTCATACGTCAAGATACTCGGCAAACTCAATCCAGTATCTCCGATTCATTTTCTGTTTTCTTTGACGAATCACAATAGGACACAATATGTCCTAATTGAATCTGCCTCCTCTTGCCGATTGCATTATGCCTAGCCTGTTGGTGCCATTGTGCGCAGCATTCAACGGTTTGTTAAACCAACAATGGTTTTAAACATTTGCTGCTTAGAAAACTGGCTTTTATTTCGAGCAGAATATTTACTTATTTAAGAATATATAAATATATATATATATATATATATATATATATATATATATATATATATGTGTGTGTGTGTGTGTTTGTGTGTGTGTATTCAAAAAGCAAGAATACAATTTTTACTTTCATAAAACTATCTTTACATATGGAATTTTATTTCCTCATTTTTCGGAAATTTAATATGTCTACTATAATTATCCTTGCTATCCTCTATGTTTCCTTATATCATTGGTATTTTTTTCAAATTTCTCTGTTTGTTATGAGTTTACATAATATATTTGGAAGTGAAATAGTCGTTTTCTAGTGTCAATTAAATGTACCGCATATACTTACTGATCTAGTTAGAGAAACTAAACATAGTTTCCTAACCTCGTTTCTCCAAAGCAAAATTAAAAATATAAGATGTTTCCATTCAAAACGCCTAATCTTATTTTAGAATGTTCGCAAACCGTACAGTCATCATATTATATTTATAAGTGACCAACATGTTTTGATATAAAGATATTTTTGTAACTGTTAATTCTAGCAAATTGACTTTCGTAAATAACGAAATACCATAGAACCGGATTGGTTATTCTGCCTTCTTCCATTGATTAACTTTGCTGTCCTTATGATTAAATTATTGCCTTTAAACGCATAGGTCTAGGCTCTGTTTTATAATTTTGTGCTCTGTTAGTGTTGTTGTATAGATATAATATAAATCTATAATTGCCTTGTGTCTATCGGCGGTTCGGAATAAGAACTCGAAGAGCTGATTTTGAATTCCAGATGATTTTATGAAATTCACTTATGCGCACAAACCCCGCAGAAAGATATGAATCGCTCCATTCATTTCCTTTTCATGAAGGTTAAATATTATCCGGAAAGGCTTCTTGTGAAGTTCCAGAAAATAGTTACCTAATATTCACCGCAAAATGATTAATTATTCTTAGAATAAATATATTCCACTTTGAAAAATACACCAGGATTTGATAATCCTTAAACATAAATCAAACAATCAATACAGGATTGTTATATATATATATATATATTATATATATATATATATATATATATATATATATATATAAGCACATATAGGGATATAAATCTGACAGTATGAAAAAATATATACGGAAAAAACAAACAAAATCCTTATATACAATTAACACATATAACATTAAAACAGCATAATCGTATATAAGGATTTTTTTTTTTTTTTCCATATATTTTTTCTTCATATATTATATATATATATATATATATATATATATATATATGAAGGAGGTTATAGTTGTTCCAGCGAGAGTAATGTGTATATATTAAAAAGAATAGAGAATCCGCAAACGACTTTGGTTGTAATGTCGATTTAAAAAAAAATATATATATTATGCTTTATTTTCAATAAATTTACTACACGTGTTTCAGGTCTTGTGATCTTCATCAGGCAAAGGGTGTGTATTTCCACATATTATTAAAAGGAATTAATTTTTCCTATGTTTTTCGATGTTAAACATTATCTTTTCTGTGTTAACGACACAAATGTCTTTCTTGAACTGGCAGTGAACGAATTCTGCGTGAAGGGTAATAAAACTAACTAAATAAGAGAAAGGGTGAGAAATATATCTATATTCTTCTCTTTTAATGCCCTCGGTGTGCGCTTAGATCTATTTGCAATTTTTGTATTGTGTGTGTTTTTGTCAGCATGCGTATGTATAACTATATCCCCTCTCCATACATAGAAACTCTCTTATTATAAGGAATTAGTATACACATAGATGCACACATACATACACACACATATACACATACAATAATATAAGCACACACAATTCCTTGTTGTGTAGTGTTCGCGAGTGTACCTGTGAGCAGTCTTTTTTTCCAATATATACATATGTACATTAGTATAGGTATGTATACGCGAATTCCCTCTCCAGACATACATACTGTCTTATTTTAAACAAATATATGGACATAGATCCGACAGTATGAAGAAAAATATACAGAAAAAACAAACAAAAATCTTAATATGCAATTATGCTGTATTAATGTTAATATAAATCAACGTCGGACGTTTCGGTCTGTTTTAGACCATCATCAGGACATATTCCTTAAACATAATTAACATTAGAACATATAAAATTCAACATGAAAAGACGATGGACATAAGAGCAGAACTAATCCAAACAGATAACTGAAGGGATTTCTTGAACTGTTTATATAAAATAGTTCAATCTAGCTTTTTTTAATATTTTAATATTTTGAAATCATCTTCGAATACGTTTTCACAACATTGCCCACGTGACGACGACGTGATCATATTTAAACGGAACACTGATCTTATAAAAGATTTCAGTTTATTTGGCAATTATGTGTGCATGTTTCTGTGTTTTGCGTCTGCAATTGTGATCTATTTACTGCTGGTTTAAATTTCTTTATGAAGTTTTTTTTTTCTTCTATTTGTAGGTAAGAATGTCTTGAATGAAAAATAGGCCGGAATTCAGTCACAGGTTTCTGCCTCTAAACAGATTTCTTCAGATTAAATTAAGATTTTTATCGATGGAAATACATAGTAATGTAGCGGAGATTGCAGCTATAAACCTGAGCACCAGGGATAATTAGGCACCGAGGGAAAAGCTGAAGATATAAAGAAGCTAAAATTGAAATGATTAATTTTAAAATATATTGTTTCTGACGTGTCTAGATATAAAAGATAATCCTACTGTGGCACCTTGCATTATTAGAAATATTCATAGAAATATGATTTAATTTTTTTCTTACTCGGTTACTAAACAGGTTGTTGATTTTTTTTTAAAACGGAAAATAACTGAGTTGAAAATAATTCACTAAGATTGTACTAGACGATCTTAAGGGAAGAAGAAGGAAAGAAAAAAAAAAGAAAAGAAAGAAGAAGAGAGAAAAAGTTGTATGATGCATGACCCAATTGAGGGTGGAGATAGGAGTCAGAAAGAGATTTAGGTCAAAGCGTCTTGGCCGATTTTCGAAAGACAATTGGAAGAATAGAATTATAAATAATAAGAAGAAAGAAAGGAAAAAGACATGATATCAAAACGGGCCGCTGATGTAGACCAGATATCGTCAAAGCATCTGACCGACTTTTTGCGTGGAGAGACTCCTTATCAATTTGGTTTAGAACAATAGAAGTGAAATTTTTAATCAGAGAAAAGTGTTTTTGGGTTGAGGGGAGTTACCGGTGGAACGATATACAGATCTTGACCTGTTAAGAATTGGACACCCACGTTAATAAAGTAGAGACATTTCAATGTAGATAATTAAGATTTTCGACTATCAGGAAAAACAAAGAGGTAAAAAAGAGGGACAATTGCTTTTGGCTCACAGAGGGCGCCAAGAAGGCGGAAAAGATCCTTTCTAAAGTCAAGACTAATTAGCAGCGGGCTGTTTGACAAAGTCCAGGTGAGAGAAAGCCAAAGATTGTTATTTTGCGTACGTGCAAAACGGGAAAAATTGGATTTTTTTTTTTAAACAAGAACGATGTAACCACGCCCGCAAACAGAGGGGAGAGGATGTTCGATCAATAACAATTGGTCGAATACGATCACGTGACCTGCGGAAGAAAAGGAAGAAATGTTCGACCAATAACAATTGGTCGAATACGATCACGTGACCTGCGGAAGAAAAAGGGAAAGAAATGCTCGATCAGGAACGATTGGTTGAAAAGCGGTCACCTGACATACGAGAGACTAAGAGAGATGGATGTGCGCCGCCCCACCAAAGGTACTGCGAGGAAGTAGGGGCGAAAACAATAGCGATAATGGAGAAGACAGAATTAATGCAGTTTTGGAATTATCGAGAAAACCCTGACGCCGACAGACCCACCCCAGTTTGTTGCGGCGTCAATAAAAGCAGGGCCCCAATCGACAAAAAGCAGTTCATCCCCGGACGGCAGCGAGAAAAGAACCCTCAGACAAGAAGAACTTCCAGCCCAAGTAGATGAAGAAGAAGATTGCCTGAAAGCCTGAGAAGAATTGAGCTGCAGACAAGCCGAAAGTCGATGAGAAGTTAAAGTTCAGCTCCGGACGGCAGTGAGAAGAGACCACCTCAGACGACAGAGAGTTGCGGCTAAGTTGAAACAAGAAATCTTCCACCAAGTTGAAACAGGAAAACTACCAGCCCAAGCAGACGAAGAAGAAGAAATACAACTCAAGTCGGAGAGAAGAATCAACTGCGAATGATCGATAGAAATTAGCCCCAGTGTCGAACTGAACCACACTCCGACATACATACATGATTCTAGAAAGTAGGTAATTGACATTTTCTATTGTGTGATAGAAGCTTGGTGCCATAGTCCACAGAGCGGGTCGGGAAATGAGAACACTTTTGTTTTTATGTAACGGACTTTAAGATATATAAAAGGTTGTTACCCTTTTTATCAGCAATTTTGTTTGGTGTCGTGAGTTTTTATTTTATTTGTGTTTTGCCACCCCTGTCGGACTCAACTTGTATCGGCCCTGATCCTGCTGGTCCCGTCTGTCTCAAGATCTAAACACAGCGTGGGTAGACAGACCGGAGATCGGTATAGTTGCTTTAGTGACCAGGTATTGGAAGCGAGTCGGGAAAGGCGAGGCTGGTGATCATCTGACCAAAGGGGTTGGAGCGGCACGCTTGACCCAGGAGGAGCGACCAGGAGGAGCGACGTCACCGTTGGCGCCGTAACCAAAGGATCCGACACTGGGCCAGGGTGTAACCGTCACACTACATTGGTGCCCATATAATTTTAAAAGAATGTTCATTTCAAATATAAGACAGCCACGTCCATATATTGTGATTTATGGTGCCGTTTTTGGTGAGGATCGATCTAATTATTAAGTCGTAAGAAGACCACGATCGACCGCCGTTGCTGAAAATTCAGACAGAACTCAGAACGACCCGGGACCAAAGGAAAAGAAAGAACAGAATCGTCTGTAAGGTAGGACACCTTATTTTGTTTCCCAACCTCGATTGTTGCTGTATAGACTGTCTTTCTCTGTAGACATGTCAGATTATGAGTCAGATAGAGCAGTGGGGGTGAAGAAGAAGTAGGGCGGGGTTGTCAGTGGATCTAAGGAAGCTGTTGGGTGGACCGAGGGTCCCAGTATTTGATGGCAGCGGGAAGGAGTTTAGGAACTGGCTGGCAATCCTCGAGAAGAGCCGAACCATCTACGAGCTCTCGGACCAAGAAACCCTGTACCTGGCATACGATGCCACAAAGGGAAAAGCGTCTGAGTTCGTAGGGGGCTCTGGAAAATCATCCCCGCTTGGCTTGAGAAGAAATAAAAAACTGCTGACCAAAGAGTTCGCCGACGAAGGTACGGCCATAGAGGCCATGAGGGCCCTTTTAAAACTGACACAGCTACGGGATGAAACCCCGGGAGAATTAGGGGCCCGAGCGGGAAGCTATCGTCATTGGCATTCCCGAAGTGGTCAGGGATAACGCGGTTATGCAGGCTCAACTGGCGGACCTGTATGTAGAGGCGCTGAGCGACGAGCGTGTTCGTCACGACGTATTGAAAGAAGGACCGCTCAGACTGTCGGCAGCGATAGAGCTGGCAGGGGAGAGCCAGGGGGTGTGGGATAAAGTGAAGAGGTGTGGGAAGAAGCAGATACCAAGTCAGGAGGCTGGAAGAAGGGGGTAGGCGGAAGAGCCCCCGTGTGGAATCAGAGGGTTAAGGAAGAGGTGGATCGGGCAGAATTATGGGAGGAGGACCCCAATAGAAGGGCATGGTCGACCAGGCATGGCTTTATAAGCCCACGCCGGGTCGATACGGGCTGGAAAGTCTGCTGGACCTGTGGTTACGAGGACCACAGGGCGGCGGAATGTCCGACGAAGTGGGGGTTGCCCCCAGACTTCGATCGTGACAGGTGCACCAGGTGTGGTAAGAAAGGACACCTGGCCAAGTGGTGCGGGCTGAGGAAGGGTGCCCACCAATATTAACAAAGAAGGCCGAGCCAAGAAAAGCCAGCAGGGCCACCCCAGAATTAAGAGGGAGGGTGGCCCAGTTAAAAAAGGAGAGAAATAAAAACTTGGACCAGTGGGTGGGCGAACCGCTTGAATAGAGGACGGTTCCCCTGAGGATAGACACAAGGCCAACCCAGTTAAAAGGGAAAGAGCAAAATGTTGGACATGTGGTCGGGCGGGCCACTTTGCGGCAAGCTGTCCAGCAAGAAGGTGCTGGTTTTGCAGGAGGCCAGGACACCTGAAAAAGAAACTGTATTCTTAGAAACGGCCATGGGAGACCGGGAGAGGTCCAGCCGGGTCGCCCAGGTGCAGGGGGGCGCAGAACTCCACCTCATAAAAAAATGAAGGTGATTTATTACTACTGGCGCCTATGGCTGGGTTAACCCAAAGGTGGGGACCCAGGAAGAAGAAAGCTCAAGTGTTCTCTTCGCTAACGCAAGAGAGAGAACTATCCTGTAGAGCAGAGATAGGTGGTAGAGAGATGAGGGCTTTGGTGGACACAGGAGCATCTGTGTCATTGATGAGAGAGGAAACATACAGGCGGATGAAACGGAAGAGAAGGTTACGGGAAGCGGACATAGAGATCACGCAAGCAGATGGGGCCCCCCTGGAGATAAAAGGGATGGTGAGGCTCCCGGTGAGGATTGGGAGGTGAAAAGCACCCAAAATTTTTACGTAACCTCCGACCTGTGTACGGAGGCAATCTTGGGAGAAGATTGGCTCCGGAGCCAGAGGGCCCAGATCGAGTTTAATCCTACTGTGTTGGTGGTGAACGGCGAGAGAACGCCATTGGGATGCCCACCAGAGGAAGAGATAACCATAGTGGTGGAGGAAGATGTAAAGTTACCTCCTAGGGACCGCAGTGTCGGGAAAGGGTAGGCTAATGTCAGAAAAAAAGGTACGGAGAGGACCTCTGCAGTTGGTCCCTGTAGAAGGAAAGGGCCTAGAAGATAACGAGGTAACCCTGTGCGAAACGGTAGTGGAGGCAGCCGAGTTGGTGCCCATTATGATGGTGAACCAGGCCCAAAAGACTATCAAGGTTAGGAGAGGGAGAAGATAGGAGAGCGCTTCCCCTACGAACTCTGAATCGGGTGAGATTCGAGGAGGAACGAAGGAAGCTAGTAGAGCAAACAAAAGGAATCTTAGATGAGGATATATTAGCACCGGATCAATTTAGAACCAGAGTGGGGGGGTCTGTTAAGGAACAATCGAGATGTGGTAGCCCAGTCAGATAAGGAACTAGGTCAGACCCCACAGTCGAAATGAAAATCGACACCGGAGACCACCCCCTGTGAAATTAAAACCCTACCGAACACCTATACATAAAAGACCCCTTGTAGAAGAGGCAGTAGAGGAAATGTTGGAAGCTGGGATGATCGAAAGATCGATCTCTCCTTGGAGCTTCCCAATAGTAATAGTAGGTAAGAAAGATGGCGGCCACCGTTTCTGTGTGGATTTTAGAAAGCTGAATTCTATATCGAAGCCGTTGGCGGTGCCATTGCCATTGATAGACGACATTTTGGCATTATTAGGGAAGGCAAAGTACTTCTCTACGTTGGACTTGAGGTCCGGGTATTGGCAGGTAGCCCTGGATGAGGCTGACAAGGAGAAGGCCGCATTCGCGTGTCACCTGGGACTGTTTCAGTTCAGAGTGATGCCATTCGGTTTAGCTAATGCCCCGGGAGTCTTCCAACAGCTAATGTCAATAGTGTTAGGAGGATACGAGAGCTTTGCCATGGCGTATTTGGACGATATATTGATATTTTCGGAGACAGTGGAACAACACTTTTTTCATTTAAGACAGGTGTTGGGAAGGTTGAGGAAACACGGATTAAAATTGAAATTGTCAAAGTGTCAGTTTCTGAGGGAAGAAACTAGGTATTTAGGCTTCGTCATAAACGGAGACGGTATTAAACCCGACATGGATAAGGTAAAGGTCATAAGGGAAATGCCAGAGCCTAAGACAGTGAGGCAGGTAAGAGGTTTATAGGAGCTATAGGCTACTACCGGCGCTTCGTCCCGGCATTTTCAAGAATTGCCATACCGCTAGTGGCCCTGACGAAGAAATACGCTAGGTTCAAGTGGACAGAGGACTGTCAACGAGCATTTGATTCGCTAAAGGAACAGTTGACAACCGTTCCACTGCTGACGTATCCAGACCTCAACAAGCCCATGATATTATACACGGATGCCAGTGAGCAGTGTGTAGGAGCAGTACTTACCCAGCCGTGTCCTGATAAGGAAGGACCAGTGCCAGGCATACCAGAGGAAGTACCGATATACTTCTCTCCCATAAGCTCTCAGAGACACAACAGAGGTGGCCAGTAATAGAGAGGGAAGCATATGCTATCATGTATGCTCTCCAAAACTGGACTACTATTTAAATGGTGCGGTCTTCACTATAAAGACAGACCACAAGCCTCTGCAGTACCTATTGCAGGCAGAGTGGACAAATAATAAGAAAAATTCAACAGTGGGCACTTAAGTTAAGTGGCTACCACTGTAAGATAGAGTATTTGGCAGGAAAGGAAAACACGTGCGCAGATTTACTCTCAAGAATACCGAAACAACTGGAAGAAAGATCTGTAAGGGTAGAACAGGGAGTAGATGATAAAGCCTATAGAATAGGAGTAATTAACTCTAATAAGCTAAAAAGATCGCCCTATATTAGAATCGGACGAAGAAGGGGACGCCCAGATAATAACCGATCCTTACTGGACAGAAGGAATTGAGAAGGAGCAATCAGACAGTGAAATAGCTGCTCTGAGAGAGAAGGTGAAGTCAGGAGAGACCACCAAGTATGCCATAATAGAGGAAAGGCTGTATTATCTCTCAGGAAGGGATGAAGAAGTCAAACCCAAGTTGTATGTGCCCAAAAGTTTAAGACCAGAGATATTGGAACAGTGCCACGAAAGGTTGGGTCACATGGGAATTGATAGGACATGTGATCTCATAGGAAGAAAGTACTATTGGCCCAAACTGTACGGAGAAGTCACTAACTATGTTCGAGTTGTGTAGTGTGCCAGTCGCAGAGCAGAAGGCAGGAAATGGCACCCTTGGAGGAAACAGACGTACCAAACTCCCCTTCGAGAAAGTGAGTATGGATGTATCAGGACCATATGGGGAAACTGCACAAGGAAACAACTATATAGTGAGTTTTGTCGATTGGCTAACAAATTGGCCTGAGGCATTTGCAGTACCAGACAAGAAGGCCAGAACTGTGGCCGGGTTGATAATAAGTGAAATCTTCCCTAGGTATGGTGCCCCTGTGCAATTGGTAACAGATAATGGCACGGAGAATGTGAACAGCATCATGAGAGAAGTTTTGACAGGTTTGAATGTAGAGCACATAAAAACATCCCCATATCACCCCCAGGGAAATGCTAAAGTGGAAAGGTTTCATAGAACCTTGGGAGATGTATTGGCCAAGTTGGTCAGAGAAAACACTGGAAATTGGGACTTGTATTTGACGCAGGCTCTGGCGGCCGTGAGGTTTACGATAAACGAAACCTCCAGATTTTCTCCTTATTTTTTGTTGTTTGGCAGAGACGTGGTCCTGCCTGTAGATAACCTACTGAAGCCCCGAAGAAGGTATATGGGAGAAGATCATCATCAACTATTGCTGGAACAGCAACATAAGATATTCGTACAGGCCAGAAGAAGAATAAAGAGGGCCCAGAACAAAAAGAAATGAGAGGGTGAATGCTGAAAGAAAGGTGGTAGAATTGAAGGTTGGAGACCTGTCTACTATAAAATCCACCAGAGAGAAGGAAAACTAGACCAGAGATGGGAACCGTACTACCGGATAGTGGAGCAGACGGGCCCAGTATCATATGTAATATGGGATCAAGTGGCAGGACGAGCGAGGAGGGTTCATGCCAATGATCTGAAGAAGGCTGAAATAGCTAACCTGGAAATGAGCGAGCTGAGGCCTAAGAAGACAAGGAAAAGGAAGGTAACTCTGGTTGAACCGGAAGGAATGGAGACGGAGGAAGACTCCGAAGAAGATGAGGAGATAGGTCGACTTGACCAGATAAACGAAGCAGTCCGAGTGACGGAGTTGGAACCATCAGCGGGATTAGCGATGTTCAGTCGTCGACTGAGTCAGTGCAGAGAAGGCCCCGTGAGATCGCCATCACACCCCCATGTCCGAAGAAAAGGAAGAAAAAAGACGAAGAGGTCCAATCAAGCAGTAGAAGGCTCTAAAAAGAGGCACCCTGAACAGGACGAAGGGTCCAGCGAGTGGGAGGAGGAGGATCAAATACCCCTTTCCCAGCTTAAGGAAAGGATAAAGAACAGGAGAAGTTTACATATAGAGTCGAGATGTATCGAAGACATTCAAGGCGAAGACTCTAAACAGAAAGAAGAATCAGGGGATGGAGAAGAGGACAAAAAACCTCCTGGACGGGAGTTAAACACAGAAAGAAGGTTAGAGGTTGAACAGGAATCACCTCAGAAGATGAGATCAGGAGGAGAAGAACCCCAAATCTCAGTAGAACAAAAGGGCTGTGCAGAATAGGAGCATTTAGTGTCGACAGATAGCGACACTGGCTCATCCAAAATCCTATTGGCTGACTATGGTAGATGTGAGTGGAGGGAATGGAGTCGCGGGCTGCACCTCACAAGGGACGGAAGAAGATCATTGGCATTGTTGATTGATCACCAGTGGTGTCATGAAGTACGACCTTTGGGGTGGTCGCCACGCACACCTGACCAGACCATTCTGTCTGCTAGAGGTTAGTTAGAGGAGGGAAGAGCCGAACTAAGAGAAAAGTTATGAAATGATTGAGTGATGAGTCGAGCGAGACTAAGTGATTGTGAAGAATAACAACAAGAGAATTTGTTACCTTTCAGGAATGATAGCAAGGTACAAGGTGGAAGCAGACTACATAGCATTAAATTCGGGGAGAACGAAATTCATGTTGCTATCAGCTGAAGAAGCTAGAAGGTGTAGAGATGATACCCTGGGGACTTGTACCTCGTTGAGCCCTATCTATAAAACTGGTAACCGCAAACTGTGCATACTAGAATTGTTTGAAGGGAGGGGAGAAGGAATCAAAAGAATCTGCCAAGTGGAGGTATTAACAAACTCGGCATTACCACAAGCTATCAGTGTTTCAGACAGGGGTGTGGGCAGTAGCCACCCAGAAACATATCAGCCTGTCTAGGGTATGTGGGGAGAGTCCACAAGGACATTAAGAATAAGGCCACCGTTATCCCTGGTGTCGCTACCCATGGGATGTTCGGCGGTTGGGGTGTCCATCTCCTTGCCCCCTATTACCAGATGGAAGAAAGGTATGAAGAAAAAGATTCACTCATAGAGATGATTGGTAGAGGCTTAGTCAATTGTACAGAATTATGGGAGCCGATAGTAAAGAGATTCTCTAATGTCACCTTGAATAAGTTGCCAGTATTAATGAAGCCAATAGAAAAGATCGATATGGATCACTTAAGGGATAAGTTAAGTGCGTTGGGAGACGAAGGTGTAGCTTGGGAAGACGATGAGCAGATCGCGATAAGTTGGTCAATAGTGATGGGTACATTCCTAGTTATAGCCATCGGGGGGTGTAATAATATGGAAGATTAAGAGTAAGAGAAGATTAGCGAACGACAGTCTAGTGAGCATGCAACAACTCGAGAGGGAGATGCTGAGCAGTGTTCCTTACTCAGACAGGACTGGCGAAGAAATTGCTGAAAGACCAATGGAGGAGGCTGGCGTGAGACCACCACGTGCGGCGGGAAAACCTCCCACGGCAGAGAGAGGAAAACATTGACCAAGAAGAACAAACCCTAGTGAACACATCTGCACCTACAAACACACGCACACATTACCTTGCATGTAAAAAAAAAGAAAATCAAAAAGAACACTTCATTGCATGTAGAAGAAAAAAGAAAATGAAAAGAACATTTTCATTGCATGTAGAACAGAAGAAAATGAAAAGAACATTTCATTGCATGTAGAACAGAAGAAAATGAAAAGAACATTTCATTGCATGTAGAACAAAAAGAAAATGAAAAGAACATTTCATTGCATGTAGAACAGAAGAAAATGAAAAGAACATTTCATTGCATGTAGAACAGAAGAAAATGAAAAGAACATTTCATTGCATGTAGAACAGAAGAAAATGAAAAGAACATTACATTGCATGTAGAACAAAAAGAAAATGAAAAGAACATTTCATTGCATGTAGAACAGAAGAAAATGAAAAGAACATTTCATTGCATGTAGAACAGAAGAAAATGAAAAGAACATTACATTGCCTGTAGAACAAAAGAAAATGAAAAGAACATTTCATTGCATGTAGAACAAAAGAAAATGAAAAGAACATTTCATTGCATGTAGAACAAAAAAAAAAAAAATGGAAAGAACATTACCCTTGCATGTTAGAAAGTAGAATAGAATTGCATGAGACAAATGCATGGTGCATGTTAAATGATGTAATTAGGTTTAGGTGTCATTTACGGGTAAATGACAAATCGGTTAGGGAGGATTGTGGCACCTTGCATTATTAGAAATATTCATAGAAAATATGATTTAATTTTTCTTACTCGGTTACTAAACAGGTTGTTGATTTTTTTTTTAAAACGGAAAATAACTGAGTTGAAAATAATTCACTAAGATTGTACTAGACGATCTTAAGGGAAGAAGAAGGAAAGAAAAAAAAAAAAGAAAAGAAAGAAGAAGAGAGAAAAAGAGTTGTATGATGCATGACCCAATTGAGGGTGGAGATAGGAGTCAGAAAGAGATTTAGGTCAGCGTCTTGGCCGATTTTCGAAAGACAACTGGAAGAATAGAATTATAAATAATAAGAAGAAAGAAAGGAAACAAAGACATGATATCAAAACGGGCCGCTGATGTAGACCAGATATCGTCAAAGCATCTGACCGACTTTTGCGTGGAGAGACTCCTTATCAATTTGGTTTAGAACAATAGAAGTGAAATTTTTAATCAGAAAAAAGTGTTTTTGGGTTGAGGGAGTTACCGGTGGAACGATATACAGATCTTGACCTGTTAAGAATTGGACACCCACGTTAATAAAGTAGAGACATTTCAATGTAGATAATTAAGATTTTCGACTATCAGGAAAAACAAAGAGGTAAAAAGAGGACAATTGCTTTTGGCTCACAGAGGGCGCCAAGAAGGCGGAAAAGATCCTTTCTAAAGTCAAGACTAATTAGCAGCGGGCTGTTTGACAAAGTCCAGGTGAGAGAAAGCCAAAGATTGTCATTTTGCGTACGTGCAAAGGGGAAAAATTGGATTTTGTTTTTTTTAAACAAGAACGATGTAACCACGCCCGCAAACAGAGGGGAGAGGATGTTCGATCAATAACAATTGGTCGAATTGGTCGAATACGATCACGTGACCTGCGGAAGAAAGGGAAAGAAATGCTCGATCAGGAACGATTGGTTGAAAAGCGGTCACCTGACATACGAGAGACTAAGAGAGATGGATGCGCCGCCCCACCAAAGGTACTGCGAGGAAGTAGGGCGAAAACAATAGCGATAATGGAGAAGACAGAATTAATGCAGTTTTGGAATTATCGAGAAAACCCTGACGCCGACAGACCCACCCCAGTTTGTTGCGGCGTCAATAAAAGCAGGGCCCCAATCGACAAAAAGCAGTTCATCCCCGGACGGCAGCGAGAAAAGAACCCTCAGACAAGAAGAACTTCCAGCCCAAGTAGATGAAGAAGAAGATTGCCTGAAAGCCTGAGAAGAATTGGAGCTGCAGACAAGCCGAAAGTCGATGAGAAGTTAAAGTTCAGCTCCGGACGGCAGTGAGAAGAGACCACCTCAGACGACAGAGAGTTGCGGCTAAGTTGAAACAAGAAATCTTCCACCAAGTTGAAACAGGAAAACTACCAGCCCAAGAAGACGAAGAAGAAGAAATACAACTCAAGTCGGAGAGAAGAATCAACTGCGAATGATCGATAGAAATTAGCCCCAGTGTCGAACTGAACCACACTCCGACATACATACATGATTCTAGAAAGTAGGTAATTCGACATTTTTCTATTGTGTGATAGAAGCTTGGTGCCATAGTCCACAGAGCGGGTCGGGAAATGAGAACACTTTTGTTTTATGTAACGGACTTTAAGATATAAAAGGTTGGTACCCTTTTTATCAGCAATTTTGTTTGGTGTCGTGAGTTTTATTTTATTTGTGTTTTGCCACCCCCGTCGGACTCAACTTGTATCGGCCCCGATCCCTGCTGGTCCCGTCTGTCTAAGATCTAAACACAGCGTGGGTAGACAGACCGGAGATCGGTATAGTTGCTTTAGTGACCAGGTATTGGAAGCGAGTCGGGAAAGGCGAGGCTGGTGATCATCTGACCAAAGGGTTGGAGCGGCACGCTTGGACCCAGGAGGAGCGACCAGGAGGAGCGACGTCACCGTTGGCGCCGTAACCAAAGGATCCGACACTGGGCCAGGTGTGTAACCGTCACACTACATTGGGACCCCATATAATTTTAAAAGAATGTTCATTTCAAATATAAAACATACACGTCCATATATTGTGATTTATTAAGCGTAGCTTAGTTTTGCCATTTAGTGAGGATCGATCTAATTATTAAGTCGTAATTGATCGAGCGAGATTAGCTTGCCAAACAATAAGACATGTCGGAGTGGACAATAATTTTATAACCGCAGCTTACATGTGGCAAATGACCGAATGTGTGGAGCATCCACAGAGGATTCAACTAGTGACTTAGTCGTAATTAGTCTACCGAGACAAGCCCGCTAAATATTACACCACGTTGAAATGCCCAAACTCAGTATATATATATATATATATATATATATATATATATATATATATATATATATATATATATATATATATATCGGAAGGTAAAAGAAATCGTGTTTAAGTAATCCTATTAATATAGCATATTAAAACTGATCCCAAAAAAAGGGCTCAATAGAATTTGTATTATAAAACATATAGTGAATTACAATTAATGAGATCTAAACTATTTACCTCATACATATCCTAAATCGTTTGGCCTCATTAATTGTAATTCTACTCACACACACACACACATATATATATATATATATATATATATATATATATATATATATATATATATATATATATATATATATATATATATATGAGTGGTTTGTGTATGTGTGTAAGTAATTTTGCGTGATATTTCTTTTGGAGAATAAACCAAGAAAAGTTACGTTATATCAATGCAGTAGTCTATTATATTCATCTTAATTCTACACTATACAGAACAGTATATTCTTTATAGTAAAAAATAAAAAAAACAAAGAGAATGGTGACATTTTGGTTGGATACCTACTGGTTTATATGAGCCAATTTTATCGTTTGCTCCAAGGTTGTTTAATTTTCCATTTAATTCGTGTATTACAACCCTTATTATTGATATTATTATTGTTGTTGTTATTGTTATTATTATTATTATTATTATTGTAATTATTTCCCTTACTATTATTTGATATTAAAAGAAAAAGTAACTTGTGTTTTACAATAGACGTGTACGTGACAACGCATCTTTCATTACTCTTGTATTTTTCGTATTGTTCTACTTTTTTTTATAATGTTGTCTGGAATCTACCATCTCTCTAATTTCCATTATCTCTATTATTTTCTCTCGTCTTCTCGTGACCGTTCCCAACGAATCTATAAGAACAGACGCGACCGACATTTTCCTGTTCCGCAACTTCCTTAGGTCTCTCGCAAAATTAAAATATTTATCTATATTTTTACTTGCTATCGGATCTATTGTGTAGTCGACCGGAACAAGAATATCTACTTGTCTCTGGAACGTTTTCTCAAGGTTACCTATTACCAGTTCTGAAATCACACATCCGGTTGAACCTCACTTACCCAGAGATATTTGTAATTCCTTCCACAGGAAAGTTTAATTTATGTCTCACTTCACACTAGTCGCTGGCACATTTTAGTATGTAGCGGGCCATGGCTTTTGAATACATTTTGTGAAATGAACACTGGTGGTCTCCTGAAATAAAGAACACTACAAACAATAGCAGGCTCAAGATGAGTCCAACCAATACAAATGTAAATGAAAACCAAGACCGATATATATATATATATATATATATATATATATATATATATATAATAAAAGGCTTAAACACTAATATTCCATGGTCATGACCATGGAATATTAGTGTTAAGCCTTTTATTATATCCTTACTCTGTCCTAGACATTGAGTTCTACCTGGATCCTTCCTCTTGGAAAATTTTTTTTCTGAAAATATACATGTATGGGAATTTTTAGATATATTTTTCATATGTATGTATATTTTCCATAATTTATCTATATATATATATATATATATATATATATATATATATATATATATATATATATATATATATATATATATATATATATTAAGAACAAACGGATAGAATTTACAAAAAACAATAATGTGTATATGTAACACATGATTGTGTAAAGTTTATATTCCAAGAAATGTATGAATGAATGTTCGTACGTACGTGCCTGTTCCCACAAGTGGGAAATGCGTATCTTCTGCGAGAATTTACATGGTCGAAGTTCGCTGAAAATGAAAGGAAGAGAGAGAGAGAGAGAGAGTCAAGGAGTTTTCTCTAGTATGTATAAATCAAAGCTCCCCCAAGCGGTGATGACAGAATTTAGAAGAAGATAACTCGGACAAGACAAATGTATTTTTACCACCCAAACATACCCTTTCTTTTATTCATCCTATGTTGACTTAATATATTCTCTGAGTTTGTGGTTAACAACCACCTCTCTATGTGCATACTATCCGCATATACTTATTTTTAATTATTATATTTATGCATTTATTCATCATCATCATCATCATCATCATCTTTTCTCCCCGTGACTTTTTTTTTTTTTTTAAGCATTTCACCACAAGCAAGGCGGGAATCCACTAGGACGCAAGGGGTTACAGAAAATTTAGAGCAAGATCAGATAGGAGTGATAGACGAAAAGTAGTGGATAGATCAAGGCAACTGGAAATGTCGATTGACATTACACTTGAATAGCTGGAGATTATAGCTCACAGGGAAACAGGAATAGAAGGGAGTTCCACAGGCGAGAGGTGCGAGACATGAAGCTATTAGAGTAGAAGAGACGGCTACATTTAGGAGTTTCAACAGTGAAGGGGTGAGAGCGGGATGCCAGCCTTGTAAGGCGATGGAACTCATGACGTCTGGGAACCAGCGAATGCAGCTCCTCGGAGCAATTTCCATGAAAGTTATTGTAGAACAGACAGAGGGAGGCGACGGCGCATCTGTGAGAAAGTGACTGTAGACGAGACGCCAGGGCAGGGCCAACTACATTGCATATCCGCCTCTGGAGCCTATCACGAACCCCGAGGCAATCAGAAGAGGCACCAGACCATATAGGGCAGCAATACTTCAAACGCACATCTTTTACCGGGGGCGGGAATTCACCATCAAGTCTTACGACCGAAAACATATAGTACCTTTCTCAGAATGTTTGCAGATTCAGGAAATACAGACTTTTGATCAAATAGGATATTAGGCATTCTTCTGATTTTCTTAATATAGGATATTATGTTCGGTGTTACAGACCCCAACGTACCAATTATATCTAGGACAATAGTAGATTGAACATCCCATATTCGGACAATCTCAGTCCGGATGTCAGTGTAATTTTTAATCTTTCCAACTTCTTTGGACTTGACAATATGCTCACCAGTAACAGTGACATCGATGAGGAATCATTTATTCTTTTTCTACCATCATGCCATACACTCTGCACTTCTCCGAATCAACTTGTTGATAGTTGTTCTTCCGGAAAGAATTATCATTCAGGGCTTATTCTTGAGCAGCTGCCAGTAGTTTTTCAGTCCTGCGTTCCAGTCGCCCTTCGTCAAATAATCACATGAAACTTTTACCTTTGTGCATTTAGTGTCCCTCCCAAACAGCCCATGTATCGTCTATTGTCTTTTAAGTTCTCTTCAAAATTCTTCTACTGTATTGCCTTATATACCTGATGTTTTCTTTTAAAATTACTGATTAATTGATTCGCTTCCTACTTCTTTTCAACCCTGTACATGTCATTTAGAGCAAGAAAATAGTTTAGATTTCAAGAATATTTTTTAGGAATAATAAGGCTATTACTAATACACGTCATACTAAATAATCCGTAGCTGGGCAGGGGAAGAAATAGATTCATATCTTTTCAAGATTTATGCTCAGCATAATTACAGTATAAATCATCGATTGGCACTGTAGGTGTTGAACAAACACAAATACACCTGAGTAGGGGTCTGCAATAGAGATTTACTAGCCGCCGGTGTAGACGGATATCCTCGAATACGATATATATATATATATATATAAGACAAAAGGAAAACGTTTTTTACCAACGTGTTTCATGACCTGAGGAATTTTATATATATATTTTATTTTGTAAATTGTACTTAAAATATCGTTAGGCTTTATTATTTTAAATTTGAAACCATCTAAGATAGTCCTTATGTTATCTGTTTTAGGGAAGGTAAACTAGGGTTTTTCGCTTAATTATGTAACATATCACCTAATAAACGAAAGTTAATATATGTTGTTTAGGCCCATTTTATTTAATTGATTACTCATACATTTCAGTTTATCAGTAATTATTGCTTTATTTATACATACATATATTGATTTAATTATTTTAAATATTTATGTCTTGAGTTAGCCGTCTTTCATTTTTTTTCTCATTTTTTGTATCTTCATTTTTACCATAAATATGCACAAGCACGAGGACACTCACACACATCCATCCATCCATACATGCATACATACATACATACATACATACACACCCATATATACATACATACGTACACACACATCCATACATATACAGACACACATCCATAAATACATACATACATACAAACACATCTATCAATGCATACGCACCCACATCCATCCATCCATACATACACACACAGACATACAGACACACATCCATCCATACACACACTCGCACACACACACACACACACACACACACACACACACACACACACATATATATATATATATATATATATATATATATTCCGCTTTTGCTGCAATTTTATTTTAGCTTACAGGCAATCATAATATTTTTTAATTACTTTTCTCTGTATTATTTGCTTCGTTATTATTTTTATGTTATTTTTTATGTCTTGTTCTTTTCTTCTTTACCTCTATATCACGCATTTTATTTCGTCTCCTCTGTGCATCTACCTTTTCACTATTTTTTTCTTCACATCTCTGCTTCCCTTTCTTCCTTTACCTTCATTCTCATCTCACCTCTTCTCACCGTCCGATTATTTACTTCAACCTTCAATTACCTTCATTATATTATTTTTTTAAAGCGAAATTATCTTTAAATTTTTACTAATCTACATTCCATTCAACATCGTCTTTTATTTCTATCTATTCGGCTATTGTATTTCTCTTATCATCCTTTTTTCCCCTTTTAATTTCCGCTTCGTCCTTCAAGCTAATTAGACTTGACGTTCTTTTGAAGATGTCACACTCAATTATGTTTAATGTTGGAGGCTAAGAATTTATCGATTAAGAACTAATCTCTACTCTAAAACTAAAAACCTGCTCAAGAACGGATGTCTTGTTTCTTTTAATTAGAATTAAATTTGGATTGATCGATATGAGAACAGAACATTTATATAAACTCTCTCTGACTTATTTGATATTTCCTCCTTTGTAGGTCCAGTCTTTATTTCTAATATATCAATTAATATTGAATATAGACCGAATTATGATTTTTACGAATAAATTGTATTTACAAATATTGTTAAGGGACCCATGGAAATAGAATTCATAATAGTCTTAGTAATTTCAGGTCTAGTTTGCTGAACATATTCCACAGCTAAGCCTCTGTCCTGATTATTATTATTAGGGCTTTGAGAAGATCTCTATATATTACGCATCGATAAGTTTCAGGAGTTTATGGAATTGCGTTCTGGGTGATCCTTCTTCTGCAGTGTATGTCGTGTCGTTATCGACCTATTTGAAAATGGTACTCTCATGCTTCGGGAATACAAAAGTTTGCAGTTTGTTAGCCATTGGTATTCCCATCTAAGCCTTTACCCATCTAACTTTTTTGAGAAAACTCTTATCTAATTCATCATTATATATACCACTTGTTACTCAATATCTTTTAGTGTCATTTTTTTATGTTTTATATAACAGTGACTCCGAATGGAATCGCCTCTAGAAAGGCAAAGATGATTGCAAAAGAAAGACAAAAATGGCGCCGACAAAATCCAGATACGACAGCTCGATGAAAAAAACTATTTCAAGTCCAAGATGAAGACAGGGATTAGACAATTGTATATGACAACCTCAGGACAAAGACTTGAAAAAAAAAAGACTGCAGCCTGGGAAACGTAGCATTATAGGAACGGTTTATAGTCTGTGTTATAGGAGTAAATTCTGAATATTCGCTTCGTTAACTCTCAGTAAATTATTATGAAGTTTCTGTTTCATTGCATCTCAGTAGTATGACTTGTAAAAATTGCCGCAATTTCTGCACAGAGATATGAAGTTTGATATCTTTTATATATATACATTTCTGTTAGTGAGTCATATATGTGGAATTAGCACATAAGTTTTTTTCGACAATGACGAATACATATCACACTTAATTTTTTAACTTCTTTTTGTTATCACACAGCGTAGAAGTTGGGAACCTCTAAAGATCATCATAGGTAGAAAAATGTATGTGAGCAGAAGAATCTCTCTTTCTCTTTCTCTATATATATATATATATATATATATATATATATATATATATATATATATATATATATATATATATATATATATATATGCACATACACACACTACGGTTCGAAATTTTGAAGTAACCACAAGAATTAGCATGAACTGCACTTGACAGAAGAGTGAAAAACAAATGAAAACGAACACTTAGATGTATTGAAAAAAAAAATGGAATCAGTTTTCAAACTTATACTTTTGAGAATCTTTTGCAACAAATGCTAAAAGTTTGTGCTGCAGTAATCAAGGCTGAAGGTGGATGTATTTATGAGAGCAAAATTTAATCATGGAATGCTTTTTTTTCTTTTGTCCACTTTTAAAAATTACTAGGCGTGGGCACAAACTTTTGAAATATATATATATATATATATATACACACACACACACACACACACATATATATATATATATATATATATATATATATATATATATATATATATATATATATATATATATGTATGTATGTATGTATGTATGTATGTATATACACACACAAAGCGCCTGAAAAACATAGCACGGGTTGACCCAAGCCTTTGATTGAAATTGGGTAGAGGGATTTCATGTGGACCGTCGATAGCCATCCTAGCACGAAGCCACAAATCATCGTAGCCGCCGACTTGAGAGTGCTGGCTTTGTTCAAATTTTTGATCGCGCTAGATAACACATTTTCTCCCAGAAACAGTCACGTAGGTCTACTCAGCATAGTTGCAGTATAAACCACAGCTGGGGTCTGTGGGTGTTGAGTAAACATAAATGTAGCTCAGCGAGTAACTGCAATAGACTAAACTAAAGTAACTAATAGACTGGCATCATCGAATACGAGTGGCCAGCTATTATTATTATATATACACACAGAGAGACATATTTGAACGTTTACATGCAAAACAAATGTCCATGATCTCTCAGTGTACAGAGATACTGAATGAGGTGAGTAACACGAATGAAAAAGAACGTAGTAAGGTGTAAAGATGAGAAGGATATGCACATTCCTTAAGATGCCTATGAGTGTATTATCACGAAGTCACAATAATATTGCACTTGTACTATAAGTGAAAATGGTAAAACATCCTGTCCGCTGATCTGTATGTATTCAATGGCTAAAATGCCATCTTATGCTCTGTATTACATAGACAGTATGATCCGTTCGACATGGTAGGTTCTCTAGTAATTGTTACTGATCAGTCATCGGTAACAAAGTGCTTGTAGATATCTAGCTGACGAGCATCCTCGGAACAGGGTAACCCTTCATTATATGTTATATTGTGTTACACACAGGATTGCAGGAAAAAAGATATTATATGCACATATTTTTCCACTGTGTGCCGTATCTCTTCAGGACGTTCACGTACATTACTCATCTCCTTCATGTTTCATAATATTTATGTTTGCTATCTCTCCTAAAACCTGTTCTTCCACAAATTTACTCAGCCTCGCGAGGTAATTTATTCTTTATTTACAACCCTCTTACCTACCAAAGGCCTTGTGAGTATCACATTTTCCAAGCCTCTTTTTCCTCATTATGTACCCTATATATTTTAACTACATCTTTATAATGTCAAATCTATGTGTTCTTTTCGTTTCTATTTTCTCTAAATCTTCGACGTTGCTCAGATATTCGGTTCATGGTATTCTCAGCATCCTTCTGTAGAACAAGATTTCTGTTACTTGAAGTCTCTTTTTCATTTAAGTATAGTTGCCAGCATTCACTGCCATAGGGGAGGTTTGATATTACGTAATGGTTCTGTCTTTATTTTTTTTGTTTTAGATTCTCTTCTCCATTATGTTAAGTAACGGCACAACATTGAATGTCGTCTTATTTATTATTCATATTCAGAAAGGCTAATAGAAAATGGTCGCCCATAAAATCTGATCTGAACCGGGTCATGTATTTATTTGCTGTCATATATTTCATGTTATTCTGATCAAGGTTTCTTTATTCCAAGAAAAGAAATGAAGATTATTCTCAGTAGGAATTGTTAAAACTCGTCAGGGAAATCATCAAAATTTAAGATGACATGATATCATTTGATAAACGGGCAAATCGCTAATGGGATGTTAAATAAAACATCAGTGATAATAGCGGTTGTGGCAGATAAATGAAAAAAAATCGTTTTATATCGTTATTTCTTTTTTATATTTATTGTTTTCTTATATTTACAAGAATCTGTCGCTCATTTCTTTTTCTCTCTGTTTGTTGCAAATGAAATCAGATTTGAACTCGATGCACTTTGCCACGTTTTATACTGAATTAACTTTTGCATCGCTGAAATATTTTCACAGCAGAATTATTCTTATTGAGCTTTTGTCTTGCCGTCTTTTGCAATGAACAGCTGATTATATTTTTTTTACGCAAGCACACCTTCATTATAAAAAAAAATATATATCAAATTCTTTATCCCAGCACTACAGAAGAAAATAATTATCAGCTATTGATATAACAAAACTCATTTGTCTTCTGTTCCTAAAGTCTGTAGCCAGGAAAGAGTTCGTTTTGATGGAAGGTAAACAAAAAAGAACTGAAAGGTAGGAAAAAATCTACATGAAACAGAACACGATAAACACTGATTGAACTTTTGAGAATAAAAAAAATAAATCTACACATAAATGAAAAGCTAAAATTTAATCGATAATAAAATACAACTAGCATGGAATTAAAAATAGATTAGAGAATAAATGCATAGAAAATTATAAAATTTAATAAGAAAGTTGGTATTTGTGGCATAAAGAGTTGTCATTATTTACATTACGACTATTTTCCACATCAGTTCGTATAATTTTTCAACATTTCAAGCGCTCTGAAATCCGGCGTTCCGCAAGTTTTTGTCAGTCCGGACAAACTTCATGGGATTTTTAACTGATAAGTCAATTTATTCAACGTGATTACATTCTAGTCGTCCCGTTAGTTATGCATCATCTTATCCTTCTTTAGTTTATGTTTATTCTATCGAACATTCATGAGTCTATCAATCATGATCCTGTATCAAGGTGGGAAGGTCAATAGGGAGGCATTCTGTGTTACAACATAGCTGTAGTTGGTTGCTGGGCGACCAAATCGTCTTAATCCATTGCTAGGTGTCCAGAGTAGTAGATCACTTGCGTGTTTTTGTTTTGCTTAACGGCAGTGTTTTGGAAAGGTCATCAGGGAGGAATTCTTTGTCGCAAGATAGTTGGTCAAAGTAGGTGGTTGCTAGGCGATCAACTCATATTGCGCCGTGGCTAGGTATCCAGATCAGTGATTTCATTTGCAAGTTCTTGTTTGCCCACCAGCAGTGTCCTGCTATAAGCATTCTGCATTCGCGTAAGTTGGTAGAATTGTCGGTGATAGGTCAAAAGAGCTGTGATTTAGTTGGATCTTGTCTCCAGATGTTAAAGTGTCTAAGGTGAATCAATAATTGATAGTCCTGGGTCCACTGCGTTGACTTCTGTTCTAATTGGTCCATAAACTAACCATACAGTTACTATGTCACCAATTTCCCGAACCAATGCTTTATTCATCTATTCTATTGTCAGTTCAATCCCCGGGTCGGGTAGGACAAACTCAAACTCAGTTGATACAGAACTAGTAATAATATATCTTTACTACAAAAGGAGAATATATCAATATACATGGTCAATGAAACTATAACTATCTAAAACCGTCAATTTAGCAAATACTTCACTTCGAAATTCTTGAAGATTACCTCCGGTCGATACCGGAATATGGCTGCGGGACAGAACTGCCGAGCTATTGAAATTATACCAAGAAATATAAAAACATTTGTCTGACTGTAAATAATTTAAATAAAAATAAATTGAAATAAAAATTCATTATATGAAATTTGTTTTCTAATCATTAAATGGGAGTCATGTCCCCAAATTGCTCAATAAAAAGTAGATCTTCTTTGTACATTTTGCTATTGTGTTGCTCAAAGTTACAAATGTAGAATGTTATTAACAGATTATGATTAACACTGATACAAGGACCCAAAAGTCGAACATTCATTTAGGATCACAATGCTAATACGAGCAAATTAAACGCTATGTCTTGATTTCTGTCGTTGGGTTTACATTAACTAAATTAAGACGTCGCCTGAAATTATGTAGTGTTGTGCACAATTACACGCATCAAATATGTATGGGGGATTTGATATATACATTTCTATATATTAGAAAATTGCTAAGCAAATTATTAACAAACTGCAAAATTTCTGCTCAAGTCAATTTCTCGGGCAAAAGTTCATGAGATGGTCTACTTCAGATTAAAATAATGTTTTTATTGGTTGAGTTGTATATATACAGCTGGAAGACGAAATATAAAAACACAAGCTCTGGCTATAATTATGTAGACTGGTGAAAGATGTGAGAAGGCTAAAATTTAAATTTCATTGTGTATTTTAGATGTGTCTCTCTATATAAATAATATATTCGGTCTCAGTTTTTCTGTAGTTTTTTTTTAACGATTTTCTTATAAAGTATCACACATCAGGATAACAAAATATCCACCAGGAAATCAGAAATCTAAAAGGAAATACACGAAAATGATCTGGATAATCTATTGAACAAAGGAATTCATTTTTGCTTTAGTAAATTGCATTCACCATTAATTAAGTAACAGCTCGTTCCATCGAAATAATCGTCAAACTCAATATGATGAGAGAGTATATCACTGAGGGTGTTTTTTTGGTTTTGTTTTGTAAATGTTCACTTTTATGTTTACATAATATTTTATTTAAATTACTTGTGCCTCCTTGTATATATTCCTTCTAGCAATCATTACAGGCTATCGTCGTAAATTGCTGCTTCAGATTATAGATTATTATGATATTGTTTGTATTAATTAATTCTCTTATTGTCTGACAGTTAGTGGCATCAATTTTATGTTAAGCATAGTTTAATTATTTTCAGTTATAATAGCGAGAGTTAGGAAGAGGAATGTATATCGTTTTGTTTATTTGCTAGAATGACTCCTTTTATTTTGAATATAATGTGATAGTCTTTCATTTACGATTTGAATACGAAATACGTAACATATTAGAAGATGTTAAAGGAATATTGAAGGTTGTAGTGCTTCACACCTACATATTACGTCTAATATATATATATATATATATATATATATATATATAGACATTATTTCTCATATTGTCTGTCTGTGTGTCTGTCGTGGGCGTTGTTTTCTCGCCTAGGCCGCATTCTTCACCCGATTTCGATGCGGTTTTCACCACAAGTTTGCAAATGGATGCCGTAAGAACATGACGGAGACCGAGTTCGGATTCAGATTACGAAAAAATCGATAATCGAAAAAATCGATAATCGAAACAATCTGCTTACAGAAGGAATGATCGGATTTCAACCAAATTTGACACCCTCTTAGAGTCTACCATTAGAAGTGGTGTCCAGAGGTTTTATGACCACTGACCCCTAAACAGCGCGGAAAATCGATAAAACTCAAAAACCGGTACGCCAAGATTGCGCCTGAACCGCATGTCAGTTTTTAGCGAAAACCGAGCGGATTTATGAGGAGGCCATTGGGTGTCACCATGTGAAGTTTCAACTCTGAGCGCCCCCCCCAAAAAAAAACAGAGTGTAAATCGACAATCGGTAAACCCTTAAAAATGGTTTTCCGGTTGGGTATTTCCTAAATGCTGATTTATTTAAGGTCACGCTATCCGCGGGAAGAAACAGGTCAGTGCGTGCAGTGGAGTTGAAAAAAAAAACATTTGACCTTAAATTCTGGAATGGGTGCAGGGCCATTGAAATTCGGCTACCAAGTCTGACTTTTAGCCATAAATGACATATTCGACTTTGTCAACACTTTTGCTTTAATCGTCGCATCTTACCAAAGTAAGCATCTACTTTATTCGCGTCTTTACTGAAAAAAACCGCATACGTGATGAGTGAAAATGGTTCCGCCCTCAGCATTCCATTTTCCAATTCTTTAAACCTTTTCCTCGAGCCCTGGCCGCAACCCAGACCTGACGAGGAGATTTTGCGCTAAAACAGCAGGCCTTCCTCCCAATCCATTTCAAAGCTTATGCCAGCAAACGGTTAGCGGATTTTCGTTGTCGCACAAAGCAAACGAGCAAACACTTCATTGCAGCTCCTTGCATTCTCATCGCCGGCATCACGTGCGTTAGAGCCAAGATGCATATACAGCAGGCAGCTTGACCCCGTTTACGGCCAAGCCTTGCGCTTGCCAGATCATGCGCGCGTGCGTGAATGCGCGCTAGCATCTTCCATTTTACGTGAACTCATTCATTGGTCTAAGTCATAGCCATTGTCCAGGCTACACCAATCAATGACAAGTCACGCTCCCTTTAAATACCTTCAGCGCGGCTGCATCCGCACTCACGTCTTGATTTGATCGCGATTAACGCATCTGCACGTGGATTAATTGACAGCTACCTGCTACCGCAAGTTACTTATTTGCTTAAACGTTTGCATTACCCATTTTATCTCCCCGTGCTGCCTCTACTGCGCAGCCCAGTCCATCTTGGCGTTCTATACCTATTTCTACCTTTTCGTAGCTCAGATTTGCTATTAGACAGTTAACTGCTGTCGCATGTTACTTATTTACTCAATCGATTGCCCAAACTATTTTACCTCCACGTTACAGTTTTCACTGTAAGTTGAAGTGTACTGCCTTTACTACGCGGCCCAGTACACCTCAGTACTTCACTGCCTATTTGCTTAAACGTTTGCATTACCCATTTTATCTCCGCGTGCTGCCTTTACTGCGCAGCTCAGTCCATTTTAGCTTTTCATAACTATTTCTGCCTTTTCGTAGTTCTGTTTTGCTATTAGACAGTTAACTGCTGTCACAGGTTACTTCTCTTATGCCTTTACTACGCGGCCCAGTACACCTCAGTGTTTCACTACTTTTAAACCTTCAACGCTTCAACGTTTTGGTTGCGTAACCTCTTCCTACAGCGACGTTTTCGTGCTGCCAGAAAGCACGGCCCATAGCCAGGAGAAGCTTTTTCCATACCGCTGCACTGCATTTTTAGTTTTCGTATACAACGAGGTTTCACCGCTTTAGCTTCGGCATCAACTTTTATTCGCATTCTTACACAGCATTTCTACAACTATTCAAATGGCTCCTACACCACGAACATCCGAACGTCAGCAACAGAAGACACATAATACCGTTAACGTTACACATGCAGAACAGGCGACTGCGGAGGAGCACATAATAACTCCGGTTACAGATGATCATAAAGCGTCTACTTCAACCTCTGCTTTGCACTATTCTGCGTGCCGTGGCGATGACCAACCCGTCAGCTCTGAAAAGGCTGCAAAAACACCCAGGTGAGGCAACCTTAGCAGGCGTTCTAAAAAAGCCTCACCAGCTAAGGGGAAACGGGAGCAGGATTCCATTGAGTTCGCCTCCTTGGAAGAGAAGCGTCTGGCGTCAAATTAAACCACGTCTTTGCACTCTTCTGCGTGCCGTGGCGATGACCTACCCGGCAGCTTTGCTAAGCGTGCCAAAATACATGGCGAGGCAAACTTAGCAGGCGTTCTAAAAGAGCCTCTGCGGCAAACAGAAAGCGAGAGGAGGAAACCGAGGTAGAGGCCTCTCTAAGGCTTTCCAGTCAATCTTAACGGAGTCAGTATGTACTGTCACCGAAACGCTTGTTGAACGTAACTACCGTTTGTACTGCAAATCAGTTTACACATATTCGTTGAAAAGTAAGAGGAAACTACCTAAACGCTTGCAAGGCAACAAAAAAGCGGCTTCATCACAAGCGCTTTTGGGGTCTCGACAGTGCCCGCGTCGAAAAGATACACGCAATGCAGCCGACGCCGCTGTAACTTCTGTTGCAAGGGCGTCGGAAAGTTCCGCGCAAAAGCGCACTAGGCCGCAACGCGATGCAATTTCAACTTCCGCTGCTAGAGCTGTAGAAGGACCTACTGAAAGGCTTGAAAGGTTGCAGACTGTTAACCAGCGCCGCCATGCACAACGAGGGCACTGTGGCCCATCAAAGCAGTTTTGGTTTAAGCTGGTGTTCAACTATGAGCCAATTTTGAGACTTTCCTGTCGCAAAGACCTCCAAATAGGATCCAGTTCAGACTCCAGACATTTCCTCGCAAAAATCAGACTGTACAATTGTGCCTTCCAGATGACCACTTGGTAATGCCTTCCGCGAAGTCGGCTGGAATCCCACCTTCAAGGTTCAAGGTCAGGTTTACCACCGAATTGTGTCTCATTTGCCGGAAACTGCCATTGATTCGGCCTTTCTACAAATATACTTCATAGCTGACTACAATCAACAAGCAGATGCCCGCATGGGCATTATTCCCGAGAACGATTCTGGCCAGGACAATCATCCTCGCAGGGATATTATAATGAGTCTCCAACAAATGCTCCACAAGACAAACAGCTATATTGCAGTTTTAAATATGCTCTCGAAAATAACACTTCTTCTGATTTCAGTATTGTAATTGATGCTGACAAACGGCCTCAGGGGGAGCACGAACGTCGTTACAATGCTCCCGCAAGTAACGAAGTTTCCTTCATTGTCAGCGGTGATCAGCACAACAGACGTGACAATGTTATCGAATCGCGCGGCAGTGGGCTCTGAAGAATCAGTGAAACGCACCGGTACTACGATGCACTGCAATATCTACTTTTCTTCCCTTACGGGGGAGATGGGTACGACTTTTGCCTTCTGCAAAATAGGTCCACCTTAAAAACTGTGTCTTGCAGGGCTTTCTTACGCTTACCTATTGATGGTACTTGAGGGTGCATTGAATCATCTTCATCGAAGCCGGCAACTTTTCCAACAATTCATAGTAGACTTGGCTGCTAAGATGGAATCCGAAAGACTCTGTTACATTAGAATGAATCAGACCAAGTTGCGCTGCAACTATTACATTCACCTCCTTGATGCTTTACCAAATGACGTTATCCACGCAATATAGGCAAGATGTGCATACTACTTGCAACGTTCACAGGCAGTCCAGGATACATGCACGCGATGACGCAAGTCGCGATGACATACGTTCGTGAGTACGGCCGACCAGACCTATTCATAACTTTCACGTGTAACCCAAAATGGTAGGCAATTGCTAAAGAACTTATGCAAGAGCAATCGGCCTACGACCATTCTGACCTCATTGCGCGCGTTTACCATCTGAAGTTGGGAAAGCTAATGGGTGTGATTACAAAGGGCCAGGTATTTTGGGTTGTTTGCTGTCGCATGCACACTATTGAGTGGCAGAAACGCGGCCTGTCTCACTCACATATACTAATTTGGCTGCGCGACAAGATTGAGGCCACAGAAATCGATCATCTTATTTATTAATAGTGACAACCAACATGATTCATGGTCCCTGCGAGTCGCATTACAATTACACCAGCTGTCACAACAGCGACAGCAAATTCACATGGCATTACAGGGATTGATGGTTATCCACTGTACCGGCGAAGGAGTCCCGCTGAGGGAGGATTTACAGCCGCGGTAAAGGCCAACCAAGTGGATAACAGATGGGTAGTACCATACTGTCCCCTGCTATCAAAAGCGTTCAATGCGCACATCAATGTCGAATATTGTCATTCAGTGCGTTTTATCAAGTATGTATGGAAGTACATCATCAAAGGGACTGATGCAGCAATGTTTGGTATTAGGTAGGAAGGTTCCGTAGACGAAATCCAGGACTTACTTGCAGGTCACGTCATTAGCAGCACAGAGGTCCCTTGTCACATATTCAGCTTCCCCATCCACGAACGCTTCCCAGCAATCGTCCATCTTGCTGTGCACCTAGAAAACGACGAACTTCGTTATTTTTCTGCGGATAGAGCAATGGATGTGGCTGCGCGTAACAAAGACACAACGCTTCCAGCGTTCTTCAAACTTTGTCGACAGGACGAGTTTGCTAGGACTCTAATGTACCCAGACGTGCCTTCATACTACGTGTGGACAAAAAAGAACACCTGGGCTCGGCGGAAGTGCAGGGCCAACGTCGAGGGCTATCCAGGCGTCAAAAAAGACGCCACACTCGGAAGGGTATTCACGATTCCCCCATCGCGACAGGAATGTTTTTACTTGCTACTCCTTTTGCACGAAGTTAGTGGTCCAACGAGCTACAATAACTTACAGACGGTTAATGGAGTTTTATGTGACACTTTTCGTGAGGCCTGCCTCCGTCTCGTCATTTTGGAAGACGACAGCCAGTGGGATGCCACAATGGCTAATGGAGCTCTATTAAAATTGCCCTCTGCTTTGCGCCACCTCTTCACGACAATCTTACAAATGTCCGAACCCAGTGATCCCAAATCACTTTGGGACAAATACAAGGACTTTTTGTCCGAAGACATACGCAGAGAAGCGCAACTGCTGTGTCCAACAATGGCTCTTACATTCAACGATGAAATTTACAACACGGCGCTTATAATCATTGAGAACCTGTTTGTTGAAATGGGGGAATCTCTCGCAACTATTGGGCTTCCAGCGCCAGATCGTGTGGCTTCCTCCAGTCTCTCACTTGAGATTGTGCGGGAGACATAATACTCTGTTGAGGAGCTCAACACCTATGTCACAACAAATGAGCCAAAACTTCTCATAGACCAAAGGGCCGCTTACGATACGGTTCTTGCATCCACCAGGCAGGATACAGGATCAATTTTCTTCTTGGACGCGCCTGGGGGAACGGGAAAAACGTTCGTAACAAAACTGTTTCTTGCAGAAATTCGGCGCCATGGCGAAGTGGCGCTAGCAGTAGCGTCTTTAGGCATTGCTGCCACATTACAACCGGGTGGCCGAACAGTGCATTCAACGTTTAAACTTCCACTTGACCTGATTAAGGCAGAAACAGCTGTATGCAGTATAGCCAAGCAATCATGTCTAGCTGAGGTACTCAGGTGAGGTAAGCTTATCGTCTGGGATGAGTGCACTGTCAGTCCCAAAATTGCACTCGAGGCTGTAAACCGCACTCTGAAGGATATTCGAAACTCCGATAACCTTATGGGAGGTATAACTATCCTTCTATCCAGTAACTTTCGCCAGACCCTCCACGTTGTACCTAAGGCCGGCACTATTCGAGCGTGCTTGAAATCGTCACAATTTTGGCCCACTCTTAGAACATTGCACCTTAACACCAACGTGTGTGCAAACCAAACTGGCGTTGGGTCCGCCGAATTTTCGAATTCATTATTAGCCATTGGCGAAGGTATTATTCCAGCGGACACTAATGGATTTGTACACGTCCAAGGGTCACAGTGGTCACAACGCCAGCAACACTCAGGTAATCAGTTTTTCCCGCTCTTCAAACCAACTACAACAATATTGAGTGGCTTGCTGTGCGGGCAATTCTTGCCCCCCAAAAACACCACTGTGACAACCCTTAACAGACAGCTTCTGGAAACTGTGCCAGAGGTGTTGCACGTTTACTGACAGAACTCCAGACCCCGCTGAAATGGCGAACTTTCCAGTGGAGTACTTAAACAGCCTCCACCCCGCTGGTCTCCCTCCTCACATTCTGGAACTTAAAGTGGGGATCCTGGTTATGATGCTTAGAAACACAGAAACTCTGTAATGAGACCAGGATGGTTATTCAGGCCCTACACCTAAATATTATTGAGGCCAAAATTATAACTTGCTGCGGTAAAGGGGAGCAAGTGCTTATCCAAAAGGATGCATTTGTATCCATCAGATGTCGACTTTCAGAAGATTCGATTCCCAGCCACACCCTGTTTTGCTGTGACAATTAATAAGGCCCAAAGACACACGCTGTCTGTCACTGGTTTACACTTAGAGGAGCAGTGCTTCTCACACAGCCAACTTTATGTAGCCTGCTTTTGAGTCGGCTGGCGCGAGGATGCGTTCCTTTATCCACCCTCGAAAAAAACTAAAATGTGATCTACACTGAGTTCCTCGGCCAGTGATACGCAAACTCCATTCGATTTTTCCTTTCCATGCAAGAAAATTGAGGTCCCTGCACTTTCACATCCATACTTACTGCAAATGCTATTCTACATGTATGCTAATTTATTTGTTGCAATAGAAAATTGAACATCGCAGATTGCAGTGTGGATTTCAACAATTGACTGCTTGAAATTCCTATTGAGGAAAACCAAACCGGTCGTTAATCACATCTTGCAAAGTTGTAACCAATCGTATTGCAAAAACTGAAGAGATTCGTTTAATTGTCAAAGAAGTCGAGCGCATCCACAAAAATCGGTACTTATTTTAGTGTTTGGGCATTTGAGAGAAGTTGGGTATGGTGTCTAATGAATGCTTCAGTTGCACACACCACTGCAAAACTGAAAAGACCTATTAACCTTCGATTTGCAACAACATCTAACTGCTCACGCATTGTGATGCTGATTGTGGAAGCGGCAGCGTCGTCTTTTAGGCAAAAGATGCATCCTTTTTTGCATTCAGCGATTGGTTGCAGACGAAAAGATGTCTCAAGATTTGAATTTTTTGTGTTCAGTTATGTCTCCATTCAAATCCACAAATCCAGCATTCAATATGTTTGATTTGGCAGGGACCTCAATTTTCTTTCATGGAAAGGAAAAATGGAATAGAGTTTGCTGAGGACTGGTTGAGGACCGCACTGTAGACCACATTTTTAGCTTTTTGTGAGGGTGAATAAAGGAACACAACCTCGCGCCTGCCGACTCGAGGGAAGTCTACATAAAGTTGGCCTTATGAGAAGCACTACTCCTCTAAGTGTACACCAGTGACAGACAGTGTTTGTCCTTGGGCCTTATTAATTGTCATAGCAAAACAGGGTGCGAATGGGAATGGGGATCTTCTGAAAGTGAAGGGTACATCGGCATCTGATGGATACAAATGCATCCTTGGGATAAGCACTTGCTCCCCTTTACCGCATTACTGTGAAGGATTGAATTCATCGCCAACTAATGTATAGTTACAAGCATCAATTGTCTCTCCTCACATCACCATACCATATGTAAAGAAATGAATTTTCAATTTGGACCCAGGCTTTCAAAAAATTGGTAAATTGGCTGGTACTCCGGTATTTGGGCGGATTACATTCTAAAATTTTGGGCGTTCTTTACACTTCAACCAGTAATTCCTACGCGGCCCAGTTAGAGGCGCCTTGCTTAGAATGCCATGTGACCCGGACATGACTCAAAATTTGATACAAACCTCTGTGTTGACCATGCCCTCTGCTGTGCATTTCACATTTTAAACTTTGTTCTTTCTCCCTGGTCGCATCCCAGATCCGATTTTTCAATTTACGTCATTGTGTCATGCCGGAGCCTGATTTTTCCTTTGAGACTGAAACTTTGTAAAAAAAAAAAAAAAAAGATTAACTCACAGGTGATACGGATTTTGTGGGTTTTAAGTTGAATGTCTCACCTGCACTACGCGGCCCAGTACATCTAAGCTTTTCACTTCATTGAGGACTCTGTGCAGTTGACATTGCGTTGTTAAACACTTGTGAACTCTTTTTATCTGAACTTAAAATCCGATCAATGTATGGTTTACAATGTACCGGGTTAACAAAACAAGGGCAACAACAACCCCGCCTAAGTAGTATGACCAGTCTCAATATTTCAGGAAACTGGGTTGGGTGTGAAAAAGTATTTGTTCTTAACATTGTTTTTTCATTCGGTTTTTCCAGTTACGAGTTCTTTTTTAAAACTGATCGTTTTGTGTTCATTTTCTTGAGTTCTTTTTTCGTAACAGATTTAATGTTTAGTATAGAGCTTAGAAAAAATAAGCAGTTTGAGATAGGCAAGAAGTAAGGCATGTAGCAACATCAGCACGGTAAAGGGCACTCCTTTAAAGGCAATAAATGGCAAAAATATTTTAAGTCATGTGATAGCGATTCTTGTATGAGTCGTACGATTTTGAATCAAGCACGGGCAACGCCAGGCCATGCTGCTAGTATATATATATATATATATATATATATATATATATATATATATATATATATATATATATATATAAACATACATATATATATATATAAACATACATTCATACATAAATTCCTAAGAGCGTAGAATATCTGTGTGTGTGTATTCCCAAGGATAGAATTCAGGCGGAACTCAATGTCCACAACAGAGTAAGAATATAATATAATGGAATTTGTATGCCTGATGACTTGGATCGTGATTACGATTCCAATGTAATAAATTTTACCCATGGAATATTATTGTTTGAGACTTTCATATGTGTGTGTGTGCGTATATATATGTGTGTGTGTAAATGCAACGCACCCTTGTATTAAGCTGAGCAATTTAAAAGAAAGAATAAATAACCAAATCGTTACATTTATCTGCATGGCTGTTGAAATATAAATCAGATTATAAATAATATCAGTGTGCTTAATGCAGACAGATATTTGCGATTCAGTGATGGAATTGACGTTTTGAAAGTTAATAAAAATTAATCCACTTTATGTTTTAATATATCCAGAATTCATAGACATTAATCCTCCTCCAACCAAAAGAAAAAAAAAACTTTCATAAAATATAATCAATCGAATTAAAAATTAAGCTATACTTTTCATAAAAATTAAAAGATGAAAAACCAATTTGGAAAAAAATAAAATAACTATAAGCTATAAATTATCTCTAAATTTTAAAATTATAAAAGCCTCCGTTAACATGAACGTTTAACATTTTTCATACATCTTACTATGGGCATTTTAATTATGATTTTCTTGCATACAGACACAAACAGATACAAAAGCACACTTCTAATCTTTATACATCTACGTGAAATAATATTTAATGCATAGTAAACACGTCAATAAATTCCTTCTGAATTATAGTTCTTGTTACTTTGCATTAACTGGCATTGTAAATCACTTGTAAAACTGTTTCCCGGAATTTTGCGACACTTTATCTTCGAATTCGATAGATAACGATGGTTGATTGCTTTTATTCCCTGAACACGAAAGACTATGGTTCTACATTGCATATATTAAAATGCATCGAGCAGTCTTTCAATTAGATTTGGAAACTATCACCTGTGTTGATAAATAATTTTCATATATTTTGCAATTCCCGATTTTACGAACACACACACGCAAACACAAAAAGAAACACACATATGCGCTTGTTTTTGTTTGTGTTTACACGTTTTTGCATGCGTTTTTAATTTTTGTAGGCGTGCGTGCGTGCGTTTGACCGGTGGAATGTCCTCGGCTCCACAATGAAAATTGACTTCGCGTCATGAGGAGTGGTGCGTAATATTTCGTGTTTTCCTCACGTAGTTGATCAAAGTTGACATATATATATATATATATATATATATATATATATATATATATATATATATTTAGAGATTTTTTTATATTGACCTAGTAGAGATATTTCCCTATTGAGATATTTTTCTTGAGAAATGAGTCTGAAACATTGTCAGCACTATTCCCACCCAGCACACACACACACACACACACACACACACACACACACACACACACACACACACACACACACACATATATATATATATATATATATATATATATATATATATATATATATATATATATATATATCTTAGTGTTCATAGCTTTATCTCGCCGCTTTATATTTGTATAATTCAGTGAAAGCTGATGTCAATACAGTCAGAAAACAGCTAGGTGCGTCAAGAGAAACTTTCAGGAAACAACCCCCACCTTGTCTAGAGGAAAACAAAACTCTCAAGTAAACGAAGCCATTACTTTACTGAAAGAGGTACGATCCACCGATGATAACAATGCTATTGACTCTAAGTTTTGTTCCAGGGACAATAATGATTGAGAAATATCATCAGACACTAATCTGACAAGGATGGTGATAATGATGGTGTGATATGTAATGTTGAAAACCATACATATTTCGAATTTTCCTTTTATATTTATTTATTGCAAAAAAGTAATGCTACTATAGTTTTATAATATACATTTTAGTATTAAACAAAGTGATTAAATTATATATCCTACATCTATTCGGATTATTGCGTTCTTCTTTATATGTATAAAGATCTGGGTAACCTACAGAGAATTCTGAACTGAACACTATTTAATCTAAAAGTCTAGACTGTTATCATTCTACCACCCATACCTAGGGATATAGTCTAGTTCTTAATTTTAGTATTCTTCAGTTATTTTTCACCTGATTCCTCCCTGCCCAGTTTAATAATAGTGTTGGTAATGATAACTCCTCATCGCAAATATTTAGACATGTAATGTTCTTGATTTTCCCTTTTTTGCCAAGGTAGAACTCTAATATATCTTGATTAGTTTCAGTTTATGAGTTTGATTATCACATTACATATATTTTAATATGTACTTACTATGTAATAAAAAGTATTTTCTCGTATACTGTAAAGTATCTCTTTGTGGCAATCCCCACTGAAGAACAAATATGATAATTTCTCGTTAAAGCAATACTCTAATAATTTTCGCCAGATTCAATCTTACTATAGTTTGAGTAGGTAGTTTCTCAGTTTATGCAATAAAATTCCTTGATGGCTACCAACCGATTTAAATTAAAAAGTATACTGATATATCCTTTTTTCATAAATTTCATGGCACTATTTTTTATTGATTTTTTTTTCTTTATTTTATGATATATGAAAGCGATTCATGTCAGTATCTAAATATATGTTTGAATGAATACCGCTGTGAACAGATATTGAAATCACACACGGCTGACGTGTACAGAGGTAAATTTGGGGTCAGCCATACCTCTGTAATGAATTCAATATAACAAAGAGCCACAATGGCGGATTACATTGCAGAAAGAATCAGCTCAAATATTAGGCTATGAAAACCTCTTCACTGAAACGAGCAATGGAACAAAACCGCATCTAAATTTCTAAACTCTTAATGCATTAATTATGCAAATACCGTCAATGACTAATCCAAATGACACATCGCCTACTGGATTAAACCGGTAGTTAGAGCAGATTTTGTTTGCTTGCAGTCGTGAGTTCAGTCTCTCTGTGGAGAATTTCTATACAAGTTGTCCAAAAAGGAATAAACCAAAATTAATTAAAATATCATGTAATCTTAGAAAAAAAGTCAACCATACTTTAATAAAGGGATCGGTTAAAAAAATTCTAAGAATTCCTGAAAAATACCAAATCTACAAGAACAGAATCGTGGGAAGAAGAAAAAAAAATTGCCTATTTGACAGAATCTTGGCTTTATATAACGGTTGCTTCCGCACGTATTGCAACGAAGTTGTTATGACATCTGCGACTGGTTTGATGAAGGTTTGACGAATGTAATTTAGAAAATGTATGTATTCGTGATCATGAGAGAAATGTAAAAAAATAACAAGATATAGCGTTCTTAACTGGCTAACGAAAAATGTGAAATCCACTGATGGGCCACGTTTAAAATATAATAACATTCATACCATTGAATGAAATGACGAAGTTAATGCATGAATCCCACCAAATGCCCTGTTATCTTCGATATGCCAAACGGAGTCTGGTTGCTGGCTAATATCGCGTTTAAAATGAAATAATTATTCCAAATTTAAATTTCGAAAATTGTTTTAGCTTTGTAGTTATAACATTTTTCTCATTTCAATCAATAGCTATGCTCAAAATCATAACTGATTTTATTTAGTTACTTCAATTTAATAACTTATTTGTCTGAATTATTTCTCACTCGTTCTACCAGATATATTCTCTTCTGAAGGGCTTTTTCAATGTTAGCAATGGCAAGATTAATAATATTTCCCTTGTTTTAATTCATGGTTCGAGGAGAGGCAATTCTTTTAAACTTTTCTTTTGCACAATCTTTGGAAAACTTTACACAACATTACGTGAAATATCTTTAATTGTTATTATATATAAACCGCATATTCATTTTTTCCATGTAGTTATGTGATACTTCCAGAACATTATTATTTTTACTTATACCGTGTATATTATTTTGTTCTTAATCAAACGGACAACAGTTTATTTTATTTATTAAACATCGCCCCAACGGCGTTCCACTTCAAATTACATTTTATATTTCTGTATTTTTTAATCTTAGTTATGATATAGTCTAAGAATCCTGATGTAATTCATTCGCTGTAATCCATTCTCTGTCTTTAAAAATATTTTGCTCAATTTACCGTAGCTTAATTTATTAATCAGTTCTGTTTTTGCTTGTTTTACTTGTTTGTAATAAAGTCCTCTTTAAAAAGAGTAAATCTGTTCCCGTATATTACCTAAGGTATCATCTACACTGAAGATATGTATGTTGAAGCATCGTAATGGTTTATCAAAATGTTTGTCTCTTGCCATTGGAATTGTTTTCCCGTTTGGACAAATGATATGGCACTCCCTTCAAGGATTGTAATTATTCGACATTCATATATTCAGTTATAACTTTTATACATTAATTCGGATCAGGTGGCAATCTGTACATATCGATCGCTTTATTTTCAGTATTATATTCGAACTCAAATATCTCTTTTCTAAAATCTTTTTTAAAATGGTTGAAATGATTTCCAGTGACATGGAGGATGATAGCACAATAACTTGACATTATAATTATTAATAGGAGATAGTATTACTTTGTTCCTAGTAAAGATTTATGTTATGTAAACTCAAATAACATTCTATTATAAAAGTCTAAAAACATGTATGCGAAAAGGAACGCACCAGACGAAAATGGCGTCTGGTACACCGTTCGCACATACCGAGATAATAGTAATTTAATTTAACTAACTCTAATATTCAACCGGCAAATAAACTTCAGGCATATACTTTATTTTCATTTATCAATTATTCAGTTTTGTGGTTGTTACATATTAGGTTTCTTTTTATATTCACAAGGAAATTAATATTTCTTTATTTGACACTGAAGAAATTATATCAACTCCAAACTTATAAGGAAATATCTACTGTATTTTAAATCAGACAGACCTTTAAATATTTTTCCAGGATTGCAAACAAATATGGTATGCAGCTTTAAAGAACCAGCCTGCATGTGTTTTTTTGTGTTTTTTGTAATGCTAGAAAAAAATCAAAAATAAAATAACATACTTCCAGCGCGAGCAAAGATTCGAACGTGCCTGTCCAAAAGAGAAAGAAATGGAGACATCGCAGGTTACATATTTAAAATAGATCGATACCAGAGTAAGATACTGTGTCACGAGATTATCTTTGTACATAGGCAACTTTTGGCTGTCAGTCATACATTAAAAACGGTGAGAACGATGCGACAAAGAAAAAAAGGGAAAATAGGCGGGTGACTGTTGTGTCGAACTGGCTCCACGGGTTTCGGTCGAGAGAGAAGAAACTGATTGTAGGCATTGGGGGCGAGAAAATATTTAAAGCATTTTGCTATAGAAACAAATATAATTTGAATTACTAGAAACAAATTAATATGAGAAAAGTAATAGCAAATCGCAACCAGTATAGTAAAAAAAAAGTCGGATAAAGTCTGTGGTCAGTAAATAGAGAGATAAAGAAAAGGGAGTAAGCCAAGAATAACTTTGCCTTCATGACAGACTTCGAGAGGAAAATAAAAATGATTGAGACAAAGTTAAAACTGAAAACAAGAATAAAGCGTTATTACAAGTAAGAAAACACAATGCACAATCATTACATTAAGAGACTCATGAAATGTTAGCTACGTTGTGTGACGATAAAAACAAGAGAAAGTTAACACTCTAATTAAGGAAAATTTCTCCGATTTAACCAGTAGAGAAGACAATATTTATGAATAAAAATGGCAATAGGAAAACTAGTAAATGCTGACGCGTTTCGTCCAATGTGGACTTTATTAAAGAGAAAATACGAAAATTAAAATTTTCGTATTTTGCTTTGATAAAGTCCACATTGGACAAAACGCGTCAGCAATCACCAGTTTTCCTATTGTCATTTTTATTCATAAATAATCTAATTAATGTAACAACAGATGATCCATAGTGTGACACATGAATACTAAAGTATTGAAGAACAGCTAACGATGTTTGTCCAAAGCAATGTAAACGATTAAGATATAAGAAATATTATTAGACAGAAAAATCTATGTAATATATAATCTCCAATATATCAGTGATTGTTAAACATTCTCTCCAGAGATGATGACGTGTCTTGAATTGATTGAGATATAGTTCTACCGAGGGATACACAAATAAATTGGATATAAAAGGATAAGAAATTGGCTATCACAAGGAGGACAGTTATTAAAAGATATGGATATTACAATCAGGGAGAAGCAGTGGAATTTGCGAGTATTCATAATGTGAAAAATGGGCCAAAGATTAGTTAATACTAACAGGCAACAGGAACAGGACGCAAAGAGTAACCCGCGTAATGTGTTTGTGTGAATGAAGATCAGAATTAGGAGAAAACGAAAGATGGTAAAAAATGGGAAGTCTATGAACAAAAAATAGGACAATGTGGTGAGCTCTGTTCAAATCTATCATGTAAAGGCTTGAAACGAAAAATAAGATTCTTGTATTGTATTTTTTAACTTCTTTTGCTCTTCCTAATGCTGCTATCTGAAATCAGTCGTTGTCTGTTTTGTAGGGCAATTTTTTTTTTCATCGACCTCTCACTGTAACATTATACATATTCTTGAAACGAATTGAAAAGTGAACCGAATATGGTCATACATCATCTGTTGACGGATTCAGGAAAGTATGATCCGAATAAAATTATTAGCCAGGGCTACATTCAATAAACCTTTTCGTTTTTTTGTTTTCTTTTGTGCAGAATCAAAATACTATTCTTTATGACAATTGATATATTCGTTCATTGCTTGCTAAAGGATAAATGTGCGGTTTAAAAAAAAATTAATAAAAACTACATTTTTTTTTGAAAAATGATATTTGAAGCAGATATTTCTTTCAGCAAATTCGCTTAGTATGGATGTCCACTATGCAATGCCGTCTTAGTTTCTATTGCTTGATAAATACAAAACAAAATAATATCGATATATATAAAAAAAAAACTATTATAGACATCGGAAAATGGAATACGCGAATGTATAATGTTTTCTAATATCGAACGAAAAATTCGTTGTCTGTCTGTTATTGTATTTTATCATAAATTCTTTGATCGACCGAAATATATTATTATGAGTCTTACAATTTGGCAAATAATAGTAATTGAATATCCAGGTAATACGCACTAATAATATTCGAATAAAACATTTATTAAGATATATTATCGATTTCACTTCTTTCTTTTTCTGGCACATGACTCTTTATTAATATTTTACCAATTCTCGGAGCACACAGTATTTTAAATAATAAATATTTTCTCTTCTGAATTACTGAACTCTGTATCTATTTCTAAATAAGTGAACACTACATATTTTTTTATCGGCATCACTATGAAGAACATTTCTTCAGATAAAGTGTTTATATACAATTTGTAACATAGTATATGAAAGGGAGACAATATTTATTATTACGAAATTTTTTTATATGATAAAGATACACTGCATTAATTAGTAGAAGCATTACAACTGCGAGTTACGTTGTGTTCGTAAAAATCACATCCACGCAGAAAGGCATCACTATATATATATATATATATATATATATATATATATATATATATATATATATATATATAATATTAAAGACATTTTTATGTTTAACGTTGTTATTTATAGATACAAGTATTTAAGCAAATGCTCTGTTTATGATAAACAGTATTAAATAACATTTACCGGCCTGAATGTCCGAGAAATTTTCATAGAAAATATCCGTTCTTTGACAGGATTCGATCCTGCATCCTATACGGAACCGTCATATACGCTGACGTGCCTTAACCGTCACAAAGAACCTTTCGGTAGACAAGGTCGAATTTACTGCTTATAAACTTCAATCTTCCATGAATCTCGTACATTCATAACTGCTCTGGCGTATCGAATGTAAACAAATGACGTCATATATTAAGAAATGGACAAGGTCCGACAATTTATTTATTAAAGACATTTTTATGTTTAACGTTGTTATTTATAGATACAAGTATTTAAGCAAATGCTCTGTTTATGATAAACAGTATTAAATAACATTTACCGGCCTGAATGTCCGAGAAATTTTCATAGAAAATATTCGTTCTTAAACAGAGCATTTGCTTAAATACTTGTATCTATAAATAACAACGTTAAACTTAAAAATGTCTTTAATAAATAATTGTCGGACCTTGTCCATTTCTTTATATATATATATATATATATATATATATATATATATATATATATATATATATATATATATTGAAACAAAGACTCATTAAGTGCGCAAGTATGAACTACATTGAGACTTGGAATTAACGTAAACGTATGACGTTTGATCAAAAATTATCGGAACTGGTTCTATGGAAAAGAAACCCAAATCTCATAGCAATTCGACATTTAATCTCTCTCGAAGTGGTCACCTTCAGAAGATACATTTTATCCAGCTTCGTTCCCATTGCTGTAAGCATTCCTGGAACTCGTTTTATGATATCGCGAGCAGCTGCCACTTGCATTTTCTTGGATTTAATTAACGACATTGAATTTGTTGGATTTGAGGAAAAAGTACGCAAGTGGCAGAATCTGGGGAATATTGTTGTGTTCGATCCTGAAGTATGTCGTGCTTAGACAAATATTGCTGCACAAGTCATGGTCACTGATCGAAACCCTGTTTTGGGGTTGGACTACCACACTCTACACACTTTCCTTCCAAGATCTCTATGAACACTGAATTGAGCAGGAACTTTATAGCTTAGCGTGGATGTGCAACACAGTTTAAGCTCAATCTGTACTAAGCGGATTACCTCTGTGTACCTTAAATCTGTTACCATAGCAAGCGTCCCGATACTTTTTTATTCGTGCCCGTACTTGCCATTGAGACGTAACGAAATATCTTTTTTTCAGTTTACATAGATATAATCAATCAACATGTAGGATAGGACTTACAATATGGTGTAATAATCTTAATATATCTATATGTGTGTGTCATAAGATTCAAAATCTACTTAGATTTTTTTTTGCTAAAGGTGTAATCTTTTTCAGAACAAGTACGATCTTGAACTCTACAACTACTTCTCTTTTGATGCACTAAACAATTTTAAATCCTTTATTAATTATCCTTTTTCGTACTTTGCCATTATTTAAGGCGAAACCTTTCAGTAGGTTATTCGTATTTTCTCTCAGATCTGCTTCTCTTTTAATAAACCCTGTATTTAATTCTAAAATCTGTCTTTATTACTTCCGAGAACTCTAAGCTATTATTAGTTGCAAATATTTTTCCTTGTAGCTATTATATTATTATTACATTTCTCCCTTCAATCTCTTCTTCAATTCAATGGAATCTGCCAAAAACTAATTTCGGATACGAGTTATTCGGTTTTCGGAAAATAATGTCAGATTTTACAATCAATATTTATTCCTGAAATGTTGTATTTAAAAAGAATTTAAATAATTCAAATTAGTAAAATTGAACACTTATATATTACGGCTATTGAGAAAAAAGTTAATTTTATAATAAAACTCTGAATGATTTTAGGTCAAGAAATATTTCTATGCCGCTTCTGTATCCTTTTGACAACGGAATCTTTTTTGGCTTAAAATCTTTTCAAGTTGCTTGAAAAGTGCGATTAAATGGGCGAGAGATCAGGGGAATATGATGTATGTGGCAAAGCTTTCTATTTCAAGTCGGTGATCTGTTGCAGCGTCAATATGACAACATGTGGCGGAACATTGTCATGGAGCAGAATTGAACCTCGTCGAATATCCATTATCGGTTGCATTTTGCTTAACTGAATGGGTATTTCAGTCCGTTATTGAGAGTAAACATCGGTAGTGATGTTCATAATATATCCTAGAATAGTGTAATGGATAAAGCCATAGTCAATGCAATTATCTAACCGTGGAATTTCAGTGTTAGCAAGTGTTTGATGCTTTGTCGTTATCATGAAAAAATCTTAAAAGATTTATTCGCCATCACGCAGTCACTATTCGAAAAAGAAATAGATCATTCGAATTTCGCAGATGCAGTATCCGACCTACTTCAAAACGTCCAACATTTTAACATTCATATAGATCCCATTTATAGAATTTCTTCCCTTTGTCAATTTTTAGATGGTCCGGAATTCTTGAATTGCTGACAGCCATTGCCTAGGTCAAATCTCTGAAAATTTTACATCGATTATTTTTACTAGTGATTTCAGATGTATTTGATTGCAAATTGCAGTTCATCATCTTGTACTACATTGACATTCAAAACTCGTATCTCTACTTGAGTGCACCAGAAACCAACGACATACTGTTCAATTGAAAGTGCATCCTTCAGTCCATGCTGTGTTAATTTTGACAGCAGATTCACAAGCTTTATGACTAAGCTTGAACTCATGCAAAAAGAAATTAGACACATCTGTAATTTTTTCATAATTTATATGAGAGGAATTAACGTTTTCATTTAATGTGTAAAAGAGAGTTATACAATACTAACGGAGAGGATATTTTAATCATTAAGAGTGAATGATAGATTTATGTACCACTATTATAATGATATGTCCGAAATGTATTAAATTGCTTATTCAAAAATGAGTATTTTCCAAACAACCTAATATTATGTCGTATTTCCTCGAATTTTATCTTATTTTAACATACTTCAGTACTTGGTTTATTTTCTCGAAAACATTTTTATTCCTCTGCGATTTGGGCTTTCTGCATCACATTTTTCGTTTCGGATATGCACTACAATAGTTATATTGATTCATTAGATTGTTTTTCAATTTTCATACACGTAGATTCCAACGCTCTTTCCTTGAAACTGGACAATGTCGCGAATTTATTCCGACGGCCATTTTTGGAGAGGACTACGCTTTCTATGATATCACAGTTAATGTCATATCCTTTCTTTTTTGCTTTTTAATATTAACTTATGTCAAAAAAAATTTCAGTTTTCTCTCCGTGTCTACCATTCATAGATTTTCATCCGCAGATCTTATTTGGTTATCATTAGGGCAGCTAATAATAATACTAGTTTTTTTTTAATTCGCTGTGTCTTTTTTGTCTTTGTAAAGTTTAAATATCTAGACGAACAAGGCATCTACTTAATACTCATTCCCTATTAGCGTATTCAATGAACTCGATCACAATATAGATGTCGGCTTCTTTACTCACTAAGAGTAAAAGATAAGCTTAGTATATTTTCATATAAATGAAATTCTACTTGCATTTCAGGAAGGTATTTTTGTTGTCCTTGAAGTGACGCTTTTGGTAAAATTAAGATAAAGTACAGGGAGGATAGAATGACATGTAAGCTCTACATAAGATAATTTTCTATTTCATATGGATGATACGAGCTCTAACACTTTGGAAGAGATGTAGGGGCGATAGTATTTTCGGACAACTCTTTCTCTTTGTCTTTATGTATGAAATTTTACAAGACATTTCCTGTCCAAATTAATCAGTGATTGGAGGGCCTTTCCAAGAGATTAGTTTAAAGGTAGATCTACTGAAGGAATCTAGCATTTTGTCACTGTCATATATTTTATTTATTATTCTGATAAATTTATCGATCCCGAAATCAGGTTAAAATAAAAGCATCTTTAGTAAAACTCCATCAAGTCCTACTGATTTTTTCTTTGTTCTTTTTAATCTGTTCCAATCATAATTCTGTTTATAATATTATACCTTATTCGATGTTTTGGGGGCTTTTTTTTTGTTTTGCTTTCGCTTTCTCACTTCTTTTGTCACAGAAGATTTCTTTGAAATATTAGTTCCACTTTTAGTGTTTCGTTTCTTATTATTTTATCTATGTCCCCATTTTATATTTTATACGTCCTAAAAATGGCTACGGTGACACAGTTTTATTTTATCTATTTATTATTTTCTGCTATGTGTAATTTCTCTCTGCACGCATCTCGGTGACTCATTCACCTTTTTCTTTATACTCACTTTGCTTAACATATTACAGACTCTAATATTTATTTCCATTATATACAGATTTTATGCTAGCACGTGTATTTCATCGGTCAGTATTTTTACTCAGTTCCGTTAGAAAAGTAGTCCACTCTTTGAAAATTACTAGAGATGTTACTTTGAGATATTAATTTTATACGCTGTTATATTTGTTCTGATCTATACCAGCATACATTTATATATCTAGTTATTCTGGTACCTGCAACATAATAAATCACTTACTCATTTACGTTTCGTTTATTTTTAAAATTTCACGTGTAGATTGATATTACAGAGGAGTTTGTTGCTTATATATATTTTAGAGATTAAAATTGTATTTCTAAATTATTTACTGACTTAGAGATAATCTATCTGCTTGTAAATCATTTAAAATGTATAATGCTTGTTAAGTATTTTTTATAATTGAACTGTTACTCTAGAAATTCTGAAACAGTATTTTTTAATATGGGATTCAATATTTACTTTTTAAATTCTACATAACTGAATTCGGGTTGCAATGGAATCTTTTAGAATTCGTTTAAGACAAACATAAATCTATTTTTAAGTTGAAATCTATTATTTATATATATTCTTTCTCCATACATATTTATTGTAATATTATAAGGAAAAGATATAGGGAAAGAATACATATGAAGATACTGACAAACAAACACATACACGCTACACAAAAAAAGGAAGGAAGCCCCCACGAGAAGATACAGGGGCACATAAATAGTAATGAATAAACACATCCTCCCCTATTTCCTTCCTCTAACCATATTTAGTTATTCGATTAAATCTCAAACTAAACAACATTTTTCAGCAAGTCCACGATGGATTCTGATGACAACTAGTACATACAAAAGACAATGGTTAAAATATTTAACATCGTAAGAAATATTTCATTCCTTTAAATGATAAGTTGAACTAAACATTCTTCACTTGAGAAAAGTTACAATAAACGAATCACTTGTAGGATAATATACAGAATAAAGTACATTAGAAATCGAGATAATAATCATGATGATTTTGAGGCATTTTTTTTCTAGAACACACACACACACACACACACACACACACACACACACACACACACACACATATATATATATATATATATATATATATATATATATATATATTATAAATTAATTGATGTAAAATATATGTGAAAAAAACATATTTTAAATTAATTAATTTATAATATTAATGCTCTGTAAATTTACATTGAGCACTATTTTGTAAAAATAAAAATATCTATGAGAACACCGGATTATATATCTTGCTGTTCTTTCTTTTTATTTATATATATATAAGCGTGTTTTTGCGCACGCGCGTGTAGGTGTGTGCGTATTTGATGGCAGTATATTTCAATGCGTTGCAACATGTACTTCATACGCAATTATTCGATTAAGAAATAAAATTAACATCAAAGGAGATTTTTGACATCACAGAAGCCCGCACGTTATTACAGTCGGGGTGAGGCAGTTGCCCAACAGGTTAAGAACCACCTGTTTTTCCTTGAACTACAGGGACACATTGTTCCCATAAACGCCCATTTATATCCGGTTAGATTATTAGCTATGCATTCAGAATTGCTGAATGCTTGTACAACAATCACAGGATGAGGATTAACATATGTACGATTTGTATAATTAAAACACTGCATTATTAACAAGAAAATGTCCGTGCCCTGTACAGGTAACCGCATATAATTGAGAACTATCGAAGAGTTTCATGAACAGATTGTTACTAAATTGCCTGTTGGATATTCAGATTTTAGTCAGCTGCACACATGCAATGCGCTACTTAACAGCTAAAGGGAATAAGATTTGATTCGAGGGAAAAGCATTGTTTTCGTTTTCTATTATATCTGGTAAGACATTATTTTTTGTTTTTATTACAATAATGTTCTCCTGGTACAAGGCATAACAGACACACGAGATTGGGGGTTACAGACAAGACGCACAGTTTATGTAGATATTTGGAAAGTAACAATTAACCCTACCACTGAACTTATTGATTGAGGGTCGGTTCTACAAAGAAGCGGTTCGAGTGAGGCAGTTCGAGTGCAACCTATATTTTAGCAAAGGAATACGAAGGTCATGAGATTATTTCGCAGGAATGTGCGTGGCATGGCGGGTCTTAGGCGTGCTGGTTATAAATGGTGGTACGACTGAATCTAGTTCGTCTCAACATGTTTCATAGTTATGGCGACAGAATAGCGATAGGGTTCAAACGTTTCATCTGGGTGTAAATGCGCTGCAGGATGGAAAATTATTTATCATCAACAAGGCTCGATTACAATTCTAACAAACCGAATGGTGACTGTACAGATCCTGTCAATATATGGCGGAATTTTTTCTATTTTCGACATGATCTCTCGTAAATTTATAGGATAGCAGAAGGAGCGACATATTTAAGGGAGCGCTAGCCGATCATTTTCCAGAATCTTTAACGACTGATTGTATGTACGCATTCCAATTGCGGCCCAGATTGAAATCAAGAGTCAATAAGCACTCAAGTCACGGGACATCAACGCATGAATACCCGCTCATCGTCATCGGGGAAAAAGAGTTTAATGAAATATACGTTTATTAATTCTATTTAAAGGTTAAATTATTATCACGTCGTATATATATATATATATATATATATATATATATATATATATATATATATATATATATGTGTGTGTGTATGCGTGTATGTGCATATATATATATATATATTTTAGTGTATATATATATATATATATATATATATATATATATACATATGACTGTATATATACATATATATATATATATATATATATACATATGACTGTATATATATATATATATATATATATATATAAGTGCATATATATATATATACATATAAGTGTATATATATATATATATATATATATATATATATATATATATATATATACATACATACATACAGAGAGAGAGAGAGACAGAGAGAGAGAGAGATAGTAAAGTTATTAGATCCGATCCGATGGTATAAAATCGAAGTGGCTCCTAGTAATATAGAATATAAAAATTGATCCACAAAATAAGCTTAATATATTTATAATCACGGAGAAAATGAATAGTATTACACAATATAATCCAAAATTACCTGATATGAGGAATAGACCTATTTCAACCCAGGAAACATCGTCAGCCTTATTCAGACCCTGTACATAGACTGTATTCGTGTCGGAAATAGAACTTTAAACATGACAGCTATCGAAAAATTAGCATAGAAATTATCCATTTCAAAATTTCAGTCAGATGAAAGGCACGATTGTACACAAACAGACACACACACACACGTATACATATGTGTGTGTGTATATATATATATATATGTGTGTGTGTGTGTGTGTGTATGTATATATATATATATATATATATATATATATATATAAGGCAGCAGGATGTATGTGTGTGTGTGTGTGTGTGTGTGTGTGTGTGTGTGTGTGTGTGTGTGTGTGTGTGTGTGTGTGTGTGTGTGTGTATAACGAATGCACGGCCACAATTTTCGATGGATTTGCACCAAGATTTACATGCACATACTCCAAGTTAATGGCAAGTCCAAGACCGACATTGCATTTCCCAACTCCCATCGATAGTGGAAATAACCGATTTTTTTCATGCTTCTACGTCAGTTTTCATTTAATTTGCGGCCACTTTGTACATGCCAGAGTGAAAGCCTATAACTGGCTGCCACGAATAGGCAGGAAGATTCTATTGACCAGCGTGAGAGCCAACAGCTGACTGACACGAATGTTAACTAGCATGCTAGCATGCAAAAAATCGATAGCTGCATTCGTTACAAGTGTGAAAAATTTAAATCTGCATGGCACATTACTCCAATTGGCTCATTCGCTTGCTTAAACTCAACGTTGATTCTGATTCCGCAGAACTGGGTTGGGTGTGAAAAAGTATGTTGTTAACATTCTTTTTTCATTAGTTTTTTCTACTTACGAGTCTTTTTTTAAAGCTGATCGTTTTGTGTTCATTTTGTTTTGTTTTTTTCGTAACAGATTTAATGTTTGGTATAGAGCTTAGAAAAAATTCGCAGTGTGAGATAGGCAAGAAGTAAGGCATGTAGCAACATCAGCACGGCAAAGGGCTCTCCTTTAAAGGCAAGGAAGGGCAAACATATTTCAAGTGATAGCGATTGTTGTATGAGTCGTACGATTTTTGAATCAAGCACAGGCAACGCCGAGCCATGCTGCTAGTATATATATATATATATATATATATATATATATATATATATATATATGACTATTTTTATATTATTTAGACGGGATAGGTTGTTCTGGATACTGGACGTGACGGAGTTGGACGTTAGTATTATGCAACTGTTTCCATGTGATTTATTATTGCGGATTATTCTTTTTGTTTCGGTTGTATATTCCTTTCTTCTTGCATTGTGGATGAAATGATATGGGTATTGTAGGTTTTCAAATGTGTTTTCTATGTATGTTTCCTATTTAGGTTAATATTGGGGTCTGCAGATTCTTAAGGCTCTCAGATAGAAACCTATAGTAATTCCAAATTGAAATTTAGAAGAGTTATTTGTGTAGAAACTGATCAGATATTTTTCGTAGCCTTTCTGTTAAAACTGAGTTCGTTATTATTTCTATGTAATATGAAATTTCAACTCTAAATAATCTTAAAATATTCACAAACACTTCCAAAACCATTATGAATATGCTCACATTCTCAAACACTAATAGCAATAATATTTCTGAAGCAAGCATTTATCAAAATAAATTGTCAAATCTGTTCCTCCAAAAATATTGGAGAAAAAAGCAGAAATTAAAAAGGCGCATCTATGAAGACACCTCACAAAAAAACAACTTAACTAATGCACTAGTCATACATAGAAATAAATTCAACTACAATTTTGCTTTTAAAAATGCTACACTCAAAAACAGGAAATGACTCACTTAAAAAGAAAATCCTCTGGATTACCGCCATTGAATATTATCCAAATATTAATCTACGCCCAGTCGGTTTTCCTATGTAAACACTCCTTAACACTCTCCCAAACAAACGTATATAACTATATTAAGAAATAAAAAGAAAATGGTTGAATCCGTCAACACAACAACAAAAACTATATATATATATATATATATATATATATATATGTGTGTGTGTGTGTGTGTGTGTGTGTGTGTGTGTGTGTGTGTGTGTGTGTGTGTGTGTGTCTGTGTGTTTGTGTGTGTATAGATATATATGTTCATATATATATTTGTGTGCGTGTGTGTATATATATATATATATATATATATATTATTTTATTCAAATGTCATTAAAAATCGCGTTGTATGTATATTAGTTCTTTATGAATATCATTTAACGTGACAAAATATCAGTATGGGACAGACATAGAAAAACAGAATCACTCTGGCAGCTCGAATAGAAGTCCAATGGCTGTTTAACTACAAACTGTTATTTTTTTACGAGTTGTTTTTCTTCCTGGGTATCTGGCAGGAATGCCTCAAACCTCAATGTCTGGAATATCGTGCAACGACCTCTTAATTGCTGCTGTTTCCAGGCTCACACTAACCACAGGTCGTAGCACTTGTTAGGGTGCCAGTTATGGGCAATTACTGAAGCCCAACCTAAAATTGGAACACTATGAATTTACATTTGTATATTAAATATACCACCAAATCATTTTCATAGTAAAAAAAAATGTTACCAGCAATATATTTTTGTATTCAATTGTAAAAGCAGAGTAATATATCGTATTCTTTCAATATCACAAGAAAAATAAATGTTGCCATCAAATGGTCCATACCTAATTGATATACCGTTAAACGAACTAAACTTACTAGTTATTTGTATGTTATTAAGCAACCATTACTTTTAATATTATCACTTTATGTTATATTTTAAAGTCGATACTAGGTTTACAGCCATATCATGTTGAAATAACGGATTTCGTAAGATCAATGAACATCGAATCTGGTGAGTATCTAGATCGATGACCGGTTGGGAAGAACATGCTTTGAGGTTCGGTCTACAGGTGATGCATAGATAAGGGCTCAACGTTCGAAATCAGAGAGCCTAGATCTAATTCCACTCGCGTTCGTTATATTCGCTTACCACTTCTCGCCATTCCACCTATTAGTTATTTAGTAGGACCAGTGTCAGTAAATCATGATTGTGTAAAAACAAAACATCTTAAAATCTAAATATATTTTCCGTCTTCAAATATCCTCAAAATGTTGATAATCTGTAAAAGACAAATAATTTAATCAGTCAATAAATATAACACTCGTTGAGCAGTTGAATAATTTTATTGCCTTTATAAAAATTTAAAAGAATTCAGATATGAAAAGAAAAAAAGGATCAAGCTATTTATTTATAATTCATAATATGTCGTGTCTATTCATGTTCTGGATGATCATGTCTTTTCACAACCACATTTACCGTGTTACTGTAAATAATATATGACAATTTATCGCCGTTGTTTGTCTTTCTTCTACTATCCATTTAAACCAAATCCTTAAATAGGTTATATAATGTGCCCTTCTACTCTTGCCGTCAGGTTATCCTTAGAGTGTTATATTCACTAAGCCTTATTTCCTCATTATGCTTCATAGAAATTTCAGCTTGTCACTATTTTCTTAACGATTTCCTATTAGCTCGCAATTATATGTTATTCTCACCGTTCGTTTGTAGAAACCAATGTCTATCTGTCCAAGATCTTTATGTGTTGAGAAAATATCTAGCATTTACTATATGTGCTACCATATAGGCAATTAGATATTACATATTAATTAAGTACTCTGTACTTCGCTTTTATGAAATACTTTCTGTCTTTTGTACTTTGCTTAATTTGTAGAAGACTTCATATGCTGTTCCGCTTTGATTTTAGATGCCTATGTGTCTCTTTCCGCTGTCTGTTTGTACTCTTAACAGATAGAGAAATTTCTGCCTTTACTTGAATTTGACTTCTAGATTAAATGGCGTAGGTCTGGGTTTATTTCCTTGTTGAAAACAATTCACTGCTTCTTCCATATATTTAATAGTAAGTGTGTATTCTCACTTACCTTTATTACATTATCTCACAGTTCTCTCGTTTATTTCCAATCTAACATAAACAGAGGGCAGCCCGCATATTATATGTTTTTACAATTATGCTATCTGAAGATAAAACCGGTCAGCTCTACTTATGCAGTGTCCATTCAGAACGTGAGCGATCATTCTTTGTAAAGATTAACAATATTTGTATTTTAAATATTCCTCCGACAGTCATTTTTTGACATAACCCTTATATATATATATATATATATATATATATATATATATATATATATATAGAGAGAGAGAGAGAGAGAGAGAGAGGAGTTTGAATTCCATTTGAATCCATTACATTTACTTACGTGGTAATACCCTTGGGATAGGTGTGAATCATCTTCTTCTCCCTCCAGTTTTGGGTAAATAGCAGGACAGACCGTGTTGTATAGCCTTGGATGGTAACTTGCCTAGGAGGACAACTCTGAATTTAAATCATGCAACCTTGTAGCACGTAGTTCACCATGTCTCTGTATTCGGCCCTTCAAATGTGTGGACGAAACCTTCACCAATATAATCAAATATCATGTGCTATTGTCGGGCTCTCGGTTTCCTGCGAGCTGATCTCCTTGACATTCGAGATTCGAGAGTATATATATACACATACATACATACATACATATATATATATATATATATATATATATATATATATATATATATATATATATATATATATATATATATATATATATATAGGTGTGAAGAGGCAATATATAAAACGAATTAAATAAAAATGTTAATGTGAATAATGGGGAAATCACTTCGCTAAGAGGACGCTAATGAAACATGACTTACTATCAATTACTTGAAAAATACATTTCTTATATTCGAGTTGTTTAAGATGCAATATTCCTTTGGGATTGAATTATACTAAGTCCATTTCACTTTAACTGATGAATATATGTAACAAGAAAACTTCGTGGATATATCAAAATTCAAACAAAATTCTCACTTGACAGATGCGAACTAGATCGCTAGCATCGCAGCATGGCACGCTTCAAAACATATTCAATTTTCGATAAAGAGAATAATTTTAAAAAGCATCTTACGGTCTACACATATTTTGACTTTGTATATATGGGGAAATTGCACCTTGAAGATGAGAATTTGAAATTGTCGAATGTACTTGGCATGTGTCTTCCAGCTGACAACAATTCGAATATAAGGATCTTGTTATTCATTGAACTGAGTGTGAGTTAATATGTTACATAATAAGTCATGTTAGCGAGGAGATTTCATCACTAATCTCAGTAACACCGTTATTTAATTCTATGTATAAATTGTTTCTTTAAGACATAAAATATAAGCTGCACTCACTAATATACTTACATACATACATATATATATATATATATATATATATATATATATATATATATATATATATATATATATATATAGATAGATAGATAGATAGATACACACACTTGGTAGGTAGGTATACCATATAAATCATGATTTGCTAGCATGCCGAACTGGTCTCTTTGTCGTAACTATTGATTTATTTTAAAATCTATCAAAAATTAGTGTCGGTCATTCAGTTCGATCTGGTAGCATTCATATCATTAAGATAGTATTTATTGTTACAGTAGTTTGAACAAAAACTTACATTTTTCTCAGAACGTCGAAATCTATTCATTAGAATCTTAATAATCGTTTTAATGTTGAGTTGCTTTAGACTGATTATCCAAAGGATTTTTCATTAAATCCTACAAGCATTCAATATTGATAGCCACAGTCATAAGTTATGCATGTAGTACAGTAGTGATAAATAGCAGACCCTCAAATGAAACTAGAAATATCCTATAGTTGGTACTGAATAAAAGCGAGATGAAATACTAAACATCAATTATAAGGAGAACAAAGGAGAAGATATCAGCAGAAGAAAGTTTTTTAGATATATATTATATACTTTTATACCGAAATTATACAGGTGAAACAATGTAGATATCTGGGAATGGACGACACATAAACTGGAAGTTGCATTGTGATAGATAAAGATGCCTTTCAAAATCTGAGCATATCATTACGTAATTTAAAAATAAAGTTAAGTAAAGGAACACCTAATGAGCTGTTATCATTGCTCTTATATGGAAGTGAATACTGGACAGTCTTTTCGCAGATCAAAATGTGACTTTCAGAAACATAAATGTGGCTTTACAGAAGAATGCTGAAAATATCATGGACCAAACATGTGAGCAACGACGGAATTCAGCAAACACCAGCAACAAATTTATTTGAGACTTTTGGAGGAACGAGGAATTGTATAATGTGATCCTCACAGGATAGACTGAAAGTGAGAGAGAGCTACTTTGGTAAGAAACGTATAACCTACATGGAGAGCTTGAGTGAATAGGAAGCGTAGCATATTTTAGGAGAGATGGTAAAAAGACAAACAATTTTAATATCTCTTAATAACAAAGGTTATTAAGAGCTGAAAAGGAAATCGAGGGGAGCTATAACCGCCAATATCCAGCAGGGATACGGAATATAGAAGAATAAAAAGAAGGGTATGTGATACTACACCACAATCCACCAAGAAAATTGAACGAATTAAATTTTCTTCATCATATTTTATAAATAATAATTTACATCGAAAGTGACTTTTAAGTCAGTCCTCTCATATCAATATTATCGTATTTTACCAAAGTAAATTTAATTTGACCGACTTTAATTTCCTCGTCCATCATAACTATATGGTCCCAATTTTCTTATGTTGTGAATAGCATTGTTCTTTATTTCAATTTTATCTCTTCTGAAATAAATCAAATCCTAGAAACTTTCAATATAAATATGCATCCATCTCGTTCTTTTTTAAATTTAATTAAGACGGTTTGAAATTTCATCAAAGCATTCTATTGGAAGATTAATATGTGTAACCGAATTAGACTCAAAAGAAAGATCAAGTTTAAGTTATGGAAGGATTTTTCGCTTGTTTTCTTTTATGAATATAATTATATTATATCCAGTACAATCAAAAATATTATGTCTAAAACAATGTAAGCATAGGCAATTATACAACTACAATTAATAATAACCTATGTTACAATATAAAAGTATATTAATAAATACATTCCTAATATAAAAACGTTTAATCAGTTGAGTAATAACACGTTTGCTGAATGGTTGCAGCCTACAAAGGAGCATTTCCATGAATCATACGTCATCCGCATGTTGGAAAGTAGAATGGGATATTTTCATCAATTGTTTTTATCACTGCTTTTATTCCATAAAATACCAAATAATTGTCTGGAAAAATGTCATATTCTAAGAACTTAAATAACTAATGTTCAGGATGATAGATTTTCTGATAAATATCCATTAGCATTCGTTGATCTAAAGATACATAATTAATCTAGAATGAAAATGCTAAAATCATGTGGAATTACGTTGTTGCGTCAGGATTCCTTCGAGGCCTTTTGGCGTTTTATTTTTTAATCATTTTTCTTAATCCTGACTTTTAAAGATAGTCTAAAATCTAACACATGAGTAAAGATTCACATCTATTTCAGAACACGGCTGATTTATGTATACAAAAGTAGGCATAATTTTCATGTTCCGTGATCTTTTTCATCCCTGGTATGACGATAAACTACATCCGGCGGTATGGCCTCCGAACGGGACATTCGAGGTTTTCAGGGGCGTGGAACAACCAATTAACTGCTATTTCTTGCACGTCTGCCCTGATGCACGTGGTAGCAACAGTTAAGGTCAGAACTATGAGTGAATAGTGATGCAAAAAACAAAAACACTAATAAAATATAAAAATACTTTTGTATATTAAAAATACCAGCAATGCTTTTTATATATAAAAAACAACAATGAATATTATCTATAGCTGAATTACTTTATAAATATGTGTATTTCTGTATTAAATATTCCGTATATATTGATATGCTGGTATACTAAATTAAACAATACTCTACTGTGCGATTTTCAAAGAGATACTTTATTGACAACTTCCATGATCTCCATAAAGAAAATTTTCAAATTTGAAAAACATTCGTTTTTTTATAAATTTAATGTTTCTGTGAAATACAGATCTTTAATGTATAATACAGAATGAAAATATTACAGATATAAGTGTATCCAATTTGAGTATATAATGAGTATAAAACTGAAAATTAATAATAATAATAATAATAATAATAAGCAAAAGTAACATTCAAGAAAGGTTGAATTACAGAAACACCTTTAATAGATTTAGATTTTGTCACAAAGATTAGGGAACTGGAACATGATGATGCTTATACGTATCTAGAAATTAGCGAAGGACATGGCATACAACACACTCAAATGAAGGAAAAAACAAGGAAAGAGTACTCCAGGCGTGTACGTCTGGTACTAAATACTGAGCTAAACCCAAAAAACAGAATATCAGCCATAAACACATTGGCTGTCCGTGTGGTGCAATACAGCTTTAATGTCCTTAACTGGACCATAGCTGAAATTAAGCGAATGGACGCCAAAACGAGAAAGCTTCTCACTTGCTATCGCATGCATCATCCCAAAGCTGATGTTGATCGTCTGTATGTGCCCAGATCCGAAGGAGGCAGAGGATTAGTTCAACTAGAACTGTCCTACAAAACTACAACAATTGGCCTCCAAAGATACTTGGTAACTACAGAAGACTGGATGATTTTATGCGTCAAGGAACATTAAAGTAGTAAGCGTCTTTCACAGTAATAAAAGAAACCAACAAATTCAAAATGGAGTTTCAAATGGGCGTAGAGATGCAATTACAGCAAAATACACCGGCTGAAACTGCAAAATACTTAAAAAAAAGACAGCAAAGACGAATGCAACCGACCAGATACAGAAGCGATGGCAAGATAAATGATTCATGGCCAATACTCTGCCCGTACCAAACAAGCTGACGTAGACAAAACCCGTACCCATCAGTGGTTACGTAGTGCAGGGTTGAAAGCTCAAACTGAAGGTTTTATCCTTGCTGCACAGGACCAGTGCGTGCTAACTAGGTATTATCAAGCACATATACTAAAATATTGTGTCAGCCCAAAATGCAGATTCTGTGATAAATATTCAGAAACGATTGATCATCTTGTATCAGGTTGCACCATATTGGCACCCACTGAATATAAAACCCGGCATGACAGATTTGGCCAATATCTGCACTGGAAAATCTGCAACTTCTACGGGAAGGAAAGTGAAAGAAAATGGTATGAACACCACCCAGACTCGGTTACGGAGATAGGACCTGTTACAATTCTATGGGACTACACAATACACACTGATAGAACAATCAAAGCCAACCGTCCAGATATTGTTATTAAAGACCACAAACAAAAACGGTGCCTCCTTATTGATATGGCAGTCCCTGCTGACTGCAATATATCTTTGAAGATATTCAAAAAGCTGCCAAAATACAAGGACCTTAGAAATCTCGAAAAAGTGGCACATGGGAACATCAACAATCCCTGTTGTAGTTGGAGCCCTAGGATTGTTTGGAAAAGATTCCAGTAGACTAATTGAAGGGATTGCTGGAAGTCCATGCCTCAAGGAGATACAAAAAATTGTTCTGCCAAGTACAGACCACACTTTACGAAGGGCTTTATCTATGTAATTTCTTCTTTTTTTTTTTTGTCCTTGGAAAGTGTCATGATGCCACTTCTAACCTTAGGTCCCTGGGCGGGACACGGAAAGAAATGTGTAAACACCAGAAATCAAAGAAAATAAAAATAATAATCTTGGAGTCAATCCCTGGAATGAATATATATTCATGTAAATAAATTATATGAAAATAATGCACAATGCTGAAAATAGGCATGGTTCGTCATCGCTATTCTTAACTTAAATTTAATTAGTCACATTCACTGTAACATTCACACTTTTAATAATCCTTAAAGCATAAGAAAACATTTGTAAAAAACACACATATATCACAATCACCACAGCAATCAATTTTCTCCATGAAATCCTAATCTAATACCCCATACTTGCAAACATGTAAGGTGGAGATTAGTTTTACTGAATAAACATAAACTTCATGTTCGAATGAAAATTTCCGTCCCAGGAATCATCGCTAAAAACTTTCCCTCCTCAAATTTTTAGACAAATTGTACAGATGCATGCTGAGATTTGACTGTATCCCTTTTGCGTGTGAATAACATCCGTACGTTTTGAACGTTTTCTCTTATTAAGGTTTATTTGTCTTGTTCTCACTGGCATATATAATATTCGCTCACTATTATTTTGCCCTGTTGTTTTTTTTTCTTCGAGTTCTCATTGATTTTTGAGCATTTTGTCAATTCGGTTTGTTGAGCATTTTGCAAAGTACACAATTAACCACGGACAATTACACTATAAATGCAAATAAATATCTTTAAATTAGATATTTCTGTAGAATTTATATATATTGACTTTAGTTGCGGTTGCATACTCATATATAGCTTTGCCGTCCTGGATAAAACGTTAAACTACATCTGACTCCGGGGTAAGACGTTAAACTACGTCCAGCAGCAAGGCCTCTCATCAAGACGTTTTGAGGAGCTTAGAACCACCTGTTAATTTCTGGTGTTCCCAGGTCCACCCTGACCCGGGTTAATAGCATCTGTCAGAATCCCAGCTTTTGGCAAATAGTTAACTGTTACCAGCAGTACTTTTTGAAAAAAATATTACCAACAATACAATTTTGAAGGAAATATATTACCAGAAACTGATTTTTGGCAAAACAAAATATTACTAAAAATAAAAAAAAATGTTGTCGGCATTAAATAACCCATTGAATTTGATATGCCGTAAAACAAAATAAACCAAACCAAACCTCATTAAGAGCTTTGTTTCAGAATTTATCATTTTAACCATCCATTCTCCCCTCCATCCGTATTTTTTTGTTAGGTAGGTAGGTAGGTAGGTAGGTAGGTAGGTAGCAGGTTCGTAAATCTCTGCGATTGCCTAATATAAATAATGGACTATATCATTTTGAGTTCGCTGAATGCGGGAGAAAATTGTCCCATCTATAGATTTGCATTTCTTAAGTAAACCGCCATTGTTATCAAGATTTCATGTTGCTTGATGGTGACAGTAATACGTATTCCTTTTTTTTGTCCGGAGCCACATTTTTTTTTTATTAATAAAGACTTTCAAACTCTTTAGTTGTAGACATTAATTTAAGTAGCAGTCCAACTCTGGAGTTTACCGGTGTCGTTCTTGACTGGCTTCTGGTTATTTTTTGGAACATTTGCGAACAACTCGACCTTTTTTTGTGTTACCCTTCGGAACTGCATTTTGTTTAAAGTTTGTTTATTTTATTTACGACTTTATTGTAAAAGTTTTTTGATTTTTTCTTTCTACGCTCCATTTTTTTTCACCCTCCCCCTTTTAATTTTACTCTTTTTATTCTAGTTTTCCTATTTTAATTTTTACTCCCTTTAATTTTTACTCGTTTTCTTTTTAATCTAATTTGCTTTCAGTTTTTTCTCCTTTAATTTCCGCAGTTTTTTCTTCTCATTTCTACCCCTTTTAATTTTAGTTTTTCGTGTTGTCATTTTCTTTATTTTCGTCCTGTTCGTTATTCTGTGTTAATTTATTTATTTGTTTTCTTCCTTTTAATTTTTACGTGTTTTTTTTTTTGCTTGTAATTGTTTTTTTTCTCTTTTGTTTATTGTTTCGACTCGCTTAGGGTCGGCTATTTTTATTTTTTGTGTCTAGCTTCGTCTGTCTTCGTTACGTATTTTTTTTGTTTATTGACGTCGGCCATTTTGGATATTTGTAATTAGCTTTGTGTTAATGTTTCGTAATTTTTGTTGACGTCAGCCATTTTGATTTTTATTTTAGCTTCGGCTTTTGTCGAAGTTTTTTCTTTTTTTTTACTGTCTAAAGTTTTTTGTTTATTACGTGTTTGTCTTTTCGCCTTTAGGCGATATTTTATTTTATTGTTTTTTTTATACGTTTAGGTGAACCGTCTAATTGTTTTTGGTGTCCATAATTATTTTATTTTGTTGAGTTTATTTCTTTTCCTCTCGCCCATATATTTATTTCCCACCCTCCTTTCCCCCCTTCCCATCCCCCCCTTTAAAATATGGCTAAGAAGGAAAAAAAGTACCTCTTTTTTAATTGCCAAAAAAAAAAATTAAAAATGCTTCTTTTAAAAGAAGTATAAGAAAACACCTATTTAACCCCAAGAAGGATCCCCGGATAAAGATAATAAGGATAGATATCCTGACCTTCCAACTGTTCCTACTAACGAGGAAATTGTGGAAACTTTAAAAAGCCTCAAAAATATGGAGGCTGAAAAAAGTAATGACCAAGTAACGGACAACGCAAATACTAATGCAGAGGCCGGGGATTCGCCCTCTTGTTGGAAGTCCCCTCCTAAATGCATAATCAATTTAGTGGAGTTCTTGGAGCGTGCCAAGAGTTATGCCCACCTTGTTGTTGAAGGTGGTCTTTGGAAGACCCCAAGAATTAAAGAGAATTGATAAAAGAATAGTGTCAGTTTTCGTCGTGGACAAGCGTACGCGCAAAATTTGTCGCTCGACGAAAAACACAGTGTTGAAAGCACTAGAATCCTTCGGGTTCAAGCCCCTTAGAATAGTTAAGGGTGCTAAATTTTTCATGTGGGACGTACTGTTGCCCACACCAGAAGATTGCGTCGTCGCGGCTAATTAACAACGACCTGATATTGCGTACAGAATATGAAGGCCGACGAAGACCAGTGTAACAGTATACGAGAAACCTCCTCAGGTTATCGGGGAACATCTGGCCGCTTTCTTCTCCCGGTATGGCGAGATTCTGGGAGCTTCCTGCGATAGCCTGAACGGGGGGTGGAGCTTTGATATCATGTTGGACGAGAAAGCCTTCCGCTCCATCCCCAACTGTCTGGATGTTGGCGCTTTGAAATTACCGGTCATTGTGACGGGTCGAAGACCGGTATGCTGGAGGTGTGGAGTGACTGGTCATCTCTCCTCCTCCTGCCCAGAGAAGAAGGCCTCTGGAAGTCAAGCGCCAGTTACACAAGATCCCCCTCTGACCGCGTCTCAAAATTCCACCTCGCCTGTAATGGGCGTACCAGCCTCCGGGACCGGGTCGGTTAATCCTCCGGTCGGCGCGTCACCTAAAGCCACATTCCCCAAAGAGCCTTCGCCCGCTGCCGGTGCAGTTGTGGAGAAGGGTGAGGGGGAATGGCTGGTTGCTGGTAAGGCCAGAGGGAAGCGCCGGACAGCGGGTCCTCAGTCCCCTGAAGCCCCAAGGAAAAAGGGCACTAACAGTCCCACTCCCACTAGCAACGTTAATGGCGATGCCCCGGCCTCTAAGCTTACTTTCGAGGAGATGCAAAAGAAATTCGACCCTGGCTATGAAAAGTCAGAAAAGATCAAGGATTTAAAAAAGAAATTAGATGCAAAAAGAAAAGACCCAATCCCTGCATCGTCTCCTGCTAGTCCTCCCCTTCACCAAAGAAACAACCCCCCCACCTTCACCTATTTCACCATCCAAAGGCAAACCCCACAGCAGAGATCCCAGCCCCTATAGACACAGGTCTTTTCACACCCCATGAATACTCCCTCTCCTTCCCCCGTTAAACAAAAAATCTAACCCCTTCATACCCCCCAAGCAATCACCGGCAAAAAAAATGCCGAAATGCCTCCTCCTGCTACAAAGCGGCATAGAAGCCCCACTAAAGAGGAGAGAAAAAGAGGAAGAAAAGATTCCTTTTTAACACTGGCGAGGAGGTGTGCCGGATTTCCCCAGCACAGGCTGAGAGAGCCAGGGATTATGGTAATAGAGTTAAAGACTTGAAATACCTGCTCTCTATTAAGCAGTTTGCCGACAAAGACATAACTTCCCAAATGCCCAGAGGGTCCTGACTGTTATTAGGTCAGGACCTGCGGCAAATCAAACCTGGGCGATGATAGAGGAAGCTGTGAACTCATGTAAGATGGCTTTACCCATTGCCATCGTGGAAAACGAAAAATTAAAAAAGTGTCAACAGTTCTGTGCAGGGAGGGTCCCCATTTTAGTTCACCCATCCCTGTATAGAGCTCTTAAATTGACCTTCCCCTGGGATGTCGGCGGTATCTCCCAAGACGGCACCATCAAGAATGAGATGGGCCATGGGTCTATGGGAGAGGCTGTCGGTATCCTTACCCCGGCCATGTTTAATCCTGGTAAACAACCCTAATCGGACTTCTCATGGCTCTCTGGTTAGCTATTTAAATGTGCGGGGCCTGAGGTCCGAGTCTCGCAGGGCGAGGCTCTCTCGTGACCTTCAGCGCCTCGGGGTGAATGTTTGTTGTGTGCAAGAGACCCGGTTTTCTTCTCATGACTATGAGGATATACTGTCTAAGGGGTTCGCCCTTTATTCAGCATGTTTTGATGGTCGTTCGAGGGTGTCTCTTGGCTAGTGAGCAAGTCTTTGAAGGCTGCATGTTCCCTTGTCTTCGCAGATCCGGCGGGCAGGCTTTGTGTGCTGGATGTTACTATAAAGGATAAGGCTTTACGTCTCATTGGGGTTTATGCGCCCAATAGTCATGCTGAGCGGCCTGCTTTGTTTCGGCAGATCGAGCCGTTTTTGACGACTTCTCGTCGGGTAGTCTTAGCGGGGGATTGGAATGCCGTCCTTGACCCTGAGATAGATCGCATAGGTAAAAAACGGGTACTAACAACCCTGATGTGAAGGCATTTCGGGACTTTATCGGCAGGTTTGATCTTGTCGATAAGTACCGGAATGAGCACCCCTCAGGAGGTAGCATGGACTTGGACAACTAGTGGCGACTCGGCTCCTGGCTCGCTTGCGAGCTACCTGGACCGAGTGTTAGTTAGGAGAGTCGACGTGGGGCTCTTAGAGTGTCCAAGTTTCCACTATATAGTTTATACGGATCATAGGCTTGTCCGGGTCCGTGTAAACTTAGATACGCCTAAGGTTAGAATGGCTGGTTACTTGAAATTTAACTGTTCACTTTTTTGGTGAGCAGGATTTCCGGGACCAGCTGCTACTAATGATTCAGAGGGAATTGACGCGGGCGGTTGTGGGTAACGCCTGGTGGGGAAAATTAAAATCAAAATTAGAACGTTTGCTGCCGATTTTAGTCGTCGACTCAATCTAGATAGACGAGCGGCGCAAACGGCTTTAGAGGAAAAGGTCGATCGGGCTGTTAAATCCCGTGTTAGTGGGGACATAGTCTTAGCTAAGGCAGAGTTGGCCTCCTTGCTTATCAAGAATGATCAAGTTAGGGCTAGGCTAAAAAGAATGTCTTCTGAGGCGACGAATATGGCCGCAGAATTGCGTGCAGAGGAAAATCGGAACGCGGCTATGCGACATATAGCGTGCGTCACATTACCGGATAAGCGGACCGTGACTACAAGCGCGGGCATATGCGAGGCCTTTCGGCTTTTACTTTCAGGATCTTTTCACCAGGGAGCCCGGTCTGAGCTCTGCTCAGTTCGACGCCTATTTGGCTGACTTTCCCTGCCTTGAGGCAGCTGAAGCGGCTAGGTGCGAGGGTCCCATAACAGAGTCGGAAATCTGGGAAGCGCTGAAGCAGGTAGGCCTGGATAAGTCTCCGGGACTAGATGGACTTCCCTACGAAGTGTACTTGAGGCTGTCGCCCATATTTGTTCCTTTGCTGCAGCTGATTTACAACCACTGGATGAAGCAGGGGTCTTTACCCCGACGCTTCACCAGGGGTGTGATCAAGTTGCTGCGTAAGGACAAGAATGGTGGGGATGGGTTAGGGAACTTTCGCCCTTTAACGATGTTAAATACTGACTTAAAGATTTTGGCGAAGATCTTAGCCAACCGTTTGCAGCTTGTCCAGTCTCGTCTGATTGGCCCCGAACAGACTTGTGCTGTGAAGGGCAGGACGATTCAGGATAACCTTCATATGGTACGCTTGATCTTAGAACAAGTCGACAGTGAAGCCGCGCTGATCAATTTAGATCAGTCCAAGGCCTTCGATAGGGTTGACCATCGGTTTCTGGAGGCTGTCCTGTCGGCGGCCGGTTTCGGAGCCGACTTTCGCTCCTGGATCCGTCTCTTGTATGCGACCCCCCGGTGCGCTGGTGGAAGTGAATGGGGTGAGGTCGGAGCCTTTCGTATTGTCTCGCTCCATTCGTCAAGGTTGTCCGCTATAGCCCTTTGCTTTACGTTCTTGCGTTGGAACCATTCCTTCGCAAGTTAAAGGCGAATCCGGTCCTGCGCGGAATTTCCTGCCTGGCGCTACCACCTCGGCCAGGTATTCTGCCTATGCTGACGACGTTTCGGCTCTTGTGTCGAGCAGAGCCGAGATTGACGAAGTCAGCAAAGAAATAAGTGGGTATGAGATGGTAACAGGGGCCAGGATCAACCGCGATAAGTCTGTGGGCTTGCGGTTGGGTGCGTGGAAGGGAGTTTCTCTTCCCGGACCTTTCCTCTGGACGGATGGGCCGATCAAGATACTCGGCGTCTGGTTCGGTCCTGATCTCCAGTTGGAAATGAACTGGTCGGAGGTACAAGGGAAGGCCGAGGTCGCGGTTAATCTGTGGTCTCGGAGGAGACTTTCCCTGAAGGGAAGGGCGGAAGTATGTGTTTCACACATCTATCCGATCCTCCTCTACCGACTCTCTGTGCTTCCACTCCCCGTATGCCCGGCTAATGTCATTAGTCTGGACCTTGTTCTCTTTCTTATGGAAGGGCAAGGCCCCATGGTATCTCGCGAGGTCTGTTGCCTCCATCCCTCTGAGGGCGGTCTGGGGATGCCTAGCATTGAGATCCGTCAATATATGCTTCGCATTACCTTTCTAGACCGAATGTGTCGTGGGTCGAATGAAGAGGGTGCCTTTTGGAAAGAAGACGTCCAGAAACATTTTCCGTCCCTGAAAAGTGTGCACTCGTGCGAAGAAGAGGCCAGCCGTACTCCACGTGCCGAGTGCTCTTTTTATCGTGAATGTCGTCGCGCTCTGAAGCTCCTCTTACGGGCTTCGGATGGCCTCTCCAACGCCCAGGCGTTGTCTCGCAAGGCATTATATCAAGTTTTAGTTAGTCCGTACAAGATGATCTAATTGGCGAGCTCGGTCTTACGAAGCAGGAGGCTCGCTCGATATGGCCTTGGGCGCCCGGGTTGAAATGCCTCAATAACGATGAGGCATCACTCACCTGGCTGGTGATTCGTGAAGCCCTCTGGGTCGGCAAGAGACTTTGTTCAGCAGGCTTGGTTGTACGGGGGAAGTCGAGACTATTGGTCACGCTTTTTTTCAGTGCAGGGCGGTAGTGCCGCTGTGCAGGTTTGTTGAAGGCCTCATGGTTCGCATGCTGCACGGAAAGTTTTTTTGTCCTGGAAGCCAGTTCTGTTTGTAGCAATGTGGTGCCGCAGATGACGAAGGCTGAACACTATGTGTTCTGTTGCTTACTAGGGGTTATGAGAGTCTTGATTTGGACGACGCGTCAGAAGGGATTCCATGAGGGCGAGAAGTTCACTTCTTCCCAACTGATCTTGTTCTTTAAGCATCAGCTTAAAGTCAAGATCAGGACGGAAAGGCGGCGGCTCACCTCATCGGAATTCAGCAAAAGGTGGGTGATTCTTGCGCGAATGTGTCGAGTAAAAGGGGCTGACCTTGAGTGGCATTTGGATGCCGGTTAGGCATTAGGATATTGTTTTCCTGGGTTAAACCTAGGCAACCCATCCCGGAGTTAGGTTAGGTTAGGTTTTTGCATTTTTTCTTTTAGTTTTTCTATTCTGGTAAACTTAGCTAGGGTGCATTTGCTCATTGGTCCCCTTTTATTTCTGTCCCCATTTTCTTTTTTCTTTTAGTTTAACTCCCCATCCCTCCCCTTTTTTAGGTGGTCAGTGATGTCAGTTCTCTGGTAGATGCAGGGGCGCCTTTCGTTTCGTGTGTGTGTTTTTTCGTAATTGTTGTTGTGTATGAATGAGTGTGTGCCTGTGTGAATGTTTGGGAAGAATGAGTGTGGCTTTATTTTTTACAAGTCCCGCATCGATTTCGTCCGGTTAACTGATATTTCTGCCACATTCAAGAGTTTGTGGGGGTTTTATTACTAACACTAGTTTTATTTGGTTTCTTGTAAAATATATTTTGTCATTTTTGTATATATTCATTGGGGTTCATTTTTAAAAGTTGTTGTTTTTATGCCCCACCCCCCACAAACAATATTTTGTACATATGGGGATTATTTAGGTTTTTTTCATGGAGTCAAAGTGGTATTTTGGTGTCTGTAGTAAGAAAGGTATGGATAAATGTGTTGTTTTGGTGAAAGGATTATTGTTCTGTATGATAGGGTCAGTGTTTGTGGCTAGCTAAGTTTTAGTTTAAGACAAGTGATGACCGTCCTTTACCCCAACCCCCCTTTTTCGGCCTTGTGCCATATTTGTACCTTAGTACAATAAATATAGTAGACATTAATTTAAACAGATACGCTGTTTGGTTTTACAGAAACAAACAAGAAAGAAAGAGAGAAACAATGAGAACTTAAATGAGGCAATAGCAGTGTCCTGCATCTAACGTCTGCTTCAGTGAAATGGAAAAATTCATCAATTTTTAATCTTATTACTTCAGATAATCCCTGCATAATTATTTGTGATTACCACTGCAATATTTTATTAAATTTGGTTACACTTACTGCAAATTGCGGCGTGCAATTCCTTTTTAAGCTTAAATATATATTTCCAGAACTAGGGGTCGACATATATGACTGGTATAAAAGCAAACCTTTGTCACTGTGTTTGGAGACAAGAGGAAGAGCATTCCTAAGAATTCCTGTAAAACACTTAGCGTAGCCCCAGCAGACTGACATAAATATATCCCGCTATAAATATGTTTAGTGAACATATTTGTCTCATTAACAAAGGCATATATTTCAATTTATAAAATAGTAAAGCAAATGTAATAACCTATTAACCCTACAGAACAAATTTGTCCAAAAACCGATACACTAAGTGTAAATACTGAACGAAGCATCGTTTGACTCAGGCGTCTTTAGAACAACTAAGTATAGTATGCGTGACATCAGCAAAAATTCATGACATTAATCACAATCTTGACAATATTCTTAAAATTAAAATAGCTTTTTTTAATATAAAATATCCTTCATTTACCGGTTGGCCTATGTTCTTGCTCACTGAAGTATGTTTAGGGGGTCGACCTATATGGTAGTTATAGAGCTTACACAGAATTTTGAAGTCGACTTGTACACCGTATATTTTGTATTTTCGAAATGACATGCTCTTAATTTGAATTTATTTTAAGTCTTCATTTACTGACAAAATATTCGAATTGAGAGTTCTTTCTTTTATGTGGCATGTCTTTTCGGGACACAGGCGATCATGGCTCTCCACCTCCCTCTATGCATTGCAGCTCTCAGCAATTTCCTTTCGTCAGCTTTCTCCCCCAGACCACGTTCTTTCATCCACCTTCTCAAGCTCATCAGGTGTGTCACGCGCTGCTTTCCTTTGTCTCTCGCTCTATTTGACCCGTGAGTATCAGATTCTCCATGCCCTCCTTCCTCAACGGCAAACATTTGACGATAAATGAGGATAATTTCTAAGTTTATGTAAATTTGTGTAACTCACTGCTAAAATATTTAGGCATTAATTAGTTTCATTTAATGACTAAATATTCTAGCTGAGAGTTACACAACTTTAAATCAATTTAGAAATTATTCTCTTTTATCGTTAAATATTTACCGTGAATTGTACGGTAAATATTTGACGTTAAAAAAGGATACTTTCTAAGTTTATTTAAAGTTGTGTAAATCTCAGCTAAAATATTTAGTCATTAAATGAAGACCTACAATAAATTCCAATAAAAAAGCATGTCATTTTCATGAGCACTTCTATTAAGATATTAATCAATTATTGTTTCAATCAAAACAATTCCTTCTCGTAATTTTTTGAGAGAAAAGTTAGTTTAACAAGATATTACAAACTGATATACCGCATGTGTTTGTTCTCCTTACATGTGAAACCAAAAACATAAAACGTAAAACTGCATGCTTGCTCTAACGCACACCGTCTCTAATTGAGCCCCCATGCCATGTAAATATGTACATTATCCTGGCGAGAAAATTGCGATCCACAATTCAGTGACAATTTGAATGTTTGCACGGAAGCGTTTACAAAAAGAAACTCCATTAACAATGTAGAGAGAAGCGGGGGAATATCTCTACGTAGTCTGGCTTTCCTCTTGTCAGTACACATCGACCATAACCGATGTGTATCTCTCAAAGTAATGAGATCAATCATCCGAATATTCTTGGAAATTATTCTTTGTTTACACGCTGTGAGTTGCTGACAATGAGCGGGAAATTAAGTGGCGAGGTAAACATGTTTTAGTAAAACTATGTACGTATGTATCCTTATTTACAGCTGTATATGTATCAGCGTTTCTGGTCGAGTATAATCATGGATACTATTTCATATTACACATTCATAAATCAGAATAAATATTTTGTCTTACAAATACATGTAACTACGCTGCTGTTTATTTTTTCTTAGCTCAAACGTTGCAGTGAACTTAATGCCCCCTTTTTTGTAAATTTTCCTCATAATCTCTCGGTGATTTTTACAGTTTCTGGCTGACTTTCATTCAATTTTCTTTGTAGATTTCTGCTGTGAACTGTGTCGGTCTTCAAGCAGCCATACATCAAAAAAGCTTCTGAAATATCAGTAAAAATAGTTCCGGTTGGGGATAATAATTATAAATAATTACCCACATGATGCAATAACTATGTGCAAAAATTATATTGATATACTTAAGTGCTTCGTCAGGTTAAGTCTGTAGTGTTATAAACATTTTCAGATATAGTTAATACCATTTAAGTTTTAATAATTTTCAGATGTCTAATGTTTGTGGCATTATAAAAATCACCTTTACAATATGTCAAACATTACAGATTAATGTGCATAAAATATACGAGACCTATACTGTTTCAAATTTTTTCCGATGAAATTTAAAAACTGAAAAGTTTCACATTATTTTAGTATTCCTTTTGTCAGTATGGCAGGTCAATCTTCGATGCTTTGTATGGCACTCAAGTTGATAGTTGGGATTTAAAAAGATAAATAGCGACACAGTTTAAGTTTTGCTGAACAATTTAGCTACATTAAGATGTAATATGTTATTACATTCAGTAGTTTTAAAATCCTTACCGGTTGTTTTTGAGGAAATGAGTTTAAAGATTAACCTTAAGATTAAGTTATAACATTGGAGCGTTTAAATTTCTATGTTTAGTGAAAACTTTATAGCACTACCTTATAACTGAAATATATGCAATTAGCTGGTTTGAAATTAAAAGCTATAATAAATACAATGAGCAACAAATGTATATATTTAACTTGTAAATAAACCAACAGTCTCCCGGAAAACAGAATATTGCTTTAAAAAACATTACAGAACAATTCTTTCACCTTACTTTCAGAAAATATTCTTTGCTCAATGTCAAAATCATAAATTGGAGGTAAAGGAAAAGACTATGAATGTTTTGCTTTGTTTTTGTTTTGTTTTTTTAATTTTCATATTTTGTAACTAAAACAAAGTAGGTAAATTCTCCCATAAAAATTATTTTCTTCAGATGTAGCGAGACACCAAAGAAATAATTTTAAAAAATTACGTTTATAAAATCTGTACCAACACACTCGTCAAATTTAATAAACCACTTACATAATGGAGTTTGAGAACAAGCGTTTTCAGAAGTTTTTTTTTTTTTAAATAATAAACTACAAAATGCTCCAGTGAGCATGGTGTAGCATGAGCAATTTAACCAAGGAAACTTCACAAATTTTATATGGAAAAGAAACAAGACATAAGGATATCATTACTAAATCGATATACGATCAAGACTTTCCTTTCCTGCAAAGGGAAATTATACTGAAAAATTTTGATAAATTAGCCTGTAATATTTTATTATTTTCAGTACTTTTAGAGCGATTTTCAATAAACAATACAAATATAGAACGTCTTTTAATTTGTGCTCAGCAGAATTGTTATATTTTTTGCTTTTTGTTAATTATGACCAACAAATGCTGTAATCTATTCACTTATTAATGTTTTTTGTAATCCTTTTTGCAAATTTTACATTTTTTACTTATCGTATACAGTAAAAAATGCATACTTTGCTTGTAGTGATTCATAATTAGAAATATATATATAAATTACCTTCAATGTATCAAATACAAAACATACCCACATCATTTGAATTTATTCTTAAATTAGTACAATTCTGAAATGAGTTAGTGAGCAAAAATATACGGAAATTAGTTATTTCTATACATTTTTCAGACATTCTTTAAAAATAAATGCACAAAATCTGTTAACTTCTATGCATCGGTTATTTTGGTTTCAGTAATTATTACATCAAATTCCGGGTTTCTTAATCATTGACTGATGAATAAGTGAAAATTCAATCTGCCTTATTTATTAGATATACAATGCTTAGTATATTCCAATTTTTTTAATCTGTGTATTACTTTCAAGATAAATTCTAAATCGTGTAAAATTTTATATAAATAATCCATATTAATTTCAATGTGGTTAACACTTTTCATTTATTATACTGTGAAAAAATCTACTGATTATGTATAAATTTTGCTGTTGCGTACGCAATACAACATTTTCAAGATTAATTTTAAAGTTTGTAGTATTCGCCAGTTGTATAGAATGTAGAACTTTTTTTCTGCTCGTAGGCATTTGTATTGTATATATTACTTTCCCGTTTATTATATAATCTGTACTGTATGTGTTACTTTCACAATGACTATATATATATATTTATTAAAGACATTTTTATGTTTAACGTTCTTTATTTTTATAGATACAAGTATTTAAGTAAATGCTCTGTTTATAATAAACAGTGTTAAATAACATTTACCGGCCTGAATATCTTTAATAAATAAATTGTCAGACTTTGTCCATTTCTTAATATATATATATATATATATATGTATGTGTGTGTGTGTGTGTGTGTGTGTGTGTGTGTGTGTGTGTGTGTGTGTGTGTGTGTGTGTGTGTGTGTGTTGTATCATACCTACGGACGATAATAGGTATGTCCCCGTTCTCATAAATACAGTAGTAAATACTGTATTTTGGTCTACAGTTGGAGATCCCCCAGCCGAGGCTATTTCGAAGGGCAGATTCCCGTCACAGGAAACAGCTGCCCGACACAGTCTTATAGGGGGTCTACGTGGAATTTTTGGCCGAGCCTACGAGCTCGGATATCCCACATTAAATTTGACCTTGTGCCACATCAGACCGCCTGTGATGTTTGGTAGCTATCCGGCAGTTGGAGATTCAGTGTGGAATTCACTTGACTCACTTGTAGCAGTTGACTACTTCTACGCGCCTCCGGTCGTATCACATAGAAAGACCGATTATCGTCCACGCACCAAATCTAAGCAACGTCGAGGCTGATCAGTACATAGCGGGGTGACCTCTTCGGAATGCTAGAAGTTTTTATCTTGTATGTGCGGTGTGGATAATGATTTGGAATGAGAAAGCAAAGGCTGTTTTCGAACTCCAGTCGAGTTCATTACATTGTCTTACACACAAATAACCTTGGGAAATCTATGAATCCACAACTTTTCTTCCAGATTTGGGTTAAATAGTATGATCAACTGAGGCATATAGACTAGCTTGACAATCCGGCTACCTCAAAAAGAAAAAGCAACATACTGTTGGAGTTTTTTTCTGCCGAGTCAAACTTGAATCCAAAAAAGGCATCATCAACCAAGCCTACATCACGCATTACGCTTAGGAAAGGAAAGACATTGAATTATGGTACACTTAAAAAAATTAGAATTTATGTTTTCTTTTTATTATTATTATTATTTCATCTGCAGCTGTTTGTTTAATACAGTTCATATAGAAAATGTTTCATTTTATAAGGGCAGATGTTTTATTTCATTTACAAGATTAAATTAATTGAAGGAATAATATACGATTTCAGCCTGCTTCATTCAGCTGTACATTCTCAGGAAACCTCCAGATTTCATATTCCCAAAACATTGTGCCTATATTTCGAGAAAATAAATCGTTTTTATGCCCAAATAAAAAGTGCAAGTAAGAAGAAATAGGAGGCAACAGATTTTACTATGCTCTCCAATTGCAAAAATGAACACAGACCGATGATTCATTTTTGATATAATAGGCAAGTTGGTCGCGTATACATAGCATTCTAACTCTGACAGCCACGAGATGCATATAAGATTTAATTAATAGCAACATAGATGGTTTTGCGGATCAGAAATGTGGAATAGTGAAACTCTGAACGGATCACTGTTCTTAGTTGTTTTTTTTTTTTGTTGTTTTTTTTTGTCACTCCAGTAGCAAGAGACATTTTTAGGTGAATTTGGCGGTCGCTCAAATTGGATGCGGCTTATGGCAACATCATGTTGAAACTCCAGTTCTCGTACGAGCTCCGAAGTTAAACAAGTCTGATCAGTATGAATGAAACCTTGGGAATCCCAGATGCTGTAGGCTCGTATGCGCGGGTTGCATAATTGAAAATGGCTCAGAATTATTAATCAATGAGCTGAGCTCCAATTCCAGTTGGGTTCGTTATATTCACTTACGCGCGACTTACCTTTGGAAATGTATCATTCCACATGCCCACCAAGTAATGGTTTAATGAGTAAGACGTTGCACTCAACCATTATTATCATCAAAACAAAAAGAAAGGTTTTACAAGTATAACTTTTTTGGGGGTGACTACCAGACTTTTGTAAGATGGGAAAATACCTTTTGCGTGTTTTTTAATTATCTCTGTGCAAATTATAGATTTTGACTGCACGTCTTATGCTTCAACATTGCATCATTTATGCGCAACCTTACTGGGTTTTCCCCTTAGTATATATAAATGTTTTGAATAGACCAATCTTCTCAATTTATTTTCAGAATCTTGATTAAATACAAATTATATTTCTTCCTAATTGGCCCTCAAAATTCACGTTGCGTGTTTTCTGCTACGTCAGCAAGTTTTTTTTTTGTCAGTATCTACCTAAGCCATGATGAAATATTTTATTAAATGAATTTAGTGGGCGCAACAAAGAACAGATCCAGATCATTATAAATTTTTGATTTAATTATATGGAGGAAAAAAATATCCAATATATCAGGTATGTTATGTAATGTTTTGACAAATGTACATGGCTCCCAGATCTTGTAACACTGGTATTTTTTTCAGAAAGTTATTACTGGTAATTCTTTGTCCAATAATTCATTACCAGGATTTTTTATATAAAAGGATCTCTTTTTTTTAATATTTTCATAGTGTTTTACCTACATTTTCTGTGTTAACTGTTTGCCCATAGCTGCGATCCTAACAGGTCCTACAACTCCCAGTCTGAAATCAGTAAAAAAAGAGGTGATTATACGCACTTGAAAACCTCCTACTGCTGAATCAAGTTTATCGTTACATACATTTGTAGAGACATGGGTTAGCATATTTTTCACTCTATTCCACTCAGTGAATCTTGATCCATGATTGCTTAAAAGAAGCTCACTTAAATGAGCTCGCTGATCTCATTAGGTAATGAAGCGTTTTTCTTTCTTTCTTCTTTATTCTCTTATTTTCTTCGTAAGCAGCATGAGACAGGAAAGCGTTTTGATGTTAGGGCTACGTCAATTTTTTTTTTCTGTATACAAACATATCTCAAGTTCTGAATCTTTATAATTTGTAAATTACTATGATCTCTTCGAAATGTAGTGGAGTGTTTACCTCTGAGTTATCCATGGTTTAAATTTATTTTTTTTATTTTTTAGATTGGTTTCCATACAACGTCAGAGAGACTAATTTTCTATACCAAGCATTTGTGGATGGTAAAGATGGCGTGAATGTCTCAATGAGCATAACTGTCTATACCTGAATTTCAACAGACCCATTTTTTAAAAATTTCTGCGTTGATAACTATTACAAAATCCACATATTTCTATGCTAGCACTCTGATATAATTTTCTTTTTAATTGCGGAATTCTTGTCAATTGTTGTTTTAAAGATATTCAGCATGTATTTAAGAATAGTTTAAAAGATTTTGATGGAAGCAAAAAGGATGTAAAACGAATGAAACAAATCATCCTTCAAATCCAGTTTTTCATTATCTGTCTGTATTTCTTAGATGAGGTATTTATATTATTCGAAATATTGTCCTCATATTTGTCACCATATTTATTACAAGGTTTCGGCCAATGTATGCTCCGGCCGTCTTCAGGTGGTTGGAATGTCGAACTGAACCCTTTATTTCGCTCACTGGGTTATACTATTCTAGTTCCTAACGCCCTTAACCACTGCTATGTGTCCTTGTAAAGTGTTCAGTTCGACATTCCAACCACCTGAATAAGGCCGGAGCGTACAACGGCAACAAATATGAGGACAATAGTCCGAATAATGTAAATAGCGTACAGTTTTTAATTCTCTTTAAAAAAAACACTGTATTCAACTGTAAAGAGAGATCAATAGCAAGAATATAAAGAAAATCACGTTTCGAACAAAGCCTAAATTTCTCTTTTTTGACAATTTAGGAAAGTGTTAATAAAACCAATCAGTCAGTTATGCGCCATGTGTGAACCACGCTTAGGCGATTATGTATCTATCGTTACATGAACGACGAAGCAGATTTCTACACAGCAGTAGCTTGCCATTTCTTTCTGCGATAGCCATCCAATGCTGTAGAACCCTGTCTGTCCTGCTATTTCCCATAGCTGGGAGGTGAACGAAGAGGATCCATATCTTTTCTAAGTGTATTAACACGTAAGTGAATATAATGGATTCGACTGGATTTCGAACTCGGCTCAAATCCGAAGCGCTATCCATTACTCAACCGGGCCATATATTATCGATCGAATGACAACGTTTCATCTGTGGAATAGTAATTTTTTTACCGTAAATCTATGTGATTGTAATTTCTGAATTATCAAACAATATAGGAATGTAATAAAAATATTCATCAAACCAAATATATTTGTGAAATATCACTTTCCGTATCAAGCATGTAATGCAGAAAACATTTAAAATTAAATCTGACATCGGGTAGTGCTATGCTAGTAGGTAGTTTGAATGATGCAAGTTACGCGGGGAAAATCGACAACCCGAAATCGTTAGTTCAGGGCATCCAACTTGCAGGAGAGTATACATTTTTCTCCAGCAGAACGTTACCCAAACAATAACATCGCGTCTATGTAGATTCTGTTCTAAAACACCACATACGGGTTCAATTCATACCCCCAGATTACTAATGCACACGTACTTATTTTCGCAACTTATTAAAAATCAGGCAAAACACGTGAATTTTCCATTGAAGAATATCGTAGTTCCAGAGCTAGATTACTCATTAAAGATACACTGTAGCGATGGACATGATGTAAATCTAAGACGCTATATATTTCTTTAATAATTTTTATATGAGACTTCTAAATAAACCTTAAGACATATCTATATGATTCGCAATAATATAAGAAGATTCTGATTTTTTCTTTACATAGGCGCGTTAACGTCAAAGAGATGGATCATCGTTCAGGAGAAATAAATTCTCTTGTGTTTTTCAGAGAAAACAGTCGACGATTGGATATATTACGTTGAAAGATGTTACTAATTGGATATACTTCATTTCAGTCTGTTGGATTGTCAGTAGATTTGTAAGTATTCCAGTTTTCTTTTACGGAATTAATATGTTTACTGTTAGAAAAGCTGAAAAAAAGACAATTTTTGAAAGGTTACACGATCTCTCCAAGAAGATTTCATCACCTGTTAATATATACGGTTTAAAAATCGTGGCGGTGATATATTTCCACGGAAAGACATACTACGATCTAGCATCTATATTTTTCGTGCTGTTTTTCATTTTGTATGCAGGCAGATGTTTTGGGCGAAGCAGCCAAAAAAGAATTGTCTTAAAATATGCTGTCGCAAATTCTGAAACGCTTTAACAGCTCTTTGTGATAACCTCCACAATGGGGTTTCCGTAAAACGCATATCAAATTTGGATTAATCATAATGAGTGCAATTTTCGAACATTGGAACATTAAATAAAACAGCCCGGATTGGTATAGATTTTAATGTCAGTCAGTTTCTTTAGACTATTGTCTATAAAGTGATAAATGAATTATAGAATATTGTCGGGAATTTCGAAGACTTTTATAAATACATCGCTATACGACTCTCTTTTCGAATCTTATAAACTAAAATAGTTCTCTCAAGCATTGATTATTGTGCGAAAATTGACGTCGCGACGTGTTTTTTGCTCCGTTCAGATAATTCAGGCACCGGACACTTTAATTTATAGCATAGGCACATATTTGCTTTTTGACTTTATTTCTCTTTCTTTCAACGAGATATTTTTCCTGTCTAAGGTAATAGGTCGTCTATCAAGTTTTGACCACTCCAATAATGTCGATTTGTTTTATATATATATATATATATATATATATATATATATATATATATACATATGAATACATAGTTTTAAATTGTGCTATATTTATGGGATGAAGTGCTCAATATCAGAGATAGTGTATGCAAATATAAATATAAAATTGAACATTTAAGTCAACACTCTCAAGCGACAGTCTGTTTCATGCTGGACTTCGGGCAGCCTGACGCTTGCGTCCAGCATGAAACAGCCTGTAGCCTCTGAGTGATGATGTCAATGGTCTCTTTATGTATGTATATATATATATATATATATATATATATATATATATATATATATGTAAAATTGTATATAAATAAATATATATATATGTATAATTATTTATATATTATATGCGCGGTACTTATTAGCAAGCGCTCAATATCAGAGATAGAGCTAACATATTTGGTTGGATAAATGTGAGTTTGTGACCCTGGGTTTCACGCTATATATATATATATATATATATATATATATATATATATATATATATATATATATTGGGAAAAGTGTATAACAGAGTGGTAATGCTTTGTTATAATATCTTTTTCGACCTTTAGGATTTCATCGGACTAAATATATTACGTTGGTGCAAGTTAACATGCGCACGGACGAGGAATGCTAGGAATGTTTATTTCTTTTATCTAGCCGATTTCATTTAGATTCTTTTTCTTTCCGTCACCTTTTTCATTCCATGTCCCACACTATGATAAGTGAAGATCTATCAGGCTTGGTGAAATGTGTTATGACTTATGTGCAGATATCCTGTAAATAGCTAAGTCAATCTCTAGACATTTTCGTCGTTGTGAATTAATATCCTCCTTTGATCAAAGGAGTATTCTATGCCAGAATTTTGCTCAGTCTCGTTACGGTGGGCAACCAATGCATTTGATGTATTGCTTGGTAAAATGTCCCTATTGTGTTCATATAAAATTTTTAGTTTCCTTGAGGTTTCCCCTTTTGTATATTGTGACAATTATTACAGGCGAGCGAGTAAATTACTCCTTCAAGTTTTAGATTCTTGTTCTGATTAGTATTTATAAATTTTTTTGTTATTTTTTCCAAATGATGTAGTAACAAATTTTAGATAGATTCTTTACAACTATAGATGTGACAGAGTTAGTTGATGTAACAATTCTGATTCATTTTCAGGGGGAGTCATTTTTTTTTTTTATTTGGTGATGTTTTATGAGCTTTTCTAATTTCCGATTATAATGTATATTGGAATTCTTGATGGATTTTCCTAAATTGATATTTCTTCAACCCAATCCGGACAGGAATATGCAAGGGGTTACTAAGGTTGAGAGAATATGAGAAAAAGAAAACATTATTAAAAAGAGAGACAAAAAACAACAAGAATTATGTAGACAGAATATAACAAGTGACATTTTTGTTTATAAAAGCTGACTGGAAAATAAAATAGCAAGAAAATAGTTCCCAAAGCGAGAGAAAAAAATGTTAGCATACTATTTACTGTTGTCTTTAAACATTTCAGTTTTAAGATTTCGGATGTTACTGCTAATCTTGTATTGTGCGTAAAATCATAAATTCTACTCATGAAAATGGAACGCTCAACAGGAAAATTACTTTGAAAATATTCATGTTGTTCTCATTTCTTTTATATCCGACTACATATGAAACAAGATTTGGGACATTTTATCATCATTACCTACTGACACTATTACTGCTAAACAGCAAGATATAACTATTTCATGCAATAAAGTCTATGAGAGGATAAAACTTCTCCTGAAGATTCCAATTTTGCATCCATACCTGAAATATTTTGAAAAGTTTTTACAGAAATTCTACATGATTTTCAATTAATATCACAAAACGTGTACCAGTTATCACATTTAAGTTAAGCATTTTGAATATTTATATATATATATATATATATATATATATATATATATATATATATATATACACACAACGTATAAGGGTCAAGCAGATCATTTCCTCGGATACGACAGCCCGACACCGTGCTGAACCATCCACAATGTTTGAAATGCCGAATACAGAGACTTGGTGCACTACGATCCGCAGGTTCCCCAAACGACCCTCCGTCCTTCTTCTAAACCAGTTGCCATCCAAGGCTATATATATATATATATATATATATATATATATATATATATATATATATATGTATGTGTTTGTGTGTGCGTGTTTTTGCTTATATATCTATCATATATATATATATATATATATATATATATATATATATATATATATGTTCTAGAAAGAAAAAGTCCTCAAAAGTCTTTTTTTTTTTGAATATTATCTGGATTTCTAATATAATTTATTCTGTATATTATCCAACGAGTGATTTGTTTGTTGTAACTTTTCTCAAGTGAAGAATGTTTAGTTCAACATACTATTTAAAGTAATGAATTATTTCTTACAATGTTAAATATTTTAACCATTGTGACACACACACACAAACACGCACACACACACACACATATATATATATATATATATATATATATATATATATATATATATATATATATATATACGCCCAGATCACACCGGTGGTCAGGGCATAATCTTCTGAATGTAACCCTACCTGTAGGAACTGCAGGTTACTTGTGCGAATTTTCTGAGAAAGTCTGTTGCGTGCATCAAACGTCACATGATTGTACCCGAGTACAGGCGACTTTCCACACAGACAAACTTTTACAACCTCTAAAAGAAGCTGTAAAAGTAAAGTTGGCCTTAAGAATCATTTATGGTTCAATAGCAGAACGTTAGTTCAAGTATAAATGATGGAAACATCACATTTCTGAACGAAAAACTCAAAATGCTGGTTGTTATATAACTTCTAGTTTAGGCGACTCGCCGTGACGTTATTAGAATTCTCTCCGATTAACTCCAACTGCTTTCTGCTTACTCACTTTGTGTTCTTTATTTAAGTTGTCTTGCCTTGTTCATTTATGTTTTTCCGGGTGCACTTATTTCATCCACAGCTCAAATGAAGTGATGGTTTTCTTCCACAGAGAAATGACAATCATCATGTATTCTTGAATATGAACAAGGACAAAATTGTGAATTATATATGACGCAATGCTCATATTAAAATATATAAAAATATATAGTCATAATTTTAATCAAATTAATTGTTAGAAGCAAAGAAAAGCTATGTGATATCCGTTTTCTTATATGTCAGTGAAGATCGTAGTATTTATCCATAGATGAAAAGAAAACTGCAGGTAACAGTAATGCAGTAGCCCAGAAAAATCCTTACAATTCAATGACCGGAACATGCACAAAGAAATATTATAGAAAATGGTGACAAAAACTAAAACCAAAAACTTATAATCATAATCAGAGAATAATGACATTCCTTGAACTTATGAAGCGGAAGGTGGAATTGGAAGTATGCAAGAGAGAAAGGCGAATACACAGAACCACATGCCTGCGGAGCTTGTGTGGGTAGATGGTGCAATGGTGTCGCGGTGCTTGGTAAAGGAAGAACTAGTGATATGAACGACAAATTACAGTAATTGGAGGAGAGATATGATCGCTCATGTCCTGAAGGGAAACTGAACGTAAAAAACGAAATCTTATTTATCTCGAATTCGCTTCAATAACTTCAATATTATTATGGAAATTGTTAAGTATCAGTTGCATTTCATAACAACTTTGTCTCAGGTATGACACTGAAGCACTACTTCTTTATATGCCATGTCACTTAAGACGATCATGACTCTCCACTATTTCCTGTCCTTCTTACCGCTTAATAAATTTAGCACTTTTTATTTATACTTCTACTAAATGATGTTTCGCCAACCATTTACTCAAGCTCGCCATTTTAGGCATTGTTTTCCTCTGTTCGTATTGCCTTCAATTTTTCATGTGAGTATCAGATTTTCCAAGCAACCTTTCCTCATTATGTGCCCTAGAAATTACAACTGTCTCACCCCGATGTTATGTATAATTAACTTTTTCTTTTAATTTTTTATAAAACCTCGTCATCGCTCACATATTCAGTTCAGGCTATCACCAGCATCCCCCTGTAGAACTGCATATGGATCTAAATCGGAATAAAAGTTAATGAGTATTCACCTATCATTGGGTATTGTGAGGCTATAATATATTTAATATTTAAAACTACATAAAATTCGCTGTTTACATCCTTGTACACATATCATTATTTTTATTATTGGAGATATTTTTTAACAAATTTTTACCAAAATAATAGGCCAAGATCCACCCAAGGTAGAGGATTGCTGAATGAGCTTATTTTATGTCCGTAAGAGCAGAAAATACTTAGGATTAACGCTATGCTTATGCTCAAGTGTATGTTAGATGTGTCCGATATAACTTTACTTTCCTGAGCAGTTTATTTCATTATCTCGGATTGTCATATTCGTTGCATATCTTTTCGTGATTTTCTAATCGGCATTTCTTTTCTTTTCTTATTTTATATTCTCATCAGAATTTACATAACCCTACTACAGGATTTCACAGTTATTTTTTCACGATATTTACCTTTCTTGATATTACGGATTGTTCTGCAAATGAAGCGTACACATTTTATAATTGACATTATGTTCGAGTTGTGCATTCTGAAAGAAAGTATGCCAAAGTGATTTCTTTTTCCCAAATAAGAGATTTTCGTTTTATCTGTGAGAAGAAACCTTCTTGCGAGGAACATATCTGTTAGAAAAGCTTAAATGAGCTTACATGTAACTTCCAAATCATCAAAGCTCAGCTTTAGATAAGAGAACAAACACATCCATCCACTCATTTCTCAATATCCAAATTGAAGCCTAGAAACCAGTGAATGTCGAAAGCCATTGCGAATTTTAAAATACCTCACACATGAAGAGATTCGTTGATGTAAACAACCAGGTGTGTAAATATGATTTTAAGAATTTACACACCAGTTTCCTGAAATGGAGAATAAAAGTAACTTGAAATTCCCTTATATTTTTTTGTTTTAACAGCAATTTATAAATTGATATCGACTCGTGTGATATTTAATATTGTTTTCATATTTTTACATTTTCAAATCCTTTTCCGATTTTCTTAGCAGAAGCGTTTCGTCATGTGAGGGACTTTATCAAGGTAAATGCGATATTATTTTACAATAAACGGCTAAGATAAATATTCTTGTCTTTATTCATATTGTCAATTTACATATATATTCTATGAAATATTAACACACATATTCACTCTTTCTCACACACACACATGCACACACACATACACATACACACAGAGATAGAAATATAGATATATTTTATATGAGCAGTACTTAGTGGAAAGCGCTCAATATCAGTGAGAGAGCTAACTTAATTAGTTGTATGCATGTGAGTTTGTGACCCTGTGTTTCACGCTTTTGCGATCATCAGACAAATCGGTTTATTTTTTTTTAATTGAATCTATTTATACTTGTTACATACACTACCATCACTCTTTTCTTTCACTTCATAACCGTACCCTCTACCATCATTACTGCTTTTTAACATCGCAATTGTTTTTATTATCGTCATTATTTTTATTTGAATTATTATCATCATCATTACCGTGATTATCACAAGTATTATCGTAGATACGATTGTCATCATCCGACCCCTGTTATAATTACGTCATTAAGGATGATTTTTACCATTAACACATCATTATCAATTATTAACATTATAAATAATGATTAATATCACAGCTAATATCACTACCAGCATAATCACAAGAGTCAACAACACATGAGCAGTTAGCATTAAAAATACAATCATCATCATCCTCATAACCCCAAACAGAATCCAGCTTAACCAGTGGTAGTGAAAAGGCCCAGACTAATGTTAGTGTGTGTGCGTGTCTACACATGATCGTATATGTGTGTGAGGAAATATAAGCTTCTCTGACGGCCCTTGCGGTAGATGCGAAAACCCTAAAGAACACACCTACCCGCTATTTGTTGAAAGTAACATCGCCACACATAAAGGCTATGAGCCTAATGAGAATTACAACAGCGTATTTATGCATAACCGAAATCAAGGATATGTATCTGGGCCTAGCCTCGAATTACTTATATGGATGTGTCGGTGTGAAATAAAATGCGCACACCTGTGTGTATATGTCTATGTGTATAATAGTACCACCCAAACAAATACAGAAATATATTCACCCTCCCTTCAGTAAACATAGTAAAAACATACATACATATATCCAATTTTATATATATATATATATATATATATATATATATATATATATATATATATATATATATATATTTGATGGTCGTAAAAGCATGAAACCCAGAGTATCAAAATCATATTTATAACACTTTATATATGTATATATATATATATATATATATATATATATATATATATATATATATATACATAAGTATTACTTAACTGTAAACTTATATACATACATAAAATATTGTTTATATATATATATATATATTTTTTATATTTACATACATATATATATGTATATATATAAATATATATATATATACAACAGAATATACTTAACTGTAATTATATATATATATATTATTTATATACATATGATTTATATATATATATATTGTGAACATTGAAGTCAACACTCAGAGATGACAGGAATGAAATAGCCTGTCGCCTCTGAGTGTTGACTTCAATGTTCACTTTATATTTATATTTACATACGCTCTATCTCTGTTATTGGGCACTTTATCCATAAATGAAGCTTACCTTAAAACTATATATATATATATATATATATATATATATATATATATATATATATATATATATATATTACAAAATTATAATTTTACGGTATGCAATATTTATCGGTTAAAGTGCACAATATCAGGGATACATCGTATTCTAATATAAAAAGTGGACATTGGCGTCAAAACCATGCGGTGACGATTACGCCCAGACATTTGCCCTCGCATATATCTATCTATCTATACTTCTGTATAAAATGAGAAACTTTTTTTTTGCTTTCAATAAATATATCGGTAGTTGCAGTAAAAGAAAATGTTGTCAGTGCTTATTCTTCGAGGTTGATTGTTCGCTTTTTTATTGATCGTTTAGAACATGGATCAACAGCTTAATGACAGTAAAAATAACCTATTGATATATATGGCTAAGTAAGCTTATTGCGCGGTAGACTTTGAAATCAGATATAACCTTTTTCTTATCATCATTATCATAATCGTCCGTCACACGAATAGAGTGACAGTAAGTTTGCTCAAGTAAGCACAAGGCTAGTTACACCAATATTCCTGAATTTATAGCCAGCGAGGTAAACATGAATACGTAACGTGTCTTGAGCAAGTTGACAAGGATATGACTACTGCTTAGACTATAGGCAATGTTTTAAAACTGAAGGTTTGCTTTTGTCACGAACACGTGTTCGGTGATTTAATAATAGAGCAATTCTTGCATTTGAGTTTATCCTTCTTATTTATTAACAAAAATATCGCTTCTTTAAAATTCTGTAGTATGATATAACCTACATGCAGATAGACAAGTCCCGCGCAAATGTGAAATGGTTTTAAATAAGGATGTGTTTTCTCACCGGACTTATTCAACCTATACATCGAGGCAGTTCTGAGAGAATCAGATGTCCAACTGAGATTCTTTATTGGCAGCCATAATCATGACATAAAATATGCAGATGTCTCAAGGTTGACAGCAGAAACGGAAAGAAAACTACCAACATGCGAGAAGAAAAGAATAAAGACCAGTTGCAAGATGATAAACGCATGATATTTAGTAAAATGATGATCTCAAAAATGCAAGTTACTAATCAGGCAGTACTACAAAATTTTGATATATGACAAGTGTTTTAAGTGGGGATGCGCGATAAAAGAAAAAAAAACTTCAGTATTTACATTAGTTGGACTATTGTCCTCATCTTTGTCGCAATGTTTCGGCTGTTGTATGCTACGGCCTTCTTCAGGTGGTTGGAATTTCGAACTAAACCCTTTACTTCGATCACTGGGGTAGACTCTTCTCGTTCCACGTGCCATGTATAATGCATGTCAATTATCAGTTATCTTCTGCTAATTTTCCATCTGAATGTTCTCCACTGCCAAACCGGGTATTGAACTCACACTCTTTCGGGTCTGTCACTGGATCTAACCAACGCCTTTATCCACTGTGCCATGTGTCGTTGAGGACATCTGGGTATGAATTTCTGGATATTATAAACCTAATGTTTTCAGCAACCATTTTTACCAGTGCTCATATTGCAATTTTGCTGTTATCAAATTCATGTTTTTACCAGAGCTCATATTGCAACTTTGTTATCATTGCTTTTCTCTGGCACTCCTTATTACTGGTTCGTATATTGTATTTATTTTTATGCTTGGTCGGCTCGGGACATTTTTGTGGCCTAGCATATGTGCTGATTCCTTAAGTTTACGAATTTTCCAATGGTGTTCCCAGTCTATGATCTCAACATGATCCCACAGGGGACGGTGATATCTCCATGGTTGCTGAAAACATTAGGTTTATATGGCGACAAAGATGAGGACAATAGTCCGACTAATGTAAATACTGTACATAATACCTCATTTCAGAAAAATAGACAGTAAAAAAAACTTCGTTAGAAATAAGGAAAAGAGGACTGAACTGTTACGTAATATTAGTCCTCTTATCTCGCAGTTGATTTTGTATATACTCCTAAACAATGTGTTTCTCCAGAAGGATGATGAGAACACTGTGGACCCCGTCAAGATTTTAGAGAATATGGGAGCAAAATAAAAGCATATATTTAACATCAGTAAGAGACAGTTGAAATTTGTAGGACACATAATCATGAAAGAGGGCTTGGAAAATATGTTATTTACAGGGAAGATTACACGGAACAGGGATAGAGGAAAAGAACATATAACAGTCGGCTGGAGTAAAATGGATGGCGGACAAGGTTAAGAGAAATAACAAAAAAGAAAGACCTGCGAAGGACAGGAAAGAAATTGTGGAGAGCCATGATCTGCTACGTCTTGAAGCAACATTTTACGTAAAGAAGAAAGGTGATTGTATAGCGACTGCGGAAATTTTATAAACGCATCACAGGGATAATGAAATCTGTCGTAATCAGAGCGAATTTTCAAATTGAGGCTCGCAGACAAAACCGACATTACAAACGAATAGACTTAATGATACCCCATTCCCTAAAATATTACAAAAATCAACTTGAACTACCATGTTTAAGATTTGGCGATAATATACAAAAATAAATACATAACACTATATAAATAATTATGTAAATTTACGGCCAAGGTTCAGGAATATATGTAATTGACATCGAGAATATGCGTACATAATTATCATATATATATATATATATATATATATATATATATATATATATATATATATATATATATATATATATATATATATATATATATATTCATCAGTGACCTATGCGTCATGTATTTGAGAATATATTGAGAATACATTTTAATTTGAGATAATTGTATTATTTAACATGGAAGATAATGGATTTTCATAGAATTTAGCATATATATTCTTACGCAAACCAGGTCTATTCAAGTTAACCGTCTTCAGCGGTGATTATGGTTTTTCATACCATTACATGCTTTGATTAGTTGATATTTATTCATCATATTCCCATCCTAAATGAATCCATGTTCTTCTGGACATGTTATTAGTATTGTTCTCAATGACGCATCAACGGTATATTTAAATGGGCTCACAGCAAGTGAGCTATGATGCCAAAATGATTGGGTAATTCTTCGACCAATAATTTGCGTTGGAGAGGGAATAGAGTCTAAGGTTACTTTTACAGTCTTCTCCGACCTACTTTTTCAATGAAGAACTTGACAACGGTGTCCACTGTTTTTATGTAAACGATGGAATTGATCTTAAATCCTTGTAGGAATAAGGGAGCGGTAACACGTGGCCTTCATTGCCCAAGACTTCAAAGATCACAGACGATGGGATCTTCCGTTGCGTAATTGTAGGGACTTGGATTTGGCGCACATACAAATCTCATTCCTTCTATACACTGTTTATTCTTAAACGAATTTCTGATCTCCTTAAGAATTTTTTTTTGTTTGTTTTTTGTTCTCATATAGTTTTAGATTCTGTAACTTCTTAAGGGTGTCATTGCCTTAGTGAAATGATTAGAACAAAACATAAATATATTTAGAGTCTATTTCCAGTTCTCTTTATTGCTACCGTATTTTGACTTAAGTATAATACGACCCGTCTTTCTGAAACAGGGAATATATTATATACTTGAGTATAATACAAGCCTGGGCACAACCATCGCAATGCATTTTCCTGAAAAATTTCTCATATTATGCATTAGAATCTTATTTTCGTATATATATCTTAATAAAATAATTAATTTTTGACAATATTAAAGAATAGAATTGAACAGGATTTTAGCCATTAGGCGTTTCAAAATATATTTACGAATATTCTGGAAAAGGTACTTTGTTGTAATATTAATGTTATAAATACATGACCGAACTTGTGCATTGCCTTTATTCATTTTTTTAAATCAATTCCGGTGAATTTCCTGTCTTTGACACAAATATTTTCAGTTACACTGATTCTCAAAGAACAGATATTGCCGACATATCAAATACCATTTAGAATGAATTGTTATGAACACCTGTCTACTTTGTGCTGTATTAACTATTGCGCTGAGTGTATTTGAAATTTTGCTATTTTAGGTAAGAGCGTTTTTAAGGTGAGTACTCATTTTTGAAAACGTGTACTTGTGAAAAATACGACCGCCTTTTTACCTTTAATTTTCTTTCAAATTTTCCCGTGTGATACACAAGAAATCCTGTATGCCCTTTCAGAAAGTAGACCATTATTTTTCTCTGCGATTTCCTGTCTTTAGATGTCATTCTTTGTCATTCTTGTTCATGTATACAACAACGTATTGTTGGTACGCCTTCCGCTATCCATTTTATCGAACTTGTCAAATATGTTAGTTATTGTTTTGCCCTATTTCTCTTTCGTATAGTATTCCCAACGAATTATGGAAGCCCTTTTTCTCATTGTTTCTGTTTATTATGAACAGCTTATTTTTTAATTTGCATTCTCCATAAATCTTTCTTCGTCTTATATACTACGTCCCGATTTGCTTAATATTTATCGATTGAAGAACATCTTTGTCTCTTGACTTCTTTTCTTCTTTTGCGAAGAAATTTTCCATCATTCAAGGAGATACAACAGCTCTGAATTACATAGTAGCCCTTCATGAATAGTACTCACTATGCCACTTAAACAGTAAGAAATAACTCAGATTCCCTTCGTATTCCATCGGAAAGAAGTAAGTTTTACTTAAACAGCTTCTTCCTGCGAACTACCGCCCTATGGAACAAACTCTCGAGAGGATTTTTCCTCGCTCACTACAATTTGACCTGTTCAAGTCTAGAGTCAATCGTTATCTCCCCTCTCTGATCAGTAAAAACTACGCCTTAACGAATCCCCTACCTCGAGCGGTGGCAGTTCCTTCTTCAGGGTGACTCTTATTGTACAAAAAAAGTTCAGCACAGATTTCTATATATTTAAGTACATTTCCTCTCACCTAATATCTTCTTCTTTAAAGAAAAATTACAGGATCTCCGAGACAGGGTAATAAATGGGAGATTATAACTGTGAATTGGAGTAAACAAATAACTACAAAATGACTGCGAGTTTTTTTAATAGCTGACGGAAAACGTGACAGAAATCCAAAGACGCACTGGTATAGCAAATAATGCTGTCGGCAAACAATATAAAATATTAAGAAACAGGAAAATATCATCTAACGCAAATGATATCACTCTTCCTATATGGCAGTCAATGTAGATACATGAAGAAACAGAAATGTAGGTCTACAGAAGCATGCTGAAAATATTAAGGAAGGAAAATGTAATCAATAAGCAAGTTTCAAATAAAATATAAATAATTCAAGAAATTATACATGAATCTCAATGTCTGTTGAAACTTCTGGGACATATACTAAGAAAAAACGTCCTGTAAATAGCGATATTCAGGGGACATATTAAACGCAATATGGACAGAGGGAAACATTGAGAATTCTACATAATGAGCCTGTGTAAATCGACGGCGGAAGAAAATAAAAAGAGAAATACTGCTAGATGTAATGAAGGTAGGAATTCGCGGATAGCCAAAATAACCAAGAAGTATCTATTCCTATTCTCCTTTGACTTTCGATTTGAAAAATATCTATCTTATGTTACAATACAAAGCAGACTATTAACTTTTTACCCCTCCAAGATTTGTAGGTCACCGAACAGGTTTTGTTTTGTCTTGTTTCTTAAAAATAGGTCTTCAGTCCCGATAAAGATTATCGTTCATTTTTTTTTTGTTACTTTCACCGATTATTATTTGCAATAATTCTTCAGATTCCCTTCTAAAAGCCATCGCTAGGGAATCGTCTGTGTAGCAAATGTGTTTATTAAAGGTTAGGAGCACAGACAATAAATCTCTAAATTTTTGCCTTCTTAGATATCTTCCTCAGCAGAAGTTAAATGTTTCCGGTCGGAAAATGAATCATTGTCACCTTCTATTTTATTTTTGTGTATTCACTTAATTTGCTCTATAAAAAAAACAAGCACTTTGTTTCCAGTGTAATTTACGCATTATACGAACAAGATTCCCGTATAAATCAGTTCTGAAAACAAGTGTCATATTTTACTGAAGCCCTCTGAATCATAGGTAGATATTTTTCTGTCGATTTACTGAGCAATATGATAAAATTCTAATAATAATATAGAATTTCTTATTTTATTAACTTGAACGAAGCAACTTTGCTATTACTATTTCCATGACTGACTCTGCTACGAAGTTCTACTCAGTAGAGTCTTCAATATCAGTCTCGATAAAACTTGATGATCCGTGGTATGTTTTTATTCTTATGAACCTGGTTTCACTGGCAGCATTACAAGATTGACGAACGAATTTAGCGTATTTTCTTAGTGCCATAAATACTAAATGGTAAATTTATCAATTAATAGATCGTCTAAGACGGTCACCATCATTGTTGTACTGTTATCACTATTTACATTAGTCGGACTATTGTCCTCATCTGTGTCGTCATATTTATTACAACGTTTACGCAGCTGTACGCTAAGGCCTTTTTCAGGTGGTTGGAATGTCGAACTGAACCCTTTCTTTCACTCACTTGGGTAGACTGTTCTGTTCTACGTGCCATGTATAATGGATGTCAGTTATCAGTTATCTCCTGTTAATTCCCCTCTCCAAGTTCTCCACTGCCTTAACCGGGTATTGAACTCACACTCCTTGGGTCGTGTCACTGGATCTAACCAACGCCTTGATCCACTGCTCCATGTGAGCGAGTAAAGTGTTCAGTTCGACATTCCAACCACCTGAAGAAGCCCTTAGCGTACAGCTGCCGAAACGTTGTAATAAATATGGCGGCAGAGATGAGGACAATAGTCCGAATAATTTCAATAGTGTACATATACCTCATCTCAGAAATATAGACAGTTATTGTCATCAGTTTCGACTGTTTTTTTTTTTGTATTTTTTCATCTTAATTGTGTTAAGTTCTAACCAAAATTCATATTTTATTCTATCGTTTTCTTAGGGTAATTTGAATATTTTAACTATTTTTCCAACTTTAATCAATATTGATAGGATCTTTTGCATTTTAAGCCTAAAATTTAGATTTATTTATTGAGTTGATTTGTTTTCTACTGTTTACCAACCCATTACATGTCATCTAAAGCTAGAAAATATTTTTAGACTGCAAAAATATATTTTTGAGATAGTAATGTTTTAGTTATAGAAGATTTACTAATTAACCAATAGCTAGTTGAAGAATAATTAGGTTCATGCGCGTAATGGAATATAACGAAGCCAAGTAGAATTTCATTAACAATTCCAAGTCATTGTCCATTACACTAACAACGCAACAATCTTACAACTCCTGGCATTCGCAATCGGTCACCCATCAAATACTGACCTATTAGACATTGCTTAACCTCGGTGACCGTATGGGAATCTATGTTATACCGTGATATGCACGTAAGCCATAGTATTTGATTTGGTTATTATAAAGGAGAGCTACGTCTTAGCTTTTTCTGGGTTCGTGCTGTCGTATATTCGAAAAGTTATGATAGAATGTAAGTGATATCAAGTGTCCAAAAAGTAATATGCTGCTCAGATATTAAATCACGAATAAAAGACGGCAGTTGGTATTTTAAAAAAAAATCATTAATATCCATATTAGGCAGACTGATCATTTCTTTCATATCTTTTTAGTTTGATAGATAATCTTCACTATATTTAATGTTTTCATCTATGTCCAAAGTATAATCTTGTTATTAAAAATATATTCTCTCTTTATTGGCAACCGTTTCCTTCGAGATGCTGTGTTATTTGAATGTATTTGAATGTAATGGTTTCAGTTAAACTTTCTGTTTTTGCCGCCACACAGAAATAACAACGAGCTGCTAAAATGTGCAATTCTAATTTTGTTTATATTTTGTGGGCATTTTCCGCATTTTGCTAATCGCAAATTTGAGTGCATTTGCTTTGAATACATGAGAAATCAGTTTCAGTACAAAATTTAAAATATTCTTACAGTTGGTAGTTGCAAGTATGATAAACACTTAAGAATATTAAATTTAGGTAAACGGCTTTTTAATCATTTCATCAAAGTAAGGCAATAAAGCCACTAACATGCGGGGGTTTACTTAGTGTGCATGAATACGACAGTAAAATCATTATGAAAGAAAGAGTAAAATACAAGAACGAAAATTAAGAGGACAGAAGATAACGATTGACATTGCCTGTAATTTTTTCAAGATCAAATTTGACTGGAAAGCAATAAGTCGTAATTGATTTCTACATAAGAGAAATGCGGGAGAAAGAATTGTTAGCATAGAACTTTCGGTTACATTTAGATATTTCAAATGCAATATCCTGAGATTTTTCGGCCAATTTAGTATTTCGCTTAAATTCATAAAGTCTAGTTATCATAGAGAAACGTTTGCCACAACAATTGCCATGAAAATATTGATAGAAGAAGCAGGGAAACATTACATTGCAGTTTTATACACGAAATATTTTACTTTTCAAGTTTGCAATCGAGGGTCCTTTATGAAACATTATTATTATTATTATTATTATCATTATTATTATTATTATTATTATCCATGTTTAATTAAGTCACAGCATATTTTCATTATGATAATTTCTTTTTTTTATATTTTATACATTTTAATCAAAGGGAACATTATTTGTCCTATTATTTCTTTTATCATTTTGTACATATATATTAATTCACTGTCTTGCAATATCCTAGTCTCTATGACTTTTCTCGTTGATCCACTCACTTCCAACTTGATTTCTGATATATTTTTTAACTGCTTATATTCAGAACCATTTTAATCATCATCTGATGTTACACTTTTATTAGTTCGAGGAATTAAGCTCTCGATTATTTCTTTATTCTTCACTTTCTTCGTTCGGAATGATATTATTTGTTTTCGTCCCTAGTGATTCCCAACGATATATTCGTTTAGCTCACTGACTTCTGTCATCGTTCCATACTTATTCCTACCACTGACTGCATATGCTTGTTTACAAATGCAATCAATGTGAAGATATTGTATTGCTGTTTAAACACTGCGTTGGGATTTGTCGTGTTTTTGTTATTTGCATATTGCTATGTGTTGAGCATTCAGCGATTGGGTATATTCTATAGTAGAACACTTCATTTCTATATTGTTTACCTATGTTTTGATGTCTGGTTGATAAAGTCTCCTTCATGTATATGAGTTAATTAAATAGAAAAAATCAGAAAATGGCATGAGAAAAGGATACGTCTTTTCGCTAGATGTATTCAACGTTTACGTAAAAGTCCTGTATTTTTTCTTTAAAATTGCACATGGGGTTGGCAAGTTTGGTGGTTTGGAAGATTTGGGAGCTTAAAACTCGATGTGTGATTGTACCATCTGCGCTTGAAAGAGCTTTTTGTGCAGCTTATATAGGCTTTAATCGGAGCATTTATATTTTTTACTTCTGATTTATAAATAATAGATTCCGTGTTGCAAGCTCAATTTAATAGACATGTAATTTTATTTCTACACTTGCATATATTAATAGCATTTTGTTCTGCACGTTGTTTTTGAGGTTTCTGTTATTTTGCCTTTTTATTATTGTATCTAAATTACTTATGCAGTTGTTGCTTAATTTGACTTTATATTTATTGAATATTGTCTGTATTTTTGAGTTTTTTGGGAAATGATTAGAAAGCAACTTGAAAAATAATTTATCTATATTACATTTCACCTCTAAGTTAAAAGAGGATTAAACCAATATTTCTTCTTTTCCTCGAAATGACTTTAGTATTGTGTTTAATGTGCTGTGGTTTAAATTCCTGCTTTTCTTTGTGTCCACCTGCAGTTAAGTTTATATCATAAACTGTCTTTTCTTCATCAAAAATTGTCTTACAAGAAGAGTATAGGTAGCTTAGGTTCTATTCCATTGGGGGGGGGGTATGTTTAATTATATGTGGGGGTAGTTGGATTTAATATTTGCGTATGTTAACCTTGTGCTATGTTTTATGTACAGTGAGAAGGTTTCATTCAACATCCAGATAGCTAACGATTTTTTTTTCATTTATGTCGACTTCTATTTCAAAGATGACGTATTTAAAGAGCATAAAAAGGGCATTTCTTATAGTGTCATTTTTTTTTGTTTTGTTTTTGGTGCTATACTTATGCAGTCATCTCTATATAGACCGTGGTTGTTTATATGGAAGTTATTGTCTGATTTCATATAAAATATACAGACATATTAATTGAGAAATTTCAGCGCCATCAAAGGAACCTTGTGGTACGTCAAATCCGTCTTTTCTCGATTTTTGATCCATTTTGTTCCGCTGTGAAACAAAATTGATTTTATTGTAAAATTATTTCAGTTTAGTCTGGTATTATATTTACGAAGCCTTTGGCGAAATGCAAAGCTTCCAGTAGACATTTTTCTGATATAGATTGAGAGAAGTAATTAATGCCCTATTTTATGAATACATGTTTATTTTTATTGCTGGTTTTATGCATCCTTCCATTGATTTATTTGTGTGGCAATTCTTAATGAGTGGAATATTTTTTTCAAAAGTTTTTGGCTTATTTTACTTAGTTCAGTTATGAGGCTAAAAGAAGAATTGTTAGGGTATACTTCCTTGTGGTCATTTATGATAAGAAATGCTTACTTACAGTCAATTACATTGACCCTGTTCCTTGTCCCTATTTTTGATGTTGGGCCAAAATTTGGACCACAGAAGTAAAACACGGAACACGGATTAGATGTACGAAAGATATATTAACAACAGGTTACAGAGATAGTGTAAGCGAAGCTTACTATATTACTCTCTATGTCACTCTGTGTGACAATATTTATTGTTTCGTAAAAAATTACAAACAAATGAGGCACAAGGCCAAAAAGGGGGATTGGGGAATGACGGTCTTCTTCTGTCATTAATCTAAAACTTAGCTAGTCACAGACACTGACCCAAACATGCCAACAATAAACCAATCACCAAAACATCACATTCACTCCTACCATTCTTACTACGTCCACCATAATACCTCAATTTCTCTATGACGTCCTAACTAGTCCCCATATATACAAATAGTGTTCATGGGGGGAGGGTCATAAAAATAACAATTTTAAAAAAATCCCCAAATGTGTATTTACAGAATGAACTAAATATTTACAATAAAACTAAACAAAACTGAGTTAGTAATAAAACCCCCCACAAACAATGACTGTGGCAGAAATGTCAGTTAACTAGACGAAATCGATGCGGGACTAAAAAAAATGATCACACATTCAGACCATCAAGCATTCACACAAACACTCACTCATTCATACACAACAACAACTACGAAAACATACACCCGAAACGAAAGGCGCCCCGCATCCACCAGAAAACTGACATCACTAACCACCTAACGAGGGAGGGGATGGGGAATTAAACAAAAGTAAAAGAAATAGGGACAGAAATAAAAGGGACTAATGAGCTTACATACCCTAGCTAAGTTAAACGGGAAAAAAAGGAAAACTAAATATTCAAAAACAAAAACCTAGTCTAACCTAATATATGGGTGGGTTGCCAAAGTTAAACCCTGTTAGGACAATATTCTGTGCCTAACTGACATCTAAATGCCACTCAAGGTCAGCCCCTTTCACTCTACACATTCGCGCAAGATTCACCCACCTTTTGCCGAATTCTGATGATGGGAGCCGCCGCCTTTCCGTCCTAATCTTGACTTTAAGCTGATGCCTAAAGTACAAGATCAGTTGGGAAGAGGTGAACTTCTCGCCTTCATAGAATCCCCTTCTGTCGCGTCGTCCAAATCACGACTCGCATAACCCCTAGTAAGCAACAGAACACATAGTGTTCAGCCTTCGTCAATTGCGATACCACATTGCTACAAACAGAACTGGCTTCCAGGACAAAAAACTTTCCCTGCAGCATGCGAACCATGAGGCCTTCAACAAACTTGCACAACGGCACTACCGCACTGCACTGAAAAAAGGCGTGACCAATGGTCTCGACATTCCCAGTACAGCGACGACAGTTTGGATATTTCTCCAAGCCTGCTGAACAAAGTCTTTTGCCGACCCAGAGGGCCCCGCGAATCATCAGCCAGGTGAGTGATGCCTCATCGTTATTGAGACATTTCAACCCAGGCGCCCAAAGGCCAAACCGAGCAAGCCTCTTGCTTCGTAAGACCGAGCCCGTCGATCGAATCATCTTAAAGGCCCCCCTAACTAACACACGATATAATGCCTTACGAGACAACGCTTGGGCGTCGGAGAGGCCAACCGACGACCGCAAGAGGAGCTTCAAAGCGCGACGACATTCACGATAGAAGGAGCACTCGCCACGAGGAGTACGACCGGCCTCCTCATCGCACGAGTGCACACTTCTCTTAGCACCAGGCAGCGAAATACCGCGTAGGACCGGATTCGCCTTTAACTTGCGAAGGAAAGGCTCCAACGCAAGAACGTAAAGCAGAGGCGATAGCGGACAACCTTGACGAATGGAGCGAGACAATACGAAAGGCTTCGATCTTACCCCATTCACTTCCACCAGCGCACCGGGGGTCGCATACAAGAGTCGGATCCAGGAGCGAAAGTCGGCTCCGAAACCGGCCGCCGAAAGGAGAGCCTCCAGAAATCGATGGTCAACCCTATCGAAGGCCTTGGACTGATCTAAATTGATCAGCGCGGCTTCACTGTCGACTTGTTCTAAGATCAGGCGTACCATATGAAGGTTATCCTGAATAGTCCTGCCCTTCACAGCACAAGTCTGTTCAGGGCCAATCAGACTAGACAGGACAAGCTGCAAACGGTTGGCTAAGATCTTCGCCAAAATCTTTAAGTCAGTGTTTAACATCGTTAAATGGCGAAAGTTCCCTAACCCATCCCCACCGTCCTTGTTCTTACGCAGCAACTTGATGACACCCCTTGTGAAGCGTTGAGGTAAAGACCCCTTCCTCATCCAGTGGTTGTACATCAGTTCCAGCAAAGGCACAAAAACGTGCGACAACCTCAAGTAAACTTCGTAGGGCAGACCATCTAATCCCAGAGACTTATCCAGGCCAACCTGCTTCAGCGCTTCCCAGATTTCCGACTCTGTTATGGGACCCTCGCACCTAGCCACTTCAGCTGCCGAGAGGCAGGGAAAGTCAGCTAAATAGGCGTCGAACTGAGCAGAACTCAGACCGGGCTCCCTGGTGAAAAGCTCCTGAAAGTAATCTCGAAAGACCTCACATATGCCCGCGTTTGTTGTCACGGTCCGCTTATCCGGTAATGTGACGCACGCTATATGTCGCCTGGCCGCGTTTCGATTTTCCTCTACACGCAGTTCAGCGGCCATATTCGTTGCCTCAGAAGACATTCTTTTTAACCTAGCCCTAACTACCAGAGCTTGATCCTTCTTGATAAGCAAGGAGGCCAACTCTGACTTAGCTAAGACTATGACCCCACTAACACGGGATTTCACGGCCCGATCAACTTTTTCTTCTAAAGCCGTTTGCGCCGCTAATTTATCTAAATTGAGCCGACGACTAAAGTCGGCAGCAAACGTACGAATCTTAGATTTTAAATTTCCCCACCAGGCATTTCCCACAACCGCTCCCGTCAATTCCCTCTGGATTGTTAGTAGCAGCTGGTCCCGGAAACCCTGATCACTGAAAAGCGAACAGTTCAATTTCCAGTAACCAGCCAACTTAACCTTAGGCTTATCTAAGTTTACACGGACCCGGACAGGCCTATGGTCCGTATAAACTATATAATGGAAATTTGGACAGCCTAAGAGCCCTACATCGACTCTCCTAACTAAGACTCGGTCCAGGTAGCTCGCAAGCGAGCCAGGAGGCGAGCTGCCACTAGTAGTCCAAGTCCATGCTACCTCCCGAGGGTGTTCATTCCGGAACTTATCGACGAGATCAAACCCATCGATAAAGTCCCGAAATGGTTTCACATCCGGGTTGGGGTACCTTTTTGTGCCCTATCCGATCTATATCGGGGTCAAGGACGGCATTCCAATCCCCCGCTAAAATTAACTGACGAGACGTCGTCAAGAACGGCGCGATCTGCCAAAACAAAGCAGGCCGCTCGGAATGGATATTGGGCGCATAAACCCCAATGAGACGAAGAAGCTTATCCTTTATGGTAACATTCAGCACGCAAAGCCTGCCCGCCGGTTCCGCGAAGACAAGGGTACAAGCAGCCTTAAAAGACCTGCTCACTAGCCAAGAGACACCCCTCGAACAACCATCAAAACAAAATAAAGGGCGAACCCCTTAGACAGTATGTCCTCACGATCATGAGAAGAAAACCGGGTCTCTTGCAAACAACATATATTCACCCCGAGGCACTGAAGGTCACGAGAGAGCCTCGCCCTGCGAGACTCGGACCTCAGGCCCCGGTCATTCAAACTAGCTAACCAGAGAGCCATGGTGAAGCCGATTAGGGTTGCCCTTCAGGATAGAACATGGCTGGGGTGAGGACACCCACAGCTCGTCCCATGGAACCCGACGCCATCTCATTCTCGACGGTATCATCCTGAGACAAACCGCCGATGGTAGGTAAGTTTCAAAGCTCTATAAAGGGATGGGTGAACAAAAACTGGGACCCTCCCTTTAAGTTTCTGGATTGCTCCATCCGAGTCTGGGTCTAACAAATAGGCAGCAGGGGGCACCATTTTTAGAGATGACTGGGCCTCCTCTATCATGCCCCAAATCTCCCGCGTTCCCGGGCCCGTTCTAATCACTGTTAAGACCCTCTTGGCGGAGGGGAAATTCTCGGGCCTTTCTATCTCTTTGTTATTGATGTTTTGGAAATTCCAAAGGATTTTTAAATTCTTTGGATTTCGAGTCTGTCCAAATACCCTCTCTGCCTGGTCCCGGGAAACGCGGCAGACGTCTTCTCCTGGGAAATATGGAGGTTTGATATTTTTTTTCTTTTTCATGTAAGCCGCAATTTGAGTTTCGGGGCTTCTGCCCCTTTTTTCTGAGGTGACTGAGCAGGAGTAGACATTGGAGAAGGATTGGGTGTGGTAGAGGGAGTCCAACCCGAAGGTGTTCTAACTGGGGAAGGTTTAGATGAATGTATTTTTTTGGCAGGTGAGTTCGACACAGATTTTGGCGGAGGTGGCTTGGCGAATTTAGATGAAGGGGAAGACGGGGCAGAGGATAGAGGGGCCGGTGCCCCCAGCGATTTTTTTCCTTTTCCCCGCATTGATTCCAGTTTCTCTTTCAGCTTTTTAATGTCAAGTATTTTTTGCCAACTCGGTTCGTTTAGTTTTTGAGTTTCGGTTGCCGTTTTTTCGTACGACGCCGAGGCGTCGCCCTCAGAGCTGGTAGAGGGAATGGGGCTGTAGGTGATAATGTCCCTGGTGTCATGTTGGGACGGAGGAACCACTGTTTGGCTCTTCCCCTTGCCCCTAACCACGAGGTGCCATTCCCCCTCCTTCTCCTTAACCACACTAGTGGCAGGCGTCGGTTTCGGGGGCAATGTGGGCTTGGACCCAACCGAGGGACTTTGCCCATCGGTCCGCCTCGCAGCTAGACCCATTACAGGTGCCGCGGATTTATCCTTATCGGCCAAGGGGGGATTTTGGTCACCTACGACCGGAGCTCCAGGGGCCTTCTTCCCTGGGCAGGAGGAGGAAAGGTGACCAGTCTCTCCACACCTCCTAAAATCTGGCCGTACTGCATAAAAAATGCAGCCAGAAGCTCTCCCGAAATTTGAGGAGGAACCTCGAAAACGGCCACCCTGGTCCACCTGCGGCCTTCGTACTCGGTCCTTAATATTAGATCCTTAGTGATCAGTTCTTTTTTGGCCATAGCCAGGCAATCTTCTGGTGTGGGCAGCAGAATGTCCCACATGAAGAAACCCCTACCTTTTATAACTCTTTGGGGTTTTATCCCCAGGGACAAAAGGGATTTAATCACAATGCCTTTAGTGGAGCGACAAATCTTTTTGGTTTTCTTGTCCACCACAAAAACGGTCACCATTCTCTTAGCGAACATACCGAGTTCCTGGACATCATCGGCGAACCCATCTTTATTCACCAGATGGGCATAACCTTTCGCCTTGTCCAGGAAATCCGCCATGTTCAGTATACATCTCGGAGGGGACTTCCAACAAGAGGGCGACTCATCGCACGATTTCCTTGGTGCCTCTTTAGGGGCAACATCATTCTTAGGACTTTCTCCTTTTCTGGAGGTACTTAGGTCAGCTTTCGGGCTTTTTCCAGCCCGCTTTTTCACTTCATTATCCTTTGGGTTGGTATTGTCCACCTTCCCAAAGAGGTCTTTCTTCACTTTGGACCGACTGCCTTCGTCGGCCATACTGAAAAATTGTGGATACAACCACTAGCGGGTCTTTTTATAGTTAACCACACAGGGAGAGGAGTTGGGAAAAAAAATAACACAAAAATAAAGAAAGCCTGGATAAACCAGGAAATTAAAAAAAATAAACAAACAAACAAAAATTAAATGACAAAAAGACTGAAATAAAAATAAACAGGTAAGACTTTTTCTTAAATAAAAATAAAAATGGCGCCCGAAGGCAGCCGAAAATGAAAAAAAAAAACCCAGAAAACTTCTCTCTTTTTTTTTTTACCAGAAAAAACTAATAAATGTACAAGAATAGAAAATAAAGTTTAGCGGCTGACGCCGCTAAAGAAAATGAATTAAAAGAAAAAAATAAACTAGTCAAAATAAAAAGGAGAAAGAAGGCGACTGAAGTCGCTAAAAAGGAAAAAAAATAAAAAGAAATAAACAGAAAAACTTCTTTTTCTTTTTTTTTTCTAAACTGGTCTTTTTTTTTTAAATAGAAAAAATAAATAAAAATAAGAAAGCAGTCGTCCGGTTTGACAAAGTCTTACCGGACTAAAAAAAAGGGAAAAAAAAGGGAAAATTTGAGCCAAGGCCCAAATACAAATTAAAAACAAACAAAAGAAATAGAAAAAATTAAAAAGAATGAAAATAAAACAATAACTTATCAGGTAAAAAAAGGTCCGATATTATTCACACGAAAGTTCGTCCAAAAAATAAGCAGCTGAAAAGAAACAGTCTCACTGGAAAAAAAAGGGGGTGAAGAGAAACAGTCAGAATAAAAGTCAAAACTGTCGCTCGGTGTGACAATATTTATTGTTATAAATACAAACAAATGAGGCACAAGGCCAAAAAGGGGGATTGGGGAATGACGGTCTTCTTCTGTCATTAATCTAAAACTTAGCTAGTCACAGACACTGACCCAGACATGCCAACAATAAACCAATCACCAAAACATCACATTCACTCCTACCATTCTTACTACGTCCACCATAATACCTCAATTTCTCTATGACGTCCTAACTAGTCCCCATATATACAAATAGTGTTCATGGGGGGAGGGTCATAAAAATAACAATTTTAAAAAAATCCCCAAATGTGTATTTACAGAATGAACTAAATATTTACAATAAAACTAAACAAAACTGAGTTAGTAATAAAACCCCCCACAAACAATGACTGTGGCAGAAATGTCAGTTAACTAGACGAAATCGATGCGGGACTAAAAAAAATGATCACACATTCAGACCATCAAGCATTCACACAAACACCCACTCATACATACACAACAACAACTACGAAAACATACACCCGAAACGAAAGGCGCCCCGCATCCACCAGAAAACTGACATCACTAACCACCTAACGAGGGAGGGGATGGGGAATTAAACAAAAGTAAAAGAAATAGGGACAGAAATAAAAGGGACCAATGAGCTTACATACCCTAGCTAAGTTAAACGGGAAAAAAAGGAAAAACTAAATATTCAAAAACAAAAACCTAGTCTAACCTAATATATGGGTGGGTTGCCAAAGTTAAACCCTGTTAGGACAATATTCTGTGCCTAACCGACATCTAAATGCCACTCAAGGTCAGCCCCTTTCACTCTACACATTCGCGCAAGATTCACCCACCTTTTGCCGAATTCTGATGATGGGAGCCGCCGCCTTTCCGTCCTAATCTTGACTTTAAGCTGATGCCTAAAGTACAAGATCAGTTGGGAAGAGGTGAACTTCTCGCCTTCATAGAATCCTTCTGTCGCGTCGTCCAAATCACGACTCGCATAACCCCTAGTAAGCAACAGAACACATAGTGTTCAGCCTTCGTCAATTGCGATACCACATTGCTACAAACAGAACTGGCTTCCAGGACAAAAAACTTTCCCTGCAGCATGCGAACCATGAGGCCTTCAACAAACTTGCACAACGGCACTACCGCACTGCACTGAAAAAAGGCGTGACCAATGGTCTCGACATTCCCAGTACAGCGACGACAGTTTGGATATTTCTCCAAGCCTGCTGAACAAAGTCTTTTGCCGACCCAGAGGGCCCCGCGAATCATCAGCCAGGTGAGTGATGCATCATCGTTATTGAGACATTTCAACCCAGGCGCCCAAGGCCAAACCGAGCGAGCCTCCTGCTTCGTAAGACCGAGCTCGTCGATCAGATCATCTTGAACGGCCCCCTAACTAACACACGATATAATGCCTTACGAGACAACGCTTGGGCGTCGGAGAGGCCAACCGACGACCGCAAGAGGAGCTTCAAAGCGCGACGACATTCACGATAGAAGGAGCACTCGCCACGAGGAGTACGACCGGCCTCCTCATCGCACGAGTGCACACTTCTCAGGGATGGGAAATGTTTACGGACATCTTCTTTCCAAAAGGTGCCCACCTCCTCCAAACCGCGACACATTCGGTCGAGAAAGGTAATGCGTAGCATATAGAGACGAATCTCAATGCTAGGCATTCCCAGACCGCCCTCAGAGGGATGAAGGCAACAGATCTCGCGAGATGCCATGTGGGCCTTGCCTCTCCACAAGAAAGAGAACAAGGCCTTGACTAATGACATTAGTCGGGCATACGGGAGTGGAAGCACAGAAAGACGGTAGAGGAGTATCGGATAGATGTGGGAACCACAAACTTCCGCCCTTCCCTTCAGGGAAAGTCCCCTCCGAGACCACAGACTAGCCGCGACCTCGGCCCGCCCCTGTACGTCCGACCAATTCTTTTCCAACTGGAGATCAGGACCGAACCAGACGCCGAGTATCTTGATCGGCCCATCCGTCCAGAGGAAAGGTCCGGGAAGAGAAACTCCCTTCCACGCACCCAACCGCAAGCCCACAGACTTATCGCGGTTGATTTTGGCCCCTGTCACCATCTCATACCCACTGATCTGCTTACTGACTTCGTTAATCTCGGCTCTGCTCGACACAAGAACCGAAACGTCGTCAGCATAGGCAGAATACCTGGCCGAGGTGTTAGCACCAGGCAGCGAAATACCGCGTAGGACCGGATTCGCCTTTAACTTGCGAAGGAAAGGCTCCAACGCATGAACGTAAGGCAGAGGCGATAGCGGACAACCTTGACGAATGGAGCGAGACAATACGAAAGGCTTCGATCTTACCCCATTCACTTCCACCAGCGCACCGGGGGTCGCATACAAGAGACGGATCCAGGAGCGAAAGTCGGCTCCGAAACCGGCCGCCGAAAGGACAGCCTCCAGAAATCGATGGTCAACCCTATCGAAGGCCTTGGACTGATCTAAATTGATCAGCGCGGCTTCACTGTCGACTTGTTCTAAGATCAGGCGTACCATATGAAGGTTATCCTGAATAGTCCTGCCCTTCACAGCACAAGTCTGTTCAGGGCCAATCAGACCAGACAGGACAAGCTGCAAACGGTTGGCCAAGATCTTCGCCAAAATCTTTAAGTCAGTGTTTAACATCGTTAAAGGGCGAAAGTTCCCTAACCCATCCTCTCCGTCCTTGTCCTTACGCAGCAACTTGATGACACCTCTGGTGAAGCGTTGAGGTAAAGACCCCTGCCTCATCCAGTGGTTGTACATCAGTTCCAGCAAAGGCACAAAAACGTGCGACAACCTCAAGTACACTTCGTAAGGCAGACCATCTAATCCCGGAGACTTATCCAGGCCAACCTGCTTCAGCGCTTCCCAGATTTCCGACTCTGTTATTCGGCCCTCGCACCTAGCCACTTCAGCTGCCGAGAGGCAGGGAAAGTCAGCTAAATAGGCGTCGAACTGAGCAGAACTCAGACCGGGCTCCCTGGTGAAAAGCTCCTGAAAATAATCTCGAAAGACCTCACATATGCCCGCGTTTGTAGTCACAGTCCGCTTATCCGGTAATGTGACGCACGCTATATGTCGCCTGGCCGCGTTTCGATTTTCCTCTACACGCAGATCAGCGGCCATATTCGTTGTCTCAGAAGACATTCTTTTTAACCTAGCCCTAACTACCAGAGCTTGGTCCTTCTTGATAAGCAAGGAGGCCAACTCTGCCTTAGCTAAGACTATGTCCCCACTAACACGGGATTTCACGGCCCGATCAACTTTTTCTTCTAAAGCCGTTTGCGCCGCTAATTTATCTAAATTGAGCCGACGACTAAAGTCGGCAGCAAACGAACGAATCTTAGATTTTAATTTGCCCCACCAGGCATTTCCCACAACCGCTCCCGTCAATTCCTCTGGATTGTTAGTAGCAGCTGGTCCCGGAAACCCTGATCACTGAAAAGCGAACAGTTCAATTTCCAGTAACCAGCCAACTTAACCTTAGGCTTATCTAAGTTTACACGGACCCGGACAAGCCTATGGTCCGTATAAACTATATAATGGAAACTTGGACAGCCTAAGAGCCCTACATCGACTCTCCTAACTAACACTCGGTCCAGGTAGCTCGCAAGCGAGCCAGGAGCCGAGCTGCCACTAGTAGTCCAAGTCCATGCTACCTCCCGAGGGTGTTCATTCCGGAACTTATCGACAAGATCAAACCCATCGATAAAGTCCCGAAATGGTTTCACATCCGGGTTGTAAAGTACTTTTTTGTGCCCTATCCGATCTATATCGGGGTCAAGGACGGCATTCCAATCCCCCGCTAAAACTACCCGACGAGACGTCGTCAAGAACGGCGCGATCTGCCGAAACAAAGCAGGCCGCTCGGAATGGATATTGGGCGCATAAACCCCAATGAGACGCAGATGCTTCTCCTTTATGGTAACATCCAGCACGCAAAGCCTGCCCGCCGGATCTGCGAAGACAAGGGTACATGCAGCCTTCAAAGACCTGCAAACCAGCCAAGAGACACCCCTCGAACAACCGTCAAAACATGCTGAATAAAGGGCGAACCCCTAGACATGTCCTCACGATATGAGAATTAAACCGGGTCTCTTGCAAACAACATATATTCACCCCGAGGCACTGAAGGTCACGAGAGAGCCTCACCCTGCGAGACTCGGATCTCAGGCCCCGGGCATTCAAACTTGCTAACCAGAGAGCCATCGTGAAGCCGATTAGGGTTGCCCTTCAGGATAGAACATGGCTGGGGTGAGGACACCCACAGCTCGTCCCATGGATCCCGACGCCATCTCATTTTCGACGGTATCTTCCTGAGACAAGCCGCCGATGTCCGAAGGGTATGTGAGTTTTAATGCTCTATAAAGGGATGGGTGAACGAAAACCAGGACCCTCCCCTTTAGTTTTTGGTTTGCATCATCACAATCCGGGTCTAGTAGGTAAGCAGCAGGGGGCACCATTTTAAGAGATGACTGGGCCTCCTCTATCATGCCCCAAATCTCCCGCGTTCCCGGGCCCGTTCTAATCACTGTTAAGACCCTCTTGGCGGAGGGGAAATTCTCGGGCCTTTCTATCTCTTTGTTATTGATGTTTTGGAAATTCCAAAGGATTTTTAAATCCTTTGGATTTCGAGTCTGTCCAAATACCCTCTCCGCCTGGTCCCGGGAAACGCGGCAGACGTCTTCCCCTGGGAAATAAGGCGGTTTCACTTTCTTTTTCTTTTTGTCAGCTATATTTTGAGAGTCAGGACTTCTGACTCTTTTTCTGAGGTGTATGAATGGGTGTATGACTGGGTGTGGACATTGGCGAAATGTTAGGGGTGGTTGATGGGGTCCACCCAGAAGGAGTCCTTACTGGCGAAGGCTTAGTTGAGTGTATATGTTTTGCTGGTGAATTTGACAGTGATTTGGGCGGATGAGGCTTTGTAAATTTGGATGAATTAGGGGAAGACGGGGCAGAGGATAGAGGGGCCGGTGCCCCCGACGATTTTTTTTCTTTTCCCCGCTTCGCTTCCAATTTTTCCTTCAGTTTCTTAATATCTAGAATTTTCTGCCAACTTGGCTCATTCAACTTTTGCGCATCTGTCGCCGTCTTTTCGTATGACGCAGAGGCGTCGCCCTCAGCGCTGGTAGAGGGAATGGGGCTGTAGGTGATGATGTCCCTGAGTCATGCTGGGACGGAGGAACCGCTGTTTGGCTCTTCCCTTGCCCCTAACCACGAGGTGCCATTCCCCTCATCCTTCTCCTTAACCACACTAGTGGCAGGCGTCGGTTTCAGGGGGCAATGTGGGCTTAGACCCAACCGAGGGACTTTGCCCATCGGTCCGCCTCCTCGCAGCTAGACCCATTACAGGTGCCGCGGATTTAACCTTATCGGCCAAGGGGGTATTTTGGTCGCCTGTGACCGGAACCCAGGGGCCTTCTTCCCTGGGCAGGAGGAGGAAAGGTGACCAGTCTCTCCACACCTCCAGCAAGTCGGTCGCCTACCAGTCACAATGACCGGCATTTTCCGGTCACCTAAAACCAAACAGTTGGGGACGGACTTGAAGGCCTCTTGATCAAGCATGATGTCAAACGTCCATCCCCTGTTCAGATTGTCGGAGAGAGCTCCTAAAATCTGGCCGTACTGCATAAAAAATGCAGCCAGAAGCTCTCCTGAAATTTGAGGAGGAACCTCAAAACGGCCACCCTGGTCTGCCTGCGGCCCTCATACTCTGTTCTCAGAATTAGATCCTTAGTGATTAATTCTTTTTTTTGGCCATAGACAGGCAATCTTCTGGTGTGGGCAGCAGAATGTCCCACATGAAAAATCCCCTACCTTTTATAACTCTTTGGTGTTTTATCCCCAGGGACAGAAGTGATTTAATCACAATGTCTTTTGTGGAGCGACAAATCTTTTTAGTTTTCTTGTCCACCACAAAAACCGTCACCATTCTTTTAGCGAACATACCGAGTTCCTGGACATCATCGACGAACCCATCTTTCTTCACCAGATGGGCATAACCTTTCGCCTTGTCCAGGAAATCCGCCATGTTCAGTATACAATTCGGAGGAGACTTCCAACAAGAGGGCGACTCCACTGAAGCGTCTTTAGGAGCAACATTCGGACTTTCTCCTTTTCTGGAGGAACTCTGGTCATTTTTAGGGCTGTTTTTGGCTTTTGGGCTGTTGTTAGCTTTTGGGCTTTTACCAGCCCGCTTTTTCATGTCATCCTTTGGGTTGGTATTATCCACCTTCCCAAAGAGGTCTTTTCTTACTTTAGACCGACTGCCTTCGTCGGCCATACTGAAGGGTTGTGAAACCAACCACTAGCGTGTTTTTTTTAAACACACAGGGAGAGGAGTTGGGAAAAAAAACAAAATAAAGAACCTGGATAAACCAGGAAATTAAAAAAAACAAACAAACAAACAAAAATTAAATGAAAAAAGACTGAAAACAGGTAAGACTTAAATAAAAATAAAAATGGCGCCCGAAGGCAGCCGAAAATGGAAAAAAAAAACAGAAAACTTCTCTTTTTTTTTACCAGAAAAAATAAACAAAAAGTACAAAAAATAGAAAATAAAGTTTAGCGGCTGAGGCCGCTAAAAAAAAATGAATTAAAAGAAACTAGTCAAAATAAAAAGGAGAAAGAAGGCGACTGAAGTCGCTAAAAAAAATATAAAAAGAAATAAACAAAAAGCTTCTTTTTCTTTTTTTTTCTAAACTGGTCTTTTTTTTTTAAATAAATAAAAAATAAAAAGCAGTCGTCCGGTTTGACAAAGTCTTACCGGACTAAAAAAAGAAAAAATGTGAGCTAAGGCCCAAATACAAAACAAACAAAAAAGAAATAGAAAAAATTAAAAAGAATGAAAATAAAACAATAACTTATCAGATAAAAAAGGTCCGATGTTATTCACACGAAAGTTCGTCCAAAAAATACGCAGCTGAAAAGAAACAGTCTCACTGGCAAAAAAAAAGGGGGGGGAGAGAAACAGTCAGAATAAAAGTCAAAACTGTCGCTCGGTGTGACAATATTTATTGTTATTATACAAACAAATGTGGCACAAGGCCAAAAAGGGGGATTGGGGAATGACGGTCTTCTTCTGTCATTAATCTAAAACTTAGCTAGTCACAGACACTGACCCAGACATGCCAACAATAAACCAATCACCAAAACATCACATTCACTCCTACCAATCTTACTACGTCCACCATAATACCTCAGTTTCTCTATGACGTCCTAACTAGTCCCCATATGTACAAATATTGTTCATGGGGGGAGGGTCATAAAATTAAGTACTTTTAAAAAATCCCCAAATGTGTATTTACAGAATGGACTAAATATAAAACTAAACAAATCTGAGTTAGTAATAAAACCCCCCACAAACTATGAATGTGGCAGAAATGTCAGTTAACTAGACGAAATCGATGCGGGACTAAGAAAAAGATTACACATTCAGACCATCAAGCATTCACACAAACACTCACTCATTCATACACAACAACAAATACGAAAACACACACCCGAAACGAAAGGCGTCCCGCATCCACCAGAAAACTGACATCACTAACCACCTAACGAGGGAGGGGATGGGGAATTAAACAAAAGCAAACAAATAGGGACAGAAATAAAAAGGGACCAATGAACTTACATACCCTAGCTAAGTTTAACGGGAAAAAAGAAAAAACTAAATATTCAATAACAAAAACCTAGTCTAACCTAATATCTGGGTGGGTTGCCAAAGTTCAACCCTGTTAGGACAATATTCTGTGCCTAACCGACATCTAAATGCCACTCTAGGTCAGCCCCTTTCACTCTACACATTCGCGCAAGATTCACCCACCTTTTGCCGAATTCTGATGATGGGAGCCGCCGCCTTTCCGTCCTAATCTTGACTTTAAGCTGATGCCTAAAGTACAAGATCAGTTGGGAAGAGGCGAACATCTCGCCTTCATAGAATCCCTTCTGTCGCGTCGTCCAAATCACGACTCGCATAACCCCTAGTAAGCAACAGAACACATAGTGTTCAGCCTTCGTCAATTGCGATACCACATTGCTACAAACAGAACTGGCTTCCAGGACAAAAAACTTTCCCTGCAGCATGAGAACCATGAGGCCTTCAACAAACTTGCACAACGGCACTACCGCACTGCACTGAAAAAAGGCGTGACCAATGGTCTCGACATTCCCAGTACAGCGACGACAGTTTGGATATTTCTCCAAGCCTGCTGAACAAAGTCTTTTGCCGACCCAGAGGGCCCCGCGAATCATCAGCCAGGTGAGTGATGCATCATCGTTATTGAGGCATTTCAACCCAGGCGCCCAAGGCCAAACCGAGCGAGCCTCCTGCTTCGTAAGACCGAGCTCGTCGATCAGATCATCTTGAACGGCCCCCTAACTAACACACGATATAATGCCTTACGAGACAACGCTTGGGCGTCGGAGAGGCCAACCGACGACCGCAAGAGGAGCTTCAAAGCGCGACGACATTCACGATAGAAGGAGCACTCGCCACGAGGAGTACGACCGGCCTCCTCCTCGCACGAGTGGACACTTCTCAGGGATGGGAAATGTTTACGGACATCTTCTTTCCAAAAGGTGCCCACCTCATCCAAACCGCGACACATTCGGTCGAGAAAGGTAATGCGTAGCATATATTGACGAATCTCAATGCTAGGCATTCCCAGACCGCCCTCAGAGGGATGAAGGCAACAGATCTCGCGAGATGCCATGTGGGCCTTGCCTCTCCACAAGAAAGAGAACAAGGCCTTGACTAACGATGTTAGTCGGGCACACGGGAGTGGAAGCACAGAAAGACGGTAGAGGAGTATCGGATAGATGTGGGAACCACAAACTTCCGCCCTTCCCTTCAGGGAAAGTCCCCTCCGAGACCACAGACTAGCCGCGACCTCGGCCCGCCCCTGTACCTCCGACCAATTCTTTTCCAACTGGAGATCAGGTTCGAACCAGACGCCGAGTATCTTGATCGGCCCATCCGTCCAGAGGAAAGGTCCGGGAAGAGAAACTCCCTTCCACGCACCCAACCGCAAGCCCACAGACTTATCGTGGTTGATTTTGGCCCCTGTCACCATCTCATAGCCACTGATCTGCTTACTGACTTCGTTAATCTCGGCTGTGCTCGACACAAGAACCGAAACGTCGTCAGCATAGGCAGAATACCTGGCCGAGGTGTTAGCACCAGGCAGCGAAATACCGCGTAGGACCGGATTCGCCTTTAACTTGCGAAGGAAAGGCTCCAACGCAAGAACGTAAAGCAGAGGCGATAGCGGACAACCTTGACGAATGGAGCGAGACAATACGAAAGGCTTTGATATTACCCCATTCACTTCCACCAGCGCACCGGGGTCGCATACAAGAGACGGATCCAGGAGCGAAAGTCGGCTCCGAAACCGGCCGCCGAAAGGACAGCCTCCAGAAATCGATGGTCAACCCTATCGAAGGCCTTGGACTGATCTAAATTGATCAGCGCGGCTTCACTGTCGACTTGTTCTAAGATCAGGCGTACCATATGAAGGTTATCCTGAATAGTCCTGCCCTTCACAGCACAAGTCTGTTCAGGGCCAATCAGACTAGATAGGACAAGCTGCAAACGGTTGGCCAAGATCTTCGCCAAAATCTTTAAGTCAGTGTTTAACATCGTTAAAGGGCGAAAGTTCCCTAACCCATCCCCTCCGTCCTTGTCCTTACGCAGCAACTTGATGACACCTCTAGTGAAGCGTTGAGGTAAAGACCCCTGCCTCATCCAGTGGTTGTACATCAGTCCGAGCAAAGGAACAAAAACGTGCGACAACCTCAAGTAAACTTCGTAGGGAAGACCATCTAATCCCGGAGACTTATCCAGGCCAACATGCTTCAGCGCTTCCCAGATTTCCGACTCTGTTATGGGACCCTCGCACCTAGCCACTTCAGCTGCCGAGAGGCAGGGAAAGTCAGCTAAATAGGCGTCGAACTGAGCAGAGCTCAGACCGGGCTCCCTGGTGAAAAGCTCCTGAAAGTAATCTCGAAAGACCTCACATATGCCCGCGTTTGTAGTCACGGTCCGCTTATCCGGTAATGTGACGCACGCTATATGTCGCCTGGCCGCGCTTCGATTCTCCTCTGCACGCAGTTCAGCGGCCATATTCGTTGCCTCAGAAGACATTCTTTTTAACCTAGCCCTAACTACCAGAGCTTGATCCTTCTTGATAAGCAAGGAGGCCAACTCTGACTTAGCTAAAACTACGTCCCCACTAACACGGGATTTCACGGCCCGATCAACTTTATCTTCTAAAGACGTTTGCGCCGCTAATTTATCTAAATTGAGTCGGTGACTAAAATCGGCAGCAAACGATCGAATCTTAGATTTTAAATTGCCCCACCAGGCATTTCCCACAACCGCTCCCGTCAATTCCCTTTGTATCATTAGTAACAGCTGGTCCCGGAAACCCTGATCACCGAAATGCGAACAGTTCAATTTCCAGTAACCAGCCAACTTAACCTTAGGCTTATCTAAGTTTACACGGACCCGGACAAGCCTATGGTCCGTATAAACTATATAATGGAAACTTGGACAGCCTAAGAGCCCTACATCGACTCTCCTAACTAAGAATCGGTCCAGGTAGCTCGCAAGCGAGCCAGGAACCGAGCTGCCACTAGTAATCCAAGTCCATGCTACCTCCCGAGGGTGTTCATTCCGGAACTTATCGACGAGATCAAACCCATCGATAAAGTCCCGAAATGGTTTCACATCCGGGTTGTAAGTACCTTGTTTATGCCCTATACGATCTATACCGGGGTCAAGGACGGCATTCCAATTCCCGGCCCAAATTACCCGACGAGACGTCGTCAAGAACGGCGCGATCTGCCGAAACAAAGCAGGCCGCTCGGAATGGATATTGGGCGCATAAACCCCAATGAGACAAAGAAGCTTATCCTTTATGGTAACATCCAGCACGCAAAGCCTGCCCGCCGGATCCGCGAAGACAAGGGTACATGCAGCCTTCATAGACCTGCTCACTAGCCAAGAGACACCCCTCGAACGACCATCAAAACATGCTGAATAAAGGGCGAACCCCCTAGACAGTATATCCTCACGATCATGAGAAGAAAACCGGGTCTCTTGTAAACAACATATATTCACCCCGAGGCGCTGAAGGTCACGAGAGAGTCTCGCCCTGCGAGACTCGGACCTCAGGCCCCGGGCATTCAAACTAGCTAACCAAAGTGCCATTGTGAAACCGATTAGGGTTGCCCTTCAGGATAGAACATGGCTGGGGTGAGGACACCGACAGCTCGTCCCATAGATCCAGACGCCATCTCATTTTCGATAGTATCATCTTGCGACAAGCCGCCGATGTCCGAGGGGTAAGTTAATTTTAGCGCCCTATAAAGGGATGGGTGAACGAAAACGGGGATCCTCCCTTTCAGTTTTTGATTTGCTTCTTCTGTTTCCGGATCGAGTATGTAGGCAGCTGGGGGCACCATTCTTAGAGACGACTGGGCCTACTCTATCATGCCCCAAATCTCCCGCGTACCCGGGCCATTTCTAACTACGGTCAAAATTCTTCCTGCCGAAGCGAAATTTTCCGGTTTTTCCATGTCTAAACCATTAATTTTATGGAAGTTCCATAGGACTTTTAAGTCCTTCGGGTTCCTGGTCTGACCAAAGATCCTATCCGCCTGGTCCCGGGATATGCGGCAGACGTCTTCCCTTGGCAAATACGGTGGTTTGATGATTTTTTTTCTTTTTATCGGTGACTGTTTGTGTCTCAGGGCTACGGAACCTTTTTTTTTTTTTAGGTGAATGAATGGGAGTGGACATGGGTGTGAGATAGGGTGTCGTTGAAGGAGTCCATCCCGAAGGTGTCCTCACCGGAGAGGGTTTGCCAGAATGTAGAGATTTTGCCGGGGTGTTTGAAACAGATTTGGGCGGAGGTGGTTTTGTGAATGATTTTTTTGGAGCAGAAGGGGAAGACGGGGCAGAGGATAGGGGCCCGGTGCCTCAGCGATTTCTGATTTTTCCCTAGTTTTGTCTCCAGTTTATCTTTTAGCTTCTTAAGGTCCAAAATCTTCTCCCAGCTTGGTTCATTTAATTTCTGGGTAACCGTTGCATTCTCCCGATAAGACGCCGAGGCGTCGCCCTCAGAGCTGGTAGAGGGAATGGGGCTGTAGGTGTTAGTGTCCCTGGGGTCATGATGGGACGGAGGAACCGCTGTTTGGGTCTTCCCCTTGCCCCTAACTACGAGGCGCCATTCCCCCTCATCCTTTTCCTTGTCCACACTTGTGGACGCGTTGGTTTAGGGGGTAATGTGGGTAAGTGTTTCCTACCGGTCACTATGACCGGCATTTTCCGGTCGCCAAAACCCAAACAGTTGGGGACGGACTTGAAGGCATTCTGGTCAAGCATGATATCAAAACTCCATCCCCCGTTCAAATTGTCCGAGAGAGCCCCTAAAATCTGGCCATACTGCATAAAAAATGCAGCCAGGTGCTCTCCGGAAATTTGAGGAGGAACCTCAAAAACGGCCACCCTGGTCCTTCTGCGGCCTTCATACTCGGTTCTAATAATTAGATCTTTCGTAATGAGCTCTCTTTTTGCCATAGCAAGGCAATCTTCTGGCGTGGGCAGCAGAATGTCCCACATGAAAAAACCAGAACCTTTAATAATTCTTTGTGGTTTTATCCCCAGGGACAAAAGTGATTTAATCACTATGTCTTTCGTGGAGCGACAAATCTTTCGTGTTTTCTTGTCGACCACGAAAACGGACACCATTCTCTTTGAGAACACATCGTCTTCTTGGACTACTTCGACCAGCCCTCTTTATTTACAAGATGGGCATAATTTTTCGCCTTTTCCAAGAAATCCGCCATGTTCAGAATGCAACTTGGTGGGGACTTCCAACAAGAGGGCAACTCCTCAGCAGTGTTATGCTGGCTTGTGACTCATTTGGCACCTTGTCGTTTTTGCTTGTATCTCCTTTTTGGAGGTACTAGCACGTTCTAATTTTGGGCTATCATTAGCCCGCTTTTTATCAGGTTTATCCGGTGGGTCAGCTTTCGCAGCTGACCCAAAAAAGTCTTTTCTTAACACTCGACCGACCGGCACCGTCGGCCATATTGCTTCCGCGTGGAGACTACCACCTGCGGGTATCTATATTTAAATCCAAATTTGGGGAAAGGAGTTGGGAAAAAAAAAAAAAAAAAATTAAACAAAATAAAGAAAAACTGGATGCACCAGTAAATTAAACAACAAAGACAATAAACCTTTAAAAATGAACTGTGAAAACTAAAAGAATAATAAAAGACAAACTAGATTAACAGAAAATAGCCAAGTAAAAAAAATTAAAAATGGCGCCCAAAGGCTGCCAAAAAAATAAAAGAAAAAACGAAAACAGAAACTCCTCTCTTTTTTTTCACAAATTCAATAAAAATGTACAAAAAGAAAAAGAAAAGAAAAAGTCTGGTTTTTGTAACCAGAGAAAAAAAAAAGGTTTTCGGCCGAAGCCGATAAGGAAAATAAATTAAAAGTCAAAAAGAAAAACAAACTAGTCAAACCAAAAAAATTAAAGAAAGCGACCGAAATCGCTAATTAAAAAAAATAAAAGGAAGGTATAAAAATAAAATAAAAAGCTTATTTTTTCTACTTTTCTTAAACTGTACTAAAACACTGAAAAGAAATAAACAGAAAAAAAAGCAGTCGTCCGGTAAGACTACGTCAAACCGGACTAAAAAATAATAAAATGGGCCGAAGCCCAGAAAAATAATTTCAAACAAACAAAAGAAATGGAAAAGAAGAAAAAAAAAAGAAAAACTTAAATAAAAACTTAACAGAAAGACTTGGTGGATCGAATAAAGTTCGTCAAGCACTTGCAGCAAATCCTCGTGGGCCAAAAACAAGTTCGTCGCACTTCAAAAACAAAAAGACAAAATCACAAAAAAGAAATTCAAACCGACCGGTCAAAAAAGTCGGAAAAAGACGGAGCTTACTATGTCACAATATTTATTGTTTTATACAAAACAAATAAGGCACAAGGCCAACAAGGGGGGATTGGGGAATGATGGTCTTCTTCTGTCATTAATCTAAAACTTAGCTAGTCACAGACACTGACCCAGACATGCCAACAATAAACCAATCACCAAAACATCACATTCACTCCTACCATTCTTACTACGACCACCATAATACCTCAGTTTCTCTATGACGTCCTAACTAGTCCCCATATGTACAAATATTGTTCATGGGGGGAGGGTCATAAAATTAACAACTTTTAAAAATTCCCCAAATGAGTATTTACAGAATGAACTAAATTTTTACAATAAAACTAAACAAAACTGAGTTAGTAATAAAACCCCCCACAAACTATGAATGCGGCAGAAATGTCAGTTAACTAGACGAAATCGATGCGGGACTAAGCAAATAAGTAGACATTCAGACCATCAAGCATTCACACAAACACTCACTCATTCATACACAACAACAAATACGAAAACACACACCCTGAAACGAAAGGCGTCCCGCATCCACCAGAAAACTGACATCACTAAACCACCTAACAAGGGAGGGGATGGGGAATTAAACAAAAGTAAAAAATGGGGACAGAAATAAAAGGGACCAATGAGCTTACATACCCTAGCTAAGTTAAACGGGAAAAAGAAAAGGAAAAACTAAATAAAACAAAAACCTAGTCTAACCTAATAATTGGGTGGGTTGCCAATGTTCCACCCTGTTAGGACAATATTCTGTACCTAACCGACATCTAAATGCCACTCTAGGTCAGCCCCTTTCACTCTACACATTCGCGCAAGATTCACCCACCTTTTGCCGAATTCTGATGATGGGAGCCGCCGCCTTTCCGTCCTAATCTTGACTTTAAGCTGATGCCTAAAGTACAAGATCAGTTGGGAAGAGGTGAACTTCTCGCCTTCATAGAATCCCTTCTGTCGCGTCGTCCAAATCACGACTCGCATAACCCCTAGTAAGCAACAGAACACATAGTGTTCAGCCTTCGTCAATTGCGATACCACATTGCTACAAACAGAACTGGCTTCCAGGACAAAAAACTTTCCCTGCAGCATGCGAACCATGAGGCCTTCAACAAACTTGCACAACGGCACTACCGCACTGCACTGAAAAAAGGCGTGACCAATGGTCTCGACATTCCCAGTACAGCGACGACAGTTTGGATATTTCTCCAAGCCTGCTGAACAAAGTCTTTTTTTGCCGACCCAGAGGGCCCCGCGAATCATCAGCCAGGTGAGTGATGCCTCATCGTTATTGAGACATTTCAACCCAGGCGCCCAAGGCCAAACCGAGCGAGCCTCCTGCTTCGTAAGACCGAGCTCGTCGATCAGATCATCTTGAACGGCCCCCCTAACTAACACACGATATAATGCCTTACGTGACAACGCTTGGGCGTCGGAGAGGCCAACCGACGACCGCAAGAGGAGCTTCAAAGCGCGACGACATTCACGATAGAAGGAGCACTCGCCACGAGGAGTACGACCGGCCTCCTCCTCGCACGAGTGCACACTTCTCAGGGATGGGAAATGTTTACGGACATCTTCTTTTAAAAGGTGCCCACCTCATCCAAACCGCGACACATTCGGTCGAGAAAGGTAATGCGTAGCATATATTGACGAATCACAATGCTAGGCATTCCCAGACCGCCCTCAGAGGGATGAAGGCAACAGATCTCGCGAGATGCCATGTGGGCCTTGCCTCTCCACAAGAAAGAGAACAAGACCTTGACTAATGACATTAGTCGGGCATACGGGAGTGGAAGCACAGAAAGACGGTAGAGGAGTATCGGATAGATGTGGGAACCACAAACTTCCGCCCTTCCCTTCAGGGAAAGTCCCCTCCGAGACCACAGACTAGCCGCGACCTCGGCCCGCCCCTGTACCTCCGACCAATTCTTTTCCAACTGGAGATCAGGACCGAACCAGACGCCGAGTATAATGATCGGCCCATCCGTCCAGAGGAAAGGTCCGGGAAGAGAAACTCCCTTCCACGCACCCAACCGCAAGCCCACAGACTTATTGCGGTTGATTTTGGCCCCTGTCACCATCTCATACCCACTGATCTGCTTACTGACTTCGTTAATCTCGGCTGTGCTCGACACAAGAACCGAAACGTCGTCAGCATAGGCAGAATACCTGGCCGAGGTGTTAGCACCAGGCAGCGAAATACCGCGTAGGACCGGATTCGCCTTTAACTTGCGAAGGAAAGGCTCCAACGCAAGAACGTAAAGCAGAGGCGATAGCGGACAACCTTGACGAATGGAGCGAGACAATACGAAAGGCTTCGATCTTACCCCATTCACTTCCACCAGCGCACCGGGGGTCGCATACAAGAGACGGATCCAGGAGCGAAAGTCGGCTCCGAAACCGGCCGCCGAAAGGACAGCCTCCAGAAATCGATGGTCAACCCTATCGAAGGCCTTGGACTGATCTAAATTGATCAGCGCGGCTTCACTGTCGACTTGTTCTAAGATCAGGCGTACCATATGAAGGTTATCCTGAATAGTCCTGCCCTTCACAGCACAAGTCTGTTCAGGGCCAATCAGACTAGACAGGACAAGCTGCAAACGGTTGGCCAAGATCTTCGCCAAAATCTTTAAGTCAGTGTTTAACATCGTTAAAGGGCGAAAGTTCCCTAACCCATCCCCACCGTCCTTGTCCTTACGCAGCAACTTGATGACACCTCTGGTGAAGCGTTGAGGTAAAGACCCCTGCCTCATCCAGTGGTTGTACATCAGTTCCAGCAAAGGCACAAAACGTGCGACAACCTCAAGTACACTTCGTAAGGCAGACCATCTAATCCCGGAGACTTATCCAGGCCAACCTGCTTCAGCGCTTCCCAGATTTCCGACTCTGTTATGCGGCCCTCGCACCTAGCCACTTCAGCTGCCGAGTGGCAGGGAAAGTCAGCTAAATAGGCGTCGAACTGAGCAGAGCTCAGACCGGGCTCCCTGGTGAAAAGCTCCTGAAAATAATCTCGAAAGACCTCACATATGCCCGCGTTTGTAGTCACAGTCCGCTTATCCGGTAATGTGACGCACGCTATATGTCGCCTGGCCGCGTTTCGATTTTCCTCTACACGCAGATCAGCGGCCATATTCGTTGCCTCAGAAGACATTCTTTTAACCTAGCCCTAACTACCAGAGCTTGGTCCTTCTTGATAAGCAAGGAGGCCAACTCTGCCTTTAGCTAAGACTATGTCCCCACTAACACGGGATTTCACGGCCCGATCAACTTTTTTTCTTCTAAAGCCGTTTGCGCCGCTAATTTATCTAAATTGAGCCGACGACTAAAGTCGGCAGCAAACGAACGAATCTTAGATTTTAATTTGCCCCACCAGGCATTTCCCACAACCGCTCCCGTCAATTCCTCTGGATTGTTAGTAGCAGCTGGTCCCGGAAACCCTGATCACTGAAAAGCGAACAGTTCAATTTCCAGTAACCAGCCAACTTAACCTTAGGTTTATCTAAGTTTACACGGACCCGGACAAGCCTATGGTCCGTATAAACTATATAATGGAAACTTGGACAGCCTAAGAGCCCTACATCGACTCTCCTAACTAACACTCGGTCCAGGTAGCTCGCAAGCGAGCCAGGAGCCGAGCTGCCACCTAGTAGTCCAAGTCCATGCTACCTCCCGAGGGGTGTTCATTCCGGAACTTATCGACAAGATCAAACCCATCGATAAAGTCCCGAAATGGTTTCACATCCGGGTTGTAAAGTACCTTTTTTGTGCCCTATCCGATCTATATCGGGGTCAAGGACGGCATTCCAATCCCCGCTAAAACTACCCGACGAGACGTCGTCAAGAACGGCGCGATCTGCCGAAACAGAGCAGGCCGCTCGGAATGGATATTGGGCGCATAAACCCCAATGAGACGAAGATGCTTATCCTTTATGGTAACATCCAGCACGCAAAGCCTGCCCGCCGGATCCGCGAAGACAAGGGTACATGCAGCCTTCAAAGACCTGCAAACTAGCCAAGAGACACCCCTCGAACAACCATCAAAACATGTTGAATAAAGGGCGAACCCCCTAGACAGTATGTCCTCACGATCCTGAGAAGAAAACCGGGTCTCTTGCAAACAACATATATTCACCCCGAGGCGCTGAAGGTCACGAGAGAGCCTCGCCCTGCGAGACTCGGACCTCAGGCCCCGGGCATTCAAACTGGCTAACCAGAGAGCCGTCGTGAAGCCGATTAGGGTTGCCCTTCAGGATAGAACATGGCTGGGGTGAGGACACCCACAGCTCGTCCCATGGATCCCGACGCCATCTCATTTTCGACGGTATCGTCCTGAGACAAGCCGCCGATGTCCGAAGGGTAGGTAAGTTTTAACGCTCTATAAAGGGATGGGTGAACAATAACTGGGACCCTCCCTTTTAGTTTCTGGTTTGCTTCGTCCGCATCAGGATCCAATAGGTAGGCAGCAGGGGGCACCATTTTTAGGGATGACTGGGCCTCCTCTATCATGCCCCAAATCTCCCGCGTTCCCGGGCCCGTTCTAATAACTGTTAGCACTCTTTTCGCGGAGGGGAAATTCTCGGGCCTTTCCACCTCTTTGTTGTTGATATTTTGGAAATTCCAAAGGATTTTTAAATCCTTTGGATTTCGAGTTTGGCCAAAAACCCTCTCCGCCTGGTCCCGGGAAACGCGGCAGACGTCTTCCCCTGGGAAATAAGGAGGTTTGACTTTTTTTTTCTTTTTTTCTGAGATGTTTTGTGTGTCAGGGCTTCTGACTCTTTTTTTTTGAGGTGAATGCACTGGTGTCGTCATAGGCGTGAGATTTGGAGTGGTTGATGGGGTCCACCCCGAAGGTGTCCTTACTGGTGAAGGTTTAGGTGAGTGTATGGATTTGATAGGTGAGTTTGACAAGGATTTGGGCGGAGCTGGCTTGGTGAAATTTGCCTTAGATTTAGATGAAGAAGGGGAAGACGGGGCAGAGGATAGAGGGGCCGGTGCCCCCGACGATTTTTTCCCTTTTCCCCGCTTTAAATCCAGCTTTTCTTTCAGTTTTTTTAAATCCAAGATCTTCTGCCAACTTGGCTCATTTAACTTTTGGGTTTCAGTAGCCGTTTTTTCATATGACGCAGAGGCGTCGCCCTCAGAGCTGCTAGAGGGAATGGGGCTGTAGGTGATAATGTCCCTGGAGTCATGTTGGGACGGAGGAACCGCTGTTTGGCTCTTCCCCTTGCCCCTAACCACGAGGTGCCATTCCCCTCCTCCTTCTCCTTAACCACACTAGTGGCAGGCGTCGGTTTCGGGGGGCAATGTGGGCTTGGACCCAACCGAGGGACTTTGCCCATCGGTCCGCCTCGCAGCTAGACCCATTACAGTTGCCGCGGATTTATCCTTATCGGCCAAGGGGGTATTTTGGTCGCCTGCGACCGGAACTCCAGGGGCCTTCTTCCCTGGGCAGGAGGAGGAAAGGTGACCAGTCTCTCCACACCTCCAGCAAGTCGGACGCCTACCAGTCACAATGACCGGCATTTTCCGGTCGCCTAAATCCAAACAGTTGGGGACGGACTTGAAGGCCTCTTGATCCAGCATGATATCAAAAGTCCATCCCCCGTTCAGATTGTCGGAGAGAGCTCCTAAAATCTAGCCATACTGCATAAAAAATGCAGCCAGGTGCTCTCCGGAAATTTGAGGAGGAACCTCAAAAACGGCCACCCTGGTCCTTCTGCGGCCTTCATACTCGGTTCTAAAAATTAGATCTTTCGTAATGAGCTCTCTTTTTGCCATTGCAAGGCAATCTTCTGGCGTGGGCAGCAGAATGTCCCACATGAAAAAACCAGAACCTTTAATAATTCTTTGTGGTTTTATCCCCAGGGACAAAAGTGATTTAATCACTATGTCTTTCGTGGAGCGACAAATCTTTCGTGTTTTCTTGTCGACCACGAAAACGGACACCATTCTCTTTGAGAACACATCGTCTTCTTGGACTACTTCGACCAGCCCCTCTTTATTTACAAGATGGGCATAATTTTTCGCCTTTTCCAAGAAATCCGCCATGTTCAGAATGCAACTTGGTGGGGACTTCCAACAAGAGGGCAACTCCTCAGCAGTGTTAGCTTGTGACTCATTTGGCACCTTGTCGTTTTTGCTTGTATCTCCTTTTTTGGAGGTACTAGCACGTTCTAATTTTGGGCTATCATTAGCCCGCTTTTTATCGGGTTTATCCGGTGGGTCAGCTTTCGCAGCTGACCCAAAAAGGTCTTTCTTAACACTCGACCGACCGGCACCGTCGGCCATATTGCTTCCGCGTGGAGACTACCACCTGCGGGTATCTATATTTAAATCCAAATTTGGGGAAAGGAGTTGGGAAAAAAAAAGAAAAAATTAAACAAAATAAAGAAAAACCTGGATGCACCAGTAAATTAAACAACAAAGACAATAAACCTTTAAAAATGAACTGTGAAAACTAAAAGAATAATAAAAGACAAACTAGATTAACAGAAAATAGCCAAGTAAAAAAAATTAAAAATGGCGCCCAAAGGCTGCCAAAAAAATAAAAGAAAAAACGAAAACAGAAACTCCTCTCTTTTTTTTCACAAATTCAATAAAAATGTACAAAAAGAAAAAGAAAAGAAAAAGTCTGGTTTGTAACCAGAAAAAAAAAAAGGTTTTCGGCCGAAGCCGATAAGGAAAATAAATTAAAAGTCAAAGAAAAACAAACTAGTCAAACCAAAAAATTAAAGAAAGCGACCGAAATCGCTAATTAAAAAAAAATAAAAAGGAAGGTATAAAAATAAAAATAAAAAGCTTTCTTTTTCTACTTTTCTTAAACTGTACTAAAACACTGAAAAGAAATAAACAGAAAAAAAGCAGTCGTCCGGTAAGACTACGTCAAACCGGACTAAAAAAATAATAAAATGGGCCGAAGCCCAGAAAAATAATTTCAAACAAACAAAAGAAATGGAAAAAGAAGAAAGAAAAAAGAAAAACTTAAATAAAAACTTAACAGAAAGACTTGGTGGGTCGAATAAAGTTCGTCAAGCACTTGCAGCAAATCCTCGTGGGCCAAAAACAAGTTCGTCGCACTTCAAAAACAAAAAGACAAAATCACAAAAAAGAAATTCAAACCGACCGGTCAAAAAAAGTCGGAAAAAGACGGAGCTTACTATGTCACTCTCTGTGTGACATGCCGCCTACTTAATATAGAAGAGTCTATTGTGTAGGTAGTTTCCGGTCTCACAATAATTTTGCTAGTGATATTTTGTGGTTCTTCATTGAAATTTTTAATGTACTAGTCTGTTAGTTTTGTGTAAGTTTTAGGTGTTATTACTTTTCTTGGCTTATTTTACCCAGTTCAATTTACACAACAAATATAATTAAACATATCCCCAATGGAATAAAGTCTAGGCTATACAAAAACTCTTCTTGTAAGACAATTTTTAGAGGAAAAAAAGAAAGAATATGAGATAAAATTAAAGGTAGAAGGACACAAGGCAAAGCTAGAATATAAACCTCAACACATTAAATACCATGCGAAAGCTATTTCGAAGAAAATAAAAAAAAAATATTATTTTGGTTAACTCCCTTTTAACTTAGAGGTAAAATGTAATATAGGTGATTTTTTTCGAAATTTCTTTGTAAACACTTCCAAAATCAGTTAGAACTACATAAGATATTCAATAAAAATACTGTCAAATTAAGCTACAGATGCACAAGTAATACAGATACAATAATAAAAAGACAAAATAACAGAAATGCCAAAACTAACGCGCAGAAAAATAATGCTAGTAATTTGTGCAAGTGTAGAAATAAAATTACATGCCCATTAAATGGTGTTTGAAAAACAGAATCTGTTACTTATAAAGCAGAAGTAACAAAGATAAATGGTCAAATTAATGCAGATATAGGCTGCAGGAAAGGCCTTTTCGGACAAAGATGGTACAGTCATATAGCGAGTTTTAAGTTACTAAACATTAGATGCTCCAACAAACTTGCCAGCCACATGTGAACTTTAAAAGAAAAAGTAACAGGGATATAGACGTAAGGTGGAGAGTTAAACAAAAAACAGTAATAACATATAGCAATTATACCCGCATTTGAGAAAGTAACTACTATGACATTCCCGCACGCAAAAACTCTTTTAAACCAAAAATCAGAAATTGTAAGCATATGTTCTCATATAAAACAATTTTTGTTAAGTGAATATGAAGCCGGCTAAAAAAAATTTAAAAAAAAAAAAAAAATGTTCCCCTTTCGACGCGTCCCCCATCCTCCATAAAAATTACGTTGCACATTTTATTTCAGTTTTACTGTATACATTTCCAATTCACTTATATTCTTGTCTCTTTTTTTTACATTCCTTGACCTCCTTTTCTACTTAACTTCCGATTACATCCAATGTCCCGTCTTTCAATCATCATACGCCTTTTATTTTTCTCGAAGATAATTCTTTAGCGTTCTTTGTGGGTTTTGCTTAAATAAAGCGTGAAATTGGTCATTTTAAAATTAACACACGCCGAGACCGCCCGGTCAAAACTTGATCACGTATTATAAATGACCTCCAGATTTTTAAACTTAAAAGATGTACATCTTATTTTATTTTTACTTTTTTTTTCTCACCTGCATTGAGCACTTTTTAATACTACAGTTTCTTGGTCTGATTCAACTCTGACCATTAACCTTAATTCATATATATATATATATATCGTTTTAGGTTCTTTTTTCTTTCCCATTATATTGCACGAAAGAATAAATACCTTGTTTGGAAGTTATAGTTATTTGTTCATTTCCTGTTTTAAGTTTGTTCTACACTTGATAGCACATATGTGGAAGGAACAGGTAACAGGATGTTTAGATAGGGTTTGTTTAGGTGTGGTTTCTATCATTGACTGTTGTCCGACAATCGCCTTGCACGAAGAGTGCTGGATGAAATATGTTGGGCTGTATAGGTTTATGATCGCCACGAGATATCACATTTGAGTACGATTAGTAGTAGTAGTAGTAATAATAATAATAATAATAAGACGAAGAAATTGTGAATCTGAAAGTATACTATAAAGTTGAGTGTTTTCCCAATATGTTGATTATTGTTTGGCAATTCGCTTTGCACCAGTGAAAGCGTTTTTTTCTCTATAATCATTGCATGATCCATATCTATATTTACAAGACTCTATCATCGTCTTTTTTCCTTTCCTACATTTGCATATATTGATAATTTATCTGATATTTGTAATCAATTCCCAATAAGCCAAACGGTGACGCCACTTATACGCATAGCGCTGCTGAGTTCAAATAGAATGAGAAAACTTGAGAAGGAATCCAAATCCCAATCACAAAGAAGAATTTCTAGCTGTTTTAAAAATGTTTATTTAATATTTGGTAATAAGTTTCAATTTCTTTTCTTTCATTTTCCTTCTTCAATATATATATATATATATATATATATATATATATATATATATATATATATATATATATATATGCAAATATAAAGGAATCCGTCGATTAATGTGTTTTCGATTAGTGCGCAAAAATGTTTGTATACCAAAATTACGTTAGTGCATACCTAATCCTCTAAGAGTGCTACAAAATATTTTTAATTTAGCCATAATTATTGAAAACGGAGTTTTTAATAGTTACCGCTTAATTAAAATTTTCTAAAATTTTAAAATGGAAAATGGGTAACTATTTTATTTGCCAAGTATTACGTTTTATCATTAATTACATTTATGTTAAAAAATGAACGGTTATAAATGGAGAAATTTTATAATATAAGCCAGTATTGAAAAACATTGAATATTTGTCTATTAAAATTTTTGAATATTTTGATTTTTTTCATGTTTATTTTGAAGGTCTTAAAAATAAATTTCTGAAAAATGTACGATTTAACTAGATACAGAAATTTACATTAAGATCGAAATATAAAATGTATGCATTTATTATGGAAAGGTTATACATAACATTAAAAATACTAATGAGAGACATTTAAATTGCTAATGATTATAAGATATTTTTAACAAAATTTAGGGAGGAATTTCTGAGTACCGCTAATTATATGAAGAACAGAAGAATCGCATGCGGCAAACCACTCTAAATAATTTTTTCATAAAAATAACAGATTAATAGACATTAATTCTTAGCATTATTATTGCATATTTTTCTTTATATGTGATTATATTTTAATTAAATGTACGCAAATTAGAAATTAATTGTGAGCGAGGCTTAAATTTGATGTACAAATTATATTTTGCCTATGAGATAGTATATTCGATTAAAGCGTTTTCGATTAGTGCGTATATTTTAATAAATACAGGAGCGCCACTGGTCGTGTGATTAATGTATATTACAATAGTAAACATATAAAAAAGTATCCTCTTAAAATGTGATTAGTGGCCCACTGTTTGAAAGTTGCTGTTCCAATACCTTATCTGTCCTTTATGTTCAAATTTATTTTTTTTTCTCTCAAATAAAAATGTGAATTTAGCATTTAAAGAAATATAATGTTTTGAAATGCTGTATCTTAACCTGACTTAAGAAAGGTTTTTCTGTCATCTGCATCCCTTATACAATTTCCATTGATTTTCCAACATTTTTCATGTCTTTTAACATAAAGTTTATATTAAAGCGTTTCGTTTTCAGTTTTATATTTACTCAGTTGTTTATCATTTCCTGTAACTTGGGTAGCTTTTGCGCCTGGCATTGGAAGGAAATGTAATAAAAAAATAAATGAAAAATGCTAATAGTACTATGTCTAACATAGTGTGGGACGTTTTCGCCAATAGTGCTATATGAAGAAAAGGCGGAATAGTGTGTTTCTCCACCGGGCACAAAATAATTTCACGAGGACAAGGCACTGTCCATACCTTTGACTAATATGTCTGTTTTGAATTTATCCGTCTGTTTGATTTGATTTTACTTTCTTCTACGGTTTCAGAAATATATGTCGGGTTGATTTAGTTTCCGAGAACACGAAAACTAAATTATGACTACATTTTGACTTGATTTTCCAAAAGAAGAATTTTTCCCCTTGCCATGATTTTTACGAATAATCTTTAAGTCAGTGCGCATGTGCGGTTTCATTGGCGTTAGACATGGTGACCATATTTACTCTTTCCGAGAATCTATCGAGATGAATCTTTGCAAGTATTTTTTAGGCATCAGTTGGAGTTTCTTTTTCACCATGATATGTTTCTTACTTGACACTACTAGTTTACTGTAGAAATTACTCTTACATTATGTGTTAAACTAGATAAATCAATATCCATGTTTTCGGCTGAAATTCAAAATTTTTAAAGATATTATTATAAAGTTGTTCCAATAAATTGAACCGGTTTTAAATCTGAATTAAGTTTAAGCGTCTAATGATTTCTTTCTTTTTCTTTCAGATTTAACAATTTAACTCCTTGGCAATTTCGACTATGGAAAGATTAACAATCAAATAACTTGTTAAAGTTATCGAAGCCTATTACGAAAATGGACTTTCAAATAGAAATGCATTTCCCGCACTTCGCAAATATTTTGGTCAACCTAATCGACCAACCCAGAGTGCAACTGGAAACGAAATAACGTTGTGAAGAGGTTCAAATTCTGCGCACGATGATGAATAGAAATGTCTGGATTCTCAGACATATTTTTGTGCACTGCAGCAATGTTTTCAGCTGAATTGAGTAATCGAGCACGGAATGGTGTTTTCACATTTGCCACTGACCCAGTTTGTTTGAATTTACGAACGATTTTTCCAGTTGCAATCTTGAAACTTTAGCATGTTTCATTTTGTGCCAAAGTACAGATGATTTTTAATCTTTCCATGGTTGAAATTGCCAACGACTTAAGTTGTTATATCTGAAATAAAAAGAAGAAATCATTAGATGCTTAAAATTAATCCACATTTAAAATCAGTCCAACTTATTGGAATAAACTTTACATAATTTCTAAATATTTGTAAGACACTCTTCTTTCTCACCTTTTGTATTGATCTTCGATTTCTATTCACATTTGGATTTAGTTATGCTGTTTTCTGGGCATTAACGAAAAAATGACCATATCTATTTATCGTGTTATGCCAATGTTACTACTGTTTGTAAATAAATAACAAAATAAATGATTATAAAGAAATAACATTATTGAATGATAAAGAACAATAAAATAAATAATAATATAATAGTCTGGAAACTCAAATGTAAAGGAATTATACTTTAGTTCGAATTTAATGAGGTATTATAGCGTTATCCATGTATGAAACATAGACATTTTTCAAAAAGATTTTTTTCATTTAACTGTACAATACATGCACTAAGAATTGTAGCTTTATTTTGTGCCAGTGTACATATGATAAAAACGCCTAATCCCATCATTTTTACACGAGATATCACTATATAAAAAGTTCGTAAACTCAATCTTAGTGTGTTCAACAGACAAACGAAAATTTATTTCACTGCGAATACGTTGAACGCTAAATTCTAGTGTAGGCATCGGGGATATATCTCCACTCACGGAAATGCCTTCCTGGTGCATTAACAGGTTTGTAGTTGAGAGCATATTTTTATGTCAGGGACAGAAGCCAGTGAAAGAAAATCTAGGTACGTCCACGAGATTACTAAAAAATCAGCATAGAATAATATAAAATTTTCAAAACCTAAGTAAAACATAGTTTTATCATCAAAATATTTATGTTGTTATTAAGGAGAAGGATCAAAGCATTTTTAGATTATTTCATTAAATGTTTACTCAATTTAGGAACATCCGAATTTTTTTATTATAATCTTGTTTTTATTCCGTCGGTGGTTATAGTAACTTTTAACATACCACATTTTCGCCCCTTTTTTGCGGTGACAGACACATTAATTTGGAAATTCTTGCAAAAATCAAATTAATTTCAGGATTTATTTACAAATGAATGAAATTATTTTGAAATTTTTCCATTAGAAAATCTTGGCAATATATATATATATATATATATATATATATATATATATATATATGCGTCTGTGAAATTTTTTCGATTACAAAATCTTGGCAAATATATATATATATATATATATATATATATATATATATATATATATATATATATATATATATGCGTGTGTGTATTATTATATATTTTTCTTCCTTACTTAATTTTATGATCGCTTCAGAAATTCATCGAGATAACTTATTGTGACTATTTTAATTAAAAGCTCATTTTTTTAAAGACTTTAAATCACCGATTTTTTCTTTTGCAATATCGGTATCGGCCTTACGGAAAATATGTTCTGAATCGAAAAATACAAAGACAGTATTTAATTAGAGAAGCTTTTAATTGTTTTGATGAATAATATATACGAAAGACTATATTGTCTGAGGAAAAAAAAGCTTTTATGAAAAACGAAATTTTACAGTTTTACAATTTTGTATATTTTAAAATTGAACAATTTATAAAGGTTTTGAATCTTTTAAAGTTCAATTTCGATGAGATAATTCTTAAGGAATATTGTTATTAATTAAAACTCTATTTACTGATCATATATTTTAAAGCTTATTACAATATGAAGAAGGCAATTATTTTAAAAAAAAATTTCGACTTGTTTTTTATATATATGTACATCAATACAGAATTCCAGAAATATCGGTGTCCAAATTGATACATCTATTAATAAAAAGTCAAGTGTTATATGATTTTTCCCCATCCCTTCCGAGAGAAAAAAAAAAACTAATAAAAATTCTCGTCTGCTTCGCCATAGATAATTATGATTATATTCGGCAATCAATCCGCCGTCAATACATCGATTAACACGTCAGAAAATCACGACTGCATGGGTAGGAAATGATTATATAAAACATTTTATGCCATGAGTAAGTAATATTTGTTACAGATCAGCTTAGATTAACTTTAAATTTGTAAATTCTGCTCAAATAACCTTTCGAAAGTATATTTTTTGAAAGATTTTTAAATCGAAATAATTTTGTTTACAAATGTCTAAAACAAATGGCAGATATGATTGATTGTACTGAAAAAGTAACGCAACTCTATTCAAATGAATATAATCTCTGTGTGAAATACACCAAAATATTATGCTTACTAGATATAATACATTTAATCTTGTAGCTTTCATTTAAAGCTAAATTAAATTTTTTCATTTAATGTGAAACTATTTAGAGTTGCGAGAAAAAAAAAGAAAGAAAAGGCGAGAATTAAATTTAGGTGATAAGAAGCCATCACGAAAAGGACACTAAGCGATGTTATTTTTGTAACAAATAAAAGTGGTAAGATTTTATTTTCATTATCGAGGAAAGTAAGACACTGGATTTCATTTGATTTATGACGACGCACCGAATAGAAGATAGCCGTCTGCCATGTCAACGATAATGGACATTTCAAATTGGTCGGGTGGCCTACGTGACAGAGTGCTGAGAGATAATATTAATTCAGCATGCACTGACCGAAACCAAAATGTCCGTTGGACCACCCAGAGAACAAACAAGGACAGATTAAACCCATAACTATCTGCGGAGGTACCATTTGAGAAAAGCACCTGTTTTGTGTCGGAGCTGGCCATGATAAAAAAAATTATTTTATCAGAATTGCCTGTAACGTCCAGGTCGCCAGATGACCACTCACTTGATGCTGGCGAAAAGTCTCGATTGATAAAGTCCAGGTGATTCAGTTAAGATAAGAGTCTAAGGTTTGTTGTCGGGCAGAAGAAAGGAAAGAAAAGAAAAAGAAAAAAAGGAAGATATTTCTTTTTCTTTGAGCAAGATTTTTTTTTTAACCGAGGCCAGTCTGGCCACACCTACACTGCTGGGCAGCCATTGGATGAATGGTGGCGTGAGCGGCAGGCGAAGGTAATCATGTGAAGAAGGAGGGGGGCCTGTTAATGCCCCCCTTAAGGGATCGGTGTGAGATGCCACTGTAGGAGAGAAGGGAAAACCCGTGGACACCCTCTGAGAGTATGGGTGAGATACCAAAATGAGAAAGGAAGAATTGGGGAGGACGAAAGTCTTCCAAAAATGGAAATAATAATTCTTCCTGGCCGAAAACAAAGAAAAAACCTTTAATACGGATTTAGAATTATCAACGAAACTCAAACCCCGACAGGCCCACCCCGGTTCTGGTCGGCGTCCATATAAGCAGAGTCGCAACGAGTAAGAAGGCAGTTCGCAGTTCGCAGCTGTGCGGTTGTGGTCAGACAGACAGGCAAGCAGTTGTAGTGAACTGAGAGCTCACCGACGCCTCGCAGGAAGCTGACTTAAGATTCGCGCATTCTCGACCTCAACTTCTAACCAAGAACAATTTATTTTTGAAGAACGACTTAGACTCACACCACCAAAACAAGTTTTACGAATATCTTCTGAAGATACACCAAGAACCACTTTCTTAAAGAACAAACAACTTAAGATGTTAAGACTCGCCTAACAAACACAAAGTGTCACGAATTCATATAGCGGTGGAAGAAAGACGCAGTCCTGGATTCAGCAACCAGATATAAAATATTGTTATCCTTTTTTAACACATTTGAACTTTTCGAGATATTGCTTCATTTTCTTTTACATATACTTGTGCGGTGTTACCCTTGTCTCATCTCAGCTTGCATTACGGCCCGGCGACTGATTGATTTCGTCTACCTAAGATCAAATCAGAACGTGGGTAGGTTAGACTAGAAATCAAAACAGTTACTTCGGTAACCAGACGTTAGAGGCGTGCTGGGAACGACAAAGCTGATACCGAATCTAACCAGATTACCATCCGAATCAGTAAAAGGTTAGAACGTCACATTTGGTGCCACGACCAATACCAAGTCACATTGGTTGTAACAGGACAGGATAGGATCTCGACGGCGCGGAGACAGACGGGCTGACGTCACAATTGGAGCCGCAACCAGGACAGCACTGTAGGCTCGGCAAGGCAGACGTTACGTTTGGCGCAGCGACACCTTGGGGGACGTCACATTAAAAAGTACTTTTAAACATTACGTATAGAGAATTCGTGGGATACCTATTTAGAACCCTTATAAAATATTATATTCTGCCGTTGTCGTATTATACAATCGCTTCCTATGCCAAATAAATATTGCGTATATTTCAATCTTCGTATATAAGATTAAAAAAAATAACCAACAGATAAATTGTGTAATTATAGATTTCAGAATATCTTATTAGAAACAAAGATGTAATAAAATATGAAGGATGGGTGAAACTTTTAAAATATCAAATGGAATATTTTTTTATTAAATTACTATTTCATCTAATATTTTTTGTTTCGCTTTATATTTATTTTTGCGTTTGTTATACATTCAATTTTGCAGAGTCTATCCTAAAAATATTAACATGGAAACATTACTCTCGCTTTTTTTCATTAAATATCAAATAAAATAACTTCTGATATTCATCCTGAATATTTTATTTAATCCATCTCGCAATGTGCTTAAAAATCTGAAATAATTCCTAGTAAGACAAAGAGGAAGTCTCTTAATATGAAGCAACTAAATAAAGACTGAAGTAGAGTCTAAAGCCGCAATATTATGAGGAATAAATACAAATTTGAAAAGTAATTTTTATAAAATGAATAATTAAGTAAGATATGTAAATATTGGAAGGAAGACGAATTGTAATCAGATCAGTTGGCAAAGGAGATGGAAAATATGCTTAAAGGCTTTTCGGGGAGAACATCTGTGAACGTAAAAAAGGATAGAAGAAAATAGAAAACAAATAATGAAGATAAATTAATAATAATGTAATAATAAGAACGTTATAAGAAAACGTAATAATTAACAACGTAAAAAAGATAGAAGAAAATAGAAAACAAATAATAAAGACAACGTAATAATAAGAACGTAATAATAAGAACGTAATAAGAGAACTTAATTATAGGAGTACGTAATAATTGACAACGTAAAACAGATAGAAGAAAATAGAAAACAAATAATAAAGAGAACGTAATAATAAGAACGTAAAAAAAGAACGTAATAACTGAGAATGTCAAAAGCTATAGAAGAAAATAGAAAGAATTATAAATTAAAACGAAATGAAGAGTAAAAGCAACGAACTGACAAGGCAAAGGAAACTTACAATAAATTTAAAATAATGAAAAATGAATAAATAAACAGAAATTTAATTATATAAGCTAAAATAAAATTAAGGATGTGAGAGGAAAATGAGAAATCAACATAGAAAATAACCGAATGAATAAAAAAAAAGAATGATAGATGTTTGTGTATCCGCAGAGAAAAAAGAATATCAGCAATTCGGGTTCAAAATCAATTCAGTCATTTTCCTTTCTTCACAAATGTGCTCTTCGCTAAGCAATGAATCTGTTTCTTCTCCAACTCGATATAGTTTAACAAGCCTACTAGACCGCGTATACTAGCCATTCTAAGAGTATAAAGACAGCTGATAATAAATCAATCTGTTGATGGTTGAGTTCTCAGGTGATCTTGCTGTGACACACCGACTGATGCTATGGCTGGATCACATTTGGTATAACTACGACCACAAATGCCGAAGAGTCTCTAGATTGAAAATTTTGAGCAAAATAACCAAAAAGAAAACTCATACTTTCAGAAGAAATGAATCATAAAAATTCCAAACAGACGAATAAGCTGATATAAAAGTGGGATAAATTAAACGAAAGAATCACATAAAGGATATATCGAATATGAATTTACATAGAGAGAGTAAATAACTAAACAAAGTGTGTGAACAAATAATGATGATTAAAGAAAGAGAGGGAAACAAACAAAGAGAAGAAAAAAAAAAAAAGAATGAGACATAGTTAAGGAAACATTCAATTGGTTGAAGGCAGAACGTTAAATAAGTAATAGAAAGAGGAAAAGCTAAAAGCGATAAAAACGAAATATGAAAGCGAATTCAGAAATGAAGTAGAAGAAAGATAAGAAGAGATATAGAAAAAGTAAAGCATAACTAGGAGATATACGAATAGTAAAAGATAAAGAAGACATACACGAAGTTACCAAAGAAAAAAAATTAAAAGAAACAAAACAAAGAAATAATATAAAAAGAAGAAAAAATAGAAATGAAAGACAAGAGATCAGGAAACAAAGATAAAACGTCATTTCGATTTCGCATTCCAATTACATTATATTTTGCCTAAATGCACGTTCTCTTATTGGCAAACGAAGAAAAGATTAAAACAACCAAAAAAAAATATGAAAGACTTAGGACGCTGTATTGCCTGAAAGTGATTCAAGGAATTATCGAGATAAAATGATCTATCATTATGAAATATAAATGAGTACAATTATAGAAGCGTTTTACAATGTGGAGATTATTTGTTTTCTATTAAATGTTAGATTGGCTTCAGAAAGAATATGATACTATCAAAACATTGTCTGCAGCTTTTTCTTTATTTGTGTGCAGTTAGGAATCTTTCTAATCTATGAGCCAAGTCCCTTCAGGATCATTCTATCATGACGCTCCACGACTTCTATTGTAAATGAATTATAAAAAAAACAACAGTAGAAAACCGGAATTGGTTTAACAATTTTATTATATTTTTCTACAGGGAAAGAGTATGTAAAATAAGAACTAGCAAAGAGAATGTTTAGCCGTGAATGACTATTTTCAGCAAAAGCTATAGATGCAACTGGTCCGCCTGTTACTTCTCTTGATGTAGGCCTTTATATCTTTCGTCCGACGACCGACTCCAAACTTGTACGGAAATATTCTCGCTCGTCACAACACCCTAACTTTTGTAGCTCTTAATATTTTTGTCTTTTTGCTCTTTTTCCTAAACCCTATTTCACTATCCATTTACTCAAACACGACATGTATTTTATGTGCTGTTTTCTCCTGTACCTCTTTTGAATCATTGTGTCATGTGTATATCAGATTTCCAAGCGCTCCCTCTTTCTTCAGTTTGTGCGCCAGAAATTTCAACAGTTCCTTCCTGATATTATTTACTCTTTTGTTTCTTTCTAACGAAGATTTTCTGCCTCTTAATACTCTGCTTAGGTTTGAAATGCATATTCGGCCATCCCAATGCGTTTTCGATTTGCAGCGTTTTATCCTATGTTAGAAAAAAAATCACAGTTATTTAGCTTGTTATTTGTAATTTCGGGCTTCACCTTTTGCTAACAACCATGCATTGTCTCTTCTTGTAGCATAGGTTTAGTCCTTAATTTTCGCTTTCCTTCGCTGCTTCCTGTAGGGGATTTTGTATTTTTCTTTTCTTGTCTGCTATTAACATCGCGTCATCTGCATATCGTATGCTGTTAAGATTGTAGCCAACAATAATGAATCCCATTGGGGCATCTAATTCTAACAAAATCTTCTCGCTCTCTAGGTTGAATTAATCCGATGAAGCCTACTTGTCTTCAGTTTATGCTTTTGGTTGAGGAGTTCTAATAGTTTTTGTTACGTACTTTACCGAAACATAAATTACAAGAAAACAGAGTGCATTGTCTTCAGTAAGTAGATGAGCCCGAAATGCGATTTGAAGGTCGGGAACAATAGAATCAAGCAGATACGTAAGTTCAAACATCTCTGAACCGGTAAGTGTGACACTGAGATACGTAGGTATATGGAGATGGCGAAGGGCACACCCCAAAAGCAGCGCAGAAAGGAGGATAAATTTGCTAACAAAGAAAATAATACTGAACTGTTACGTGACATCTGTTCTTCTTTACGGCAGTGAATGTTGGGTGATTTCCTCAAAGATGAAGAAGAGACTTAAGGCGACAGAGATTTGGTTCTACAGAAGGATGCTAAGGATATCATAGATCGAGCGTGTGAGCAATGATGAGATATTGGAGAGGGAGCAAACAAGGAGGAGGCTTATATTTAATATCAGGAAGAGACAGCTGAAGTTTCTGGGGCACATAATGAGGCTAGAGGTCATGGAGAATATGATATTCACTGGTCGAATACATGGAATGAGAGACAAGGGAAAAATTGCTTGATATACCTGGCGGACATACTCAAGTGGATGACAGAACGCGGTCTGCGGGAGGAAGCAGAGGGAAGGAACTGGTTGAGAACTGCAAGACATAGAGTGACGTGGAGAGCCTTGAACGCCTACGTCCTGAAGATATGGCACATAAAAAAGATTTTATCGAATGTATTTGCGTAATCTATACGACGCAAATAGACATTGCTTTCCATTTGTATTGCTTTTTCTGTTAACATTCTGAGAATAAATATCAATTCCATTGTTCCCGTGTCTCTGAGGAACGCGCACTGTTCTTGTACTATGTTAAAGTCTCATTCTATTGCATGATCTATTCATCATAATCTAAGATGTGTTTTTCTATATATCTCCAAAAAGTGGACATTTATACTACTTAATACGTAATATTCTTTATGAAAGTTTTTTTTTTAAACTTAGCTGACGCATTAAACCTAATTGCTTCATCCAAAATATAGAGTTACTTTAACATATGCACATCCAAAGAATATAAGCGTAATGTTAAAGAACCAATTTCTCTAAAGAAAACGTTCGACAATCATTGACCGAGAAACCATTATAAATTTTGATTGTTATTCATTTCCCATATAGCTATAATCTCCAACTATTCAAATGCAATGTCAATCGACATCTCCAGATGCCCTGAACTATCCGCTGCCTTTCTCTTCATCCTTTCCACGATCACAACTCTTTACTCTCGCGCCCTCTCTGTTAACCCCCTGCGTACTTGTGGCATCCCGCCTTGCTTGGTGTGAAAGGCTTAAAAAAACAAAAAACAAAAAAAAAACAACAAAAACAAAAACAGATGTTCAAGAAAACTTGTTTTCTATGAGATCTTCTATTTCTCTTTCCAGTATTAATATCGGCGTCTTTCCTAAGATTCCGTTTGAGTTAGTTTTCATGTGATGTAGTTTCTGTTATTTGTTAGAGGTCATTGTGATTGTTTAGAACCAGTTCCCGAGGGTAAAAAAGAACACTCCTTACCGAGGCATGAAGGCCTCATTTGCTCGAAGCCATATTTAACAACTGATGTGAGAATGTGGTTGTATGCAGCTGACATTTTAGATATTACAGCATTGAAAAGGTTTGTGTCTAATTAGGAGATTAAAATCATTTATTAGTTAAGTACATAGTATCCCTTATTTCTTAACAACTGCCTTCCATCATTCCACAAAGTTGGTGTGGTTTCCGTTTCATCTCTTTCAATACCTGCCTGGTGTGTCTTGCGTTACACGGCGGTAAATGCCGTATTTTCTATCTCCTGTCGTTTTTCTTGACTAGCAGCATTGAGATCGGTGAGTTTGTCGCAGTACTTCTTTCCAGTTATATTGTAACCGACAGGCTATTTTCCAACTCCGTATGCATCGAAAATTATCATAAACGCTACATTATTCATTACTTGTATCAATTCTGTACAAGAATGTCTCCTTGTCGTGGTGTAACTGAAAGAAGTCGTCGCAGAAACATGATCGAGCTTGTCCTGTTCCGGAACCCACAGTTCGAGTTTGGAAAGAAGCCAAATGAGGAATGACATTTGAAATATCGATTTTCAAACTATTAGTAATCTCTTCCGTCGAAATCTTCGCTTTACTCGCCACTACGCCATGCAGAGCCCTCATCATCGGTGTCGGAATGTAGCCCTGAACGTGGAGGTACGTACTGTTTAAAATAACTGATGGATTTTGCAAATCACCATTTTGACAATCCAAAGAGATAGGATAAGATCCAAATAAACCCTCTTAGTGTTATTTGTCGCAATTCTAAAGATTATTCTTTCCAAAGTTCCTAGAGCATAATATATACTCAAACTTCAATGCATTCATTTGTGAACTAAGCGACAAATTTCAACAAAGTATAACTCGTAAGTGAATAACTTATGATTTCAACCTAGATGATACCAGTAATGGGCAATGATGCAAGTATCCAGTTGGTGCCGTCTGATATTAATAATTAAAATCGGGCAATAAATTTTGCAATGATTAGATATGACTGGACAAATTTGGCATCATTCATATCGTCCACATTTCAGAGGAATATATTCAGAGAATACAGCATTCTTGCTTTATGTTAACGAAGCCAATGTACTAATGAGGAGGCAGTGGTTTTTCTGCTTTTACAAAATACAGTATAGATTTAGCAAGAAAGTACCCACCAAATATGGAAAAAACGATTACTGATACTCGGTTTGAGAAAATATATTTTCATGAAAAATCGTTTATAGAAAAATATATTATGAAGTTCAGTTGAAAGAAAATCTAGATCTGATCAAATAGTGATATCTCGTGTAAAGTTGGACGCAGGTTCAAAAGTTGACGGAGAGCTCATCTTATTTAATAAAGATACTTGAGTACATATGCTGATAGATGTAAGACCCACTTTTTAGAATAAATAAAACGAAGCGTTTATTTCAGTCACGACCATCTACTGTGAATTTAGTTTGAACTAATAAAAAAGCAGTATCAAACTTTAAAGAAACCATCAATTATTTGTATATTCATATTTTCTCTGATTTTAGATATATATTTCACTTGAAAGACATATTTGGCCAAAGTTTTTAACAAAATAGGAAACTTTAAGCTGAAAATGAATTGAAATAAATTAAATAGTACTATATCATTATTCCTTCTAAACATCCTTTTATTAATACATATATTATGCGAACAGTGATTCTAAATTATGCTATTTATATTAGTATATTACTATTATCATATTATGCTATGTTGCATGTAAGGTATAACGTTTTCCATTGGTTTAATTAAAACTTATCTTACGTTAATTTTTCTTTATCTACTTTTCTGAATTTTTAAAATATCTGTAACATTCTCCAATATATTGTGAATGTTAGTTGCAACAGTTTATTTTATATATAACTTCTTCGCAATTATTATTGCGATGTGTATTTTTGTTCTGATCATATCGATGATAGTTTTGCATGTGGTTGTAATAATTTTCATATACTTAATATTGGATAAATTATATATATTTTCATATACTTAATATTGGATTTCTTTAGATATTAGACGCCAGGGAGTTAGTATCATGTTTTTTTTAACTAGTTTATTGCCATTGACATTGTTGTTAATACATTTATTATGCCTTTTCGGTTTTATATTTTGTATACATTCTCTTAGGTTTGTGGATGAAACAATGCGGATTGGGAAGATTCTAAAAAGCACAGAAAAGTATATTATACACAACAGTTCATGAAATTTGTTATCTGTACATAGAAATAAATTCAACCACGCCTTTAATGTAAAGAATGACACACTTAAAAGGGAAAGAAACGTAGAGGAGAAAATAATCTAATCTTATCAAAATATGAATCTGTACCCCGGATTCTTTTTTCAAATATCTCCATTCCTGAAATAATCACTTATATTCCAAGCCAACATATATGATTATAATATATATATATATATATATATATATATATATATATATATATATAATATATATATATATATATATATATATATATATATATATATATATATATATCGGTTAAATTAATAACTACCGGTTATTTAAAAAAAAATAATATACCTAACGAATTTATCATATATAAAATAATTTCAATATTAATTGGATAAAACTTCCAAAATATAGTTTACTCAATATAATTTATTAGTCATTTGAAATTAACTCGAATTTTCAATTAACATGATGAAAATTTATAAGCGCCTCTTAAACTTAAAATATAACATTTTCACTTTTGTTTATAAATACTTGTGAAAAATAAAATTCTCACATTGACATTTTAGTCAGAGTAGGTTACACGTTAGATATGATATATTTTCCGTTTTGTCTTTATTAGTAAATATAAATATATATATATATATATATATATATATATATATATATATATATATGTGTGTGTGTGTGTGTGTGTGTGTCTGTATATATATATATATATATATATATATGTATATATTCACATACATATATTTATTTATTCATATATATATATATATATATATATATATATATATATATAAAAGTGAACATAGAAGTCAACTCTTAGAAACGATAGTCTGTTTCATGCTATGTGCAATCGTCAGGCCACGTGGCCTGACGATTGCATCTAACATGAAACAGACTGTCGCCTCTAAGAGCTGACTTCTATGTTCACTTTTATATTTACACACGCTCTATCTCTGATGTTGAGCACTTTATCCTATAAATATAGCACAAATTATGACTATATTTCCTCATATATATATATATATATCTATATATATCTATATATATATATGTGTGTGTGTGTGTGTGTGTGTGTGTGTGTGTGTGTGTGTGGAATTGTAAGTTGTATTTTCAATGCCAATTTTACAAATTCCATTATTTCATTTTCCTCGAATTTTTAAGCTTTTTTAAATCTTTATTGAATAGTTTCCTTTGTCATCTATAGACACCGCTATTCAGGATTTTTTTTTCTTTTAGACTAAAGACTAAAAAGAACACGCTACATTTATATTCAAGGCAGATCAGTGTGATATGAAAAGAGAGGCATTCACAACTTTCGGAAGTGCAGTGGTGCGAAATTAAATTCCGCTTATTAGCCCGTAGTTCTAACACGGCTGACCTATTCCAATTAACATGGCAATAACGGCTATACAACTAGAACATTTCACAAATCTCTATAGATTAACTCATCATTGTCATAGTCAAATAATACACGTTCAATACATTCAATGCATTTTGCATGAATTGATGCAAGTGCAAAAAGTAAAAGAAACAAAAAACAGAAGAACTAATCGATATGTGACAAATGAACATTGCGCCATTTTGTTTTTTTACAGCTCTTAGTTTGCTTAATCATTTTCTGGCACTAATTGCTTGTCGACTCTCCGCAACTGCTACCCTTCGCTGACATTTTTCTGTCCAAACTAAGATAACATGATGAAAAATGGCTCGAGATAAACAACTTTTATTTCGTTTCCAACGGAAATAGTTACGCTATTATAAAACATAATAAGCAAGCACATAAAAAATTGACTGATGGTCATTAAGAAAAAAATGTAATTGTCAAAATAGTTAATGTTAAATCGCTTATCTCTTGCGATTCAATTAAAAAAACGGAAACGTAAAGGTATTTTGTAAAAAATATTAAAAAAATAGGTACTATTTAAAAAAAAGCATCATTCACAATTTCCTCTGGTATCATAAGGATATTAAGATTAAACAATTGCTGAAGAAACAAATATAATGATATTTTGCATGAACTTTTTTTAATTAATTTATTCCAAATTAAAAGCGATAATGTTATGAAGATGCTGTTTGGTTCGATGATTTTGTTTAGCGACAGATCAAACTCTATGGATGATTTAATGCCGAAATCTAAATATTCTGAACGCAGTTCTATTCCTTCAGCTGCAGATAAAATATAATGTTGGCCTTTCTAATATAAAATGTATTGCTGTTAATTTTTACTATAAATACGTATTGTTGGCAACGATATAAAATTGCACCACATTTATGTTTATGCTTTCATAGTGTTTGGGGTGAATGGGGAAGTTCAATATTTGCCAAAAGTTTGGATCTTAACAAATGACACCCCATTCTCAGAGTGGAACTAGTAAGAAAGAGAATTAAGAGGCGGTTCTACTCTCTTGAATCCTCTAATCTTCCGATCACAGTCCTTACTGCCGGGCGTAAATTGTCGTCATACTATCTAAGACTCATGAGGTGACTGGAAATGAAAGCGAATGAAATGATAAACAGAGAACACAACTAAATAACTACTTCTGTTTAAAAGGACTGGGGAACAGAGGGAACTGGTCGATAGGCGAATCTATCCAGGACTATTGAGGAGAAAAATAGTAAATAATTAGTAAAAGAATAAAATCAGATTGCAAACGGAGACGTTAGATCATTAGAGTTGATGTGGATTTTAGAAGGAATGAAAACACAATCATGAACATGAAACAAGGGATAAATCTCCACTCTTGTTAAAAAGATCGGGGAAGAAAATAAACAGAACGATAGGCGATCCTATCTAGTCCTATTCTGGAGAAACATGTAAATAAATAATTTTGAAGGAACAACCGCCCCCCCCCAAAAAAAAACAGTCCTAAACAAGAAACAAGTGATAGCCATCTCCCGGTGTTTAAATAATGGGGAGTAGTGTGAGCAGGATGATACATTAACCTATATTTTCCTAGTAAATATCATGTCAAATATTGCTCTTATATAGAAATAAAGTATCACTGCCGACACTTGAGTTTGAACATAGATCGCCAGTGAACAACCACAAGCGATCCCATTATTGAATTATATAGACCACGTGACCATAGAGGAAACGCAAATATAGAAGGTAGCATGACGTCTAATTGATTTGCATTTCTAATCTATCTTCTATTACTATTCAGATCGTTATATCTACTCTATCCTCTATTGCTATACGGACCGTTATTCTCTGCTATATTCATTAAAATATTCTTCTATTCGGATCACTATACGGATTACTGTTCGAGTGAGTAATATCGAGCAATTACTATTAGTGCGAGATTCTTTGAAGGCGTCTGACACTAGTACTGTTCACCAGTGTTACTGTAGTTGTATCTACGATTACAGAGTCTCTACTACGACGAGGAATACGAAAGTGATAACAAGTATTCAGGGACATCACAAAAGGAAGTCATTCAATAAAAATACAATTTTACTCATATACAAGTGCTTTTTAAAATACTATCAAAACAATTTGGTGTAGAAAAACTATAAATTTGAGAGTTACTTTAAAAATAAGAGTAAAGAAAGAAAGCGAAGAGAAACCGAAATAAAATTGGGGTAAAATTTGTAGCAGGTTAAAAAGGAGTAAGTGATTCATTTTTACGGTCTATCAACACGTTTTTGGTTATTTAAAGCCGAAACATTTTGGATTGTAAGAATAAGTTTGAATTTTTTTTTTTTTATTCATGTGAATAGTGTAGTGAATTATAGTGAATATTTACAGTGAAAATACAAATATTCTGAGATGACAATTATTTTACCGGATATAAGTCATACTATTTAAACCATAACCAGGAGAGAAAAACGGCATTTTCGAAGGTTATTTGCGCGTACGTGAATGCAACAAACTCATGTCTGCGATTTCTCCTTCCCAGCAGCTACCTGTTAAATCACATATCACATGAGAACTGCAAGGGAAATACTCTTTGAAATGATTTTCTTTTATTATACAATCAATGTAAGCAAAATAAGTTAAAATATACTCATCATAAGCGAGTCCAGTTCGTTTGTCTGCGAATCAGATAATGTTGTATGAGCAAATAACTTTTAAATATTTTCTCGTAAAGTATTTTGCGATTGCACTGATTAATGCCATTAAGATGTAATTACTAAATGATGTTGGTTGCAGAGACTCAGGTCAAGAATTCATTATCAAATGCTTGCTCCTGAATGTGTAAACATTGTTAAGGGGCTCGGCACTGCAATACAGAGTTCAATATTTCCACCGATTGTTAGCACGAGCAATTTATATCAGCTGTTGTTATATCTCTGTTATGCCACCTGTGAACCCACAGCAATACGATCTGTGCATTGGCAGAAGCGTATAATTTATAACCTACATGAAACACTAACTGTAAGAAGACAGAATCAATGGTTATTAACAAAAGAAACAGTTCAACAAGCAAAGTAAAAAATTTAGATATCAAATTCAGATATATACAAAAATTTAGATATCTATATTAACAGTGAACGGAAAGTGACACAAGGAAATCTGAAGGCTTATTGGGATGGCCAAAGATGCATTCGAAAAGTTAAGCAGGGCATTAAGAAACAGGAAAAAAAAGTTGGAAACAGAGAAAAGTTACTTGATATGCGTCTTACTATATGTCATTGAAAGCAGCTCAGTCTCCGCCTAGATGAAGAAGAGTTTCGAAATAACAACATTGTGCTTCCATAGAAAAATTCTGATATCCGGGACCGAATAATATGAACAACACCCAAGTTTCAGAGACAAATGGAAACAGAAAGGAAATATATATTTAATATCAGGAAGAGTCATTTGAGGTTTATAAGTTATATAATGAGGAAAGAGAGCTCGGAAAATCTAATATTCTCATGAATATTGAGGGCGGTATGGGCAGAGGAAAAGAAAGCATGAAACGCTTAGTGAGTTTAAGTAAATGGATGGCGGAACAATGTTTAGTAGAAACAAAAAAAAAAGAAAGATAAAAGATATTAAGAGGTACGAATGAGAGGAAATTGTTGAGATACATGATCGTCTACACCCTGAAGAGACCCGCCCATAAAGTAAATGACAAAGAAAGGACTTTAAGAATACAATAATACACGCAGCTGAAGAAGAACAATTATAAAATCACAAGAAATGACATGACTTGCTTTAATTTCATAATGTAATATATAAAGGTGCATTAAATATTCATTTATAATAGTAGGACAATCCAGTTACAAATAGGCATCCTTTCTAATAAAAAAAAAAATCATTGTTTTATTCATTCATGTTTTCAATTTTTTTTTTATCTTAATCTAATTATATAAAGACTGATCGAATAGTCTATATTGATAAGAGAATGACGACTATCTGGTCCCGATAATTCTGAAATGTGTCTCGCCATCTCGGCTAGGGCCTCAGAATACGCCGACTGCAAAGGGGTAAGACGCACTCAAATGCGTCCTGGCTAAGACAATAAACTACATCCGCGTCGTGGGTAAGACAATAAACTACATCCGTCAGCAAGGCCTCTGATCTGGAAGGTCTTGAGGAGCACGGACCCATTTCTCAATTGCTGGGGTTCCCAGGTCAACCCTGAGTCGGGATGTTAGCACCTGTTAGGGTTCCAACTATGGCAAATCGTTAACCCCAATGTTGGGCCAAAACGTTATGAAAGTGTAAAAATAGTTTTTAAATCAATACATTTTTCTTACAAATTATTACAAGCAATGAAATTTTTTAAGGATAAAAAGATTATCATCAATACATTTTTGAAGAAAATTACCAGCAATACATTTTGAAAAAAAAAAAAAAAGAAACAATTGCCAGAAATACATTTTTGAAAAAAAAATATTACTAGCAATACATATTTGGAAAAAAAAATTACCAGCAATACATTTTTGAAAAAATTTATATATATATATATCAGCAATACATTATTGAAGAAAAAAATATTACCAGCAATACATTTTTTAACAAAAATATTACCAGCAATAAAATTATTGTTGGTATTAAATACCGGATTGAGGGTTATATGCTGTAAAACAAAACAAACCAAACCGAAATATTTCTCTCGTTACTCGGAAATGCTATCCAAGTATTTTTCTAAAAGTCTTCATACACATTCAAATATTAAATATAGTCAATGGGTGAGGATTCGATTAGATTTGTATTTTGAACCGCTTCTCGATCTTTTGTGGGTTATTCAATGCGAAAACATATTTAGAATTCTAACAATATATATATATGTTTTTGGTGGGCAGTTAATATTAATTTATTAAATTTTGAGAATAATAATGATCGTTTCAGATATATTTCCTGTAACTTAAAACATATCTGAATGGAAGGAGACAAATTCATACGTTTCCTGAGGTTTATTTCACTTACCTGAACCTGACTGTATAATTGAAGACTTTCCTATTTGTTTTACGAGACGCTATCTATTACACCATCCGCGCATCCTCGACGAGGAAATGGTTAAAAACCTTGTTTTCAACCAATTCTATTTAAACAAATTATAATGGTTAGATACTGATTTCGATTTGGAGCGGAAAACTCTTCACTATCTTTCATTTCTTTTCAAGTGACATGTCTTTTCAGGACATAGGCGATCATGGCTCGAACATCCCTCTATCCCTTGCAGCTCTCAACCTGTTCCTTCCCTCTGGTTCTTCCCCCAGACCACGTTCTGTCATTTACCTGCTCAAGCTTGCCAGGTATGTCACGCGCTGCTTTTCCTTGTCTGTCTTTCTCCTTAATTCGACTTTTGAGTATCAGATTTTTCTGATCCTCCTTCCATATTGGGTGTCCCAGAAACTTCAGCTGTCTCTTTCTGATGTTAAGTATAAGCCTCCTCCTTGTTTGCCTCCTCTCTGAGACCTCATCGTCGCTCACTTGCTTGATCCATGATATTCTTATCATCCTCATGTACAATCACATCTCCATCGCCTCGAATCTCTTCTTCATCTTTGAGGAAATCGTCTAACATTCGCCGCCGTAAAGAAGGACAGATGTCACTTAACAGGTAAGTATTCCTTTCTATGTTACCAAAGAAATATTCAGTATCACCATAGTATACTAAATAAATATTCTAATTAATTATTGGATTAATTATGGCTCATCAAACTTTCGCAGGTTATTAAAATATTTTTAAATTGAAATATTTGGGGGGAATAATGAGGGTTTTAGACGTATTGGGATTGACAAAATTGCATTCTAAAAGCTAAGAACGATATTAAGAAACAGAAAATCTTCGTTAGAAAAAGAATAAAAAAATATAGTGCTCTTATGTGATATCTGTCCTGTATGGCAGTAAATGCCGGACAATCTCCTCGAAGATGAAGAACAGATTTCAAACAACATATACTTACGTGTTATATGAACTATGCTGAGGATACCATAAAACAAACATTTGAGGAACAACGAGGCTTTGGAGAAAATGGAAACAAAAATGAAACATACTTAGCATCACATAGATTCAGTTGAAATTTCTGGGGAACGTAATGAGGTTGGAGGTCTTTGAAAATCTGATACTCACAGGTCATATTGAGGGAAAGTGTGACAGAGGAAAGCAGTAACTTGCTTGATGAGTTTGATTAAATTGATGGTTGAACAGGATTTGAGAAAATAAAAAAAAATACCTGAGATACATAGGTGGAGGACCATGATCACCTACATCCCGAATGAACACAGCACAAAAACGAAGAACAATAAATTAATGATACAAGTCCTTCCAATTACCTTATAGTTGGACCAACAAAAGGTGGGCAGATATTTATCACGAGGTTAACGGACCAAACTGAAATTGAGACTCGGCTCTCTGATTACCAATTCGAAGCCGTAATTCATTAAACCACCCTCATATCTAAGCTTACAGCTATCCCCAAGCGGTTACTCCTCTAGGTAGTGGCTATACTCGGAGTTGCTTAACTTCAGTGATAATATAAGGACCGGTGTATCAACGGGATATGGTCATAAGCCTTAAAGACATAAACCGAAAAAAAAGTCAACCTGTCATTTATGCAATAGTATAAGTTTCTAACAATATGGTTTACATAATTATTATAGACGCTGCATTGTTGAAATCTGTAAGATCAACAGGGAATTTGATATTTTGTGGACTAAGAACGTCAACATTATTCATCTGATACTGGGGTGAAAATTCGAATAATAATTAACATAGGTACTATAAATCGGAATCGGAGAGCTGAGTTCGAATTCCAGTCGAACCCATTATATTCACTTACGTGCTAATAACCTTAGGAATAGTATGAATTCTCTTCTTCTCATCCAGCTATGGGTAAATAGTAGAACACACCGTGTTCTATAAACCTGGATGGCAACTGGTCTAATGCAGAAAGAAGTGACAACCTCCTGCGCAAAAAAAAAAAAAATGCCTCATCAGTCATATATCGAAAGATACATGATCGCTTAAGCGTGTATTACGCATGAGACATAACTAACTGCCCAGCCATGAATTCCAAAATATCATATAATATATTTGTAGTAAAATACACCAGTTTGTAAACAACATCTAAAACGAATACATAAAAGAGAGTTAAATTGTTCATAACGGACAACAGTGATACTTTCTTTTTTATGCGAAAGGAAGGTATCCGATCATGTAAACAAATGTTGGATGGAAAAACTAGACACTACCATGAAATATAGGCTATAATTGAATGCGCGAATATGACATAATAATCTACCGCACCACCAGCGAAAGAAAAGGAAATATAGTGATTGTAAATATCAAATTAATTATATACCAACGCTACAAGACTATACGATACACAGGAAATAAAGAATTCTGGAAGATATCCGAATCAAGCTTGTGGTTGAAATAAGTTCAAGCGAGAGGGGATTATCATCACACGACACGCCCACCCAAGATACAGCAGGGGTAATCGCATGTGATAACACATCTAGGTACTGACTAAGCTTAGCGTTGCTTAACTTAGGTGATCGTATAAAACCCGGTGTTTCATTGGGATGCAGTCGTAAGACTCTATTCATTGGAAGTTATGAGAGTATTAGATTGTTTCACATGAAATATTACACACATATTACTTCCCCAGTTAACAAACACAAACAATGAAACCATCATGTTTAGAGATATTGCCATTCATACCCAGAGACACAGCAGTGTATTTACATTGCTACTGATTAATGAGTAAAGATGCCTTACCATAATGACAGTGTTAAGAGATAGATATATAGGTAAACAAAGATTAAAATTGAAATTAAAATTAGTATCTTGAAACTGATATTGAATAACAGTGTCAACTTAAACTAATGGTATTCCTATAAAGTTGGAGCCTGGAAACGATCAGAAATTCTATCGAGAATTGATTATGACAATAACCCTGGTAACATCAGTTTACAAAGTTTTAAAAAATTTACACCATGTAGAATTTCTCCTCAACTTAGGCGAGTATGATCATTGTAAAGAAAATATAAGCACGGTACATATAAAGTATTATTTAACAGCAGATTTTTTTGCAAATATTGTACATATATTTCCACAATTGTCATACGTTGCGTTTCGGTGAATGACATGGTAAAATATTTAAGTGAACAGAAAATAAAAGGTAACAGCAATAATAATAATAATAATAATAATAGTGAAATCGAAAATCTCAAAATCTGTTTCACATCAGAACATCAGAATTTCCAGTTGTAGTTGTAGACCTCGGAATGAATGGAAAAAAATCCAATAGACATATTGTAGGGATTCCTGGTATAATTAGATCTTGTTCAGTTTTTGTTGGATGTATTTATCTACACAGTATGTTATATATGTATAAACATTATTCTAAATAGTATGGAAGGGATAGACATAAATTGAACGTAAAACTGTAAAAGCAAAATCAGCAAGATATGTTATTATTTCTTGTAGAACCAAAAAAATGTCTTAATATTGACTGGATGAGCATGTAACTCTTCAACAAACATAATGTCACCATAAAACAACGAACAATCATAAACAATACTAACAGTACATCTTACTCCTAAACGGTCACCCACCTAGTTTCTGACCAAACTTAATGTTGCTTAACTTTTGTAATCATACGAGAACCAGTGTTTCAACTTAATATGAAGGTAAAAAAAATTGATAATATGTAAAAACAAATCAATCAATCCTCGAAATTACTTTTTAATTTCTTATATATACTTGATTATTAGAAACGAATATTTTTTGAAATCCAAATTCCTGTATCAAATTACAAGTAATAAATAAATCTGTCACGAATTAAAAACGAATTGTTTTTCTATCTTCGTAAATGGTCTGTAGAAATATAGTCTGCAAAAGAAACGGAATCGACGCTAAATTAGGCTTTTAGCTAACATAAAAGGTGCTGAACCCCACTCCTTTGATATATATATATATATATATATATATATATATATATATATATATATATATATATATATATATATATATATTAATTATGCAAGCTAGTTGAACGAGATGTCTCGAGATGGAACAGCATTGGCGAAACGCCCAATGGCAGTCAGATAAGAGAAAAACGATACGAGTCTTTGAAGTTTGTGAACGGAATTATTTTCACCAATCATCCGATACTGGCTGACATGAGAATCTGAGCCAGAATGCTCAAGTGTGTAACGGGACATTTTGTCAGGCGTGAGATTTGAATCATTCTCGGTCGGCTTTGGATTGTTTGGGAAAAAAAAATCAGCCCATATCCTCATAATAATTATGACAACTATGGAACGTTACGAATCAGTTGGACTTGTAAAATTCTATATACTTAAACACATGGGTATTCGATTCCCAGTAACCATTCAAATACAGTATTAAGCCGGAATAGAATTTGCATCGGAGAGCTGGCAATCCAGGCTCACGATTGACCTGAAGTTATTTGTGAGTCCGAATTCAGAAGGGGCTTGACGTTTTTATAAACAACGGCCCTACAAAGAAGCAAAGAAGCATTGAAGTCTTGTAATATTTTTTAGTCTACACGTATCATTATTAAAAGGCTAAGTGCCCGCTTCATTACAAGAATATTCTCATGCACAACACATATTCATTTGTGTGTGCACAATTTATTTAGGTTACCGACTTTTGCAGCAGATCTACTATACACATAAGATACTGCGACATAATCATACATAGAGAGTCATATCACCAAAAAAAAAAAAAAAAAAACAAAAAAAATCTATGTACATTCTTTTTATAGAAAATCTATTTAAAGTATTTATACTGTTCGTGTTGTTGTCCTCATCTTTATTGACCTAATCACGACGTTTCGGACGTTGTACGCTCTAGCCATTTTCAGATGATATACTTTGATATTATGAACCAAAACTATTATTTATTCCATAAAGATAGATTGTTCTAATTCCATGTGCCATGATTTTTGGATATCTCAGTGTCAGTTAATTTCTGTTCGTAACTCAGCTCTCCATGTTTTTATTGCCGCTTCTGTGGCCTGGTTTTGAACTCAAAATTCTTTTGATCTAATCAATTTCTGGATTATTCAACCGACTCTTTTATAGACATGGCCATATTTCCTTGGGATTAAATAAATGGTTCGATTCGAAATTCCAACTGAAGAAGGCCGACAGGGACAGCGGTCAAAATGTGGTGAACATGACAATAAGGATGAGGAACAACAGTCCGAACGATGTAAATAACGTAAATAGTTACCATACCTTATTTTAGAAATATAGACAGATGTTCAGAAAAGTTGTTCAACTCAAAATAACTCACCAGCATCTTTGTCATTCGCTCTTTTAAGGAACATGTGAAAAGTTTAGCATAAACTAATCGACATATGTCACAATCACTGTTCTCATTACATTAAAGATAATAATATAGAAATCTATTGTGTTATTATGCTGCAGAAAAGTGAGGTAATCGAAATTAAATCAATTTTATATCGGCATATATGAATTAATTTTAAAATAAATTAATTTTATGATGGAATATATTTAAGCAAAATAATTTCTGAGGCAAGGTGTTTAGAGCGTTTGATTAGATGCGAAGATTGGTTTTTCAATGGACATTTATTTATATTTTAACAATGTTACTTATCAGCGAATTTATATTGCTGTATAATTAAATGCAGATGTGGGTTCATATTTTACAAGCAATATACATTAGCATTGATTGGCTAAAGTATACGTACTCCTGTAGCAACTATCTATTTTTAAACGAGTTATTTTTATTTTTGAAATGACATATACCAATATGAAAATATACAGAAACAATTATTTTTATTCTAACTATGATAAATACTATGTTCATCTCAACTGAATATTTCATTCGGTCAAATTTTCAACGGTCCTTGGATGTCTGCAACAGCTGACAAATTATTACGTAATGTGGATATCTAAGTATCCCATAAAGCTGAGTGCGTTTTGCTAATAGACACACAAAAATGTTGTCCTCAACAGACAATCTGTGAAGAGGTAGATACAAGTAGTCGATCAATAATAATAATGTATGTACGAATGTTTTAGGAAATAAATGAGTAATTGGACAATGCTTATGTTAATATTTTAATTTTTATTCATCTGTAAATCAATCTTGCTAAGTAAATACGAGGATTTATAAAGACGCATAAGGACTAGTGCTATAAAAAGAAAAGTATGTATTCAGCATTTTATAAGTAGCCAAACTTTTGAAGCCACACACTTTATCCAGTAACGATTGGACTGATGGAAGTATTTCTGGAACTCGTTTTTTTATGCGGGAGAGCAAACATTTTCTTGTATTTGGTTTTTAAGAGAAAGAAAAATCGCAAGGATTGGCATCTGGAAATATAGTTTTTGTTAGACCTTGGGAATGTTGTGTTTTGCTCCAAATTATTGCACAAGCCATGGACACTGCTTGAATAAATTTGGTCTTGTGAAAGTGTCACATTCTACACATTTTCGTTCGAGGCACTGATTCAAACAACGAAAATGAGCTAGAATGTTATAACTTAGTGTTGATACGCGACATAGTACACTGTCAAAGAACTTTCAGTACATTACCTCTTAAAATCACGACAGTCTCTAAACCTTTTGATAATACCTCGTAATTATATTATTTATAATACGATACTGAATGGATAAAGCCTATTATAAATTCAATAGCCTCTTTTCCACAGATGCAGTGTTGCAAAAATATCATCAGTGTATAACTGTTTCCATAGCAAACATCTTAACACGAAAGAATGAAAGAAGAAAGAAACCAGGAAGGAAGAAAACAATAACACAAAGGAAATAATTGCAAACAAGAACTATCCCTGATAATATCATATATATATATATATATATATATATATATATATATATATATATTATGAATATTCATTTTATCATGAAAAGATAAAGTAACTTATCTGGTTTGCTAAATATTTTTCTCGCCGGGAAACGCTCTTCCGGGACAGATGTTTGATAAATCCACTGAACTTAAGAGATCTCATGTTTATACTATTTTTTACGAATGCTGTGTAAATAAATCTAATAGATTCATACTGTATATAGCATTGATGAGACTTTCTACCTAAAATCTGTGAGATGGAAACTCACAGTAACCATTACCTTGTTCAGTTGAATAATATTTCTGCAGGAGCCGAAAGCGATGCACATACTCTGTTCCCACTCTATATAGATCATACACGGAAATGTAAGGGTCACTCAGCACTTCTTGTTAGGCATTCTGCTAGTCTGAAAAAATGCCTTAAATTAGCGCAATGTCAATTTTTTAAATTGCAATTTCATTATTGTCAATAATGTTTATGTACTGCAATATTATATGAAATGACTTAAATCCGACAAATATTTTAATTTGTTTTCTGTTCATACGTTTTTTTTTTTTCATGGCTACACTTATTTGAGTAAATTCTGTGTATTTTTTAATTAAAGAGTATTAATTACATTTACTGGCATGGATGTTCGAGGAATGTCGTAGACAATATACATCCCTCGACAGCAATTGAACATGTATCCTATACGGAACCATACTTATGCCTAACATGCTATGACCGATCATCTACATAAACAAAACCGGTTTAACAAATCTCAAAAAAAAATTTGTCATATAAAAGTCTCTGTCTCTCTCTGTCTCTCTCTTTCTCCTCTCTCTCTCTCTCTCTATATATATATATATATATATATATATATATATATATATATATATATATATATATATATATATATATATATATAGAGAGATTATGGATATGAATTAGGAATGAGAGGATAAAGAACATGTAGGAAACAAATCTTAATCTTCGACAGAGACCAAGATGTTAATGATAAAAAGTTATAAGAAACAGAGGCGCAGATTAATTGTATGTTATCTTTGCTTATTTCTCATTGTTTAGATACGTGTCATATGTAATGAAGTAATAGATATGATTTAAATATATGTGGCAATCATTTTCGACGCTAAATTGCGTGGAATTGACTAACATGCAGTATGATATTTTCATTGAGTACGTGTCACATGTAATGAAATAAAAGATATTATTCAAATAAGTGTATAAAATCATTCTGAATGCTAACGTGGGCAAAGATATGTGAGACGCTACAGGATGTTTACAAAAATTGATTGGTTAGATATGTGATTAAAGTACATCTCGTGCGTATTATATATATATATATATATATATATATATATATATATATATATATATATATATATATATATTTTATATATATCCGAAAGTATCCGAAAGAAAAAATGGTGTAGTAATGTAGTTTTTAAACGTTTGTTAATATTTGGTAATATTTCCTTAATATATTTTCCTAATATTTTCTCTTACAAGGCTTATGTTCTTTTTGATATGGCATCATTAATGAATTTAAAGTTCGTACGGTGTAATACGTGAGAATTCGAATGCTTATTTAAACGCAAATCACTTTTGTGTTCCTTGATGCGCGTCTTTACATCACGTGAAGTCTCCCCAATATACACGTTGTTGCACTGTTTACATTTGATTTGATATGTTCCAGCATTTCAATTGTTTTTTTTTTATTTCATTTATTTCATCCTGATAATATCACCGATACTTTGGGAGGTAGTTGTAACAATCTTCGTATTAGGGATGACTAAGTCATTTGCGAGTTTATTTGAAGTGTTGAAGGATAGGATTATTTTTGAATAATTTTGTCGGAAGTATTTGTTTGCTTTTATAGATTTAGAGAGATTTTTTGCTCTGAAGATGAAATGGTATGTGTAGTTTAGATGTTTATATGTGTTCTAAATATACTGCTATTCTTCACTGATGCATTCTGGGCTATATATCCTAAAGGCTCCAAGGTAAAATCCTATAATTATTCCAGATTTTATCCTCCAGTTGTCGTCGGAATAGAAATTGATCATTCGTTGTGGATTTGCAGTAAACCTTACATTCTAATTTATTGTCGTCACGTATTAACAACATTTTGAGGAAAGGTAGAGCGTTATTTGTTTCAAATTAGTGTGTGAATTAGATGGTTGGTTCAACTTTATCTAGTATAGTTATTACGTTTTGAAACGTTAGAATCTTGGGGTAAAAATAAGAGGACGTCATAAATGTATATTTGGTAAATAGAGCTGTTAAATATATGTTTAAATGAGGTGGATTCTAAGAATTCAAGAGAGACTGTTGTGGCACCATTTACGAGACAGAAAAGGAAAAGAAAGAAAAGAAGGCAGAAAGAAAGGCGATACGAATCGTGGGTGATAAGCAGAAACACACACGGCTAAGAGACAATGAATATATTGATAAGTAACAAATGGCGAAAGGGTGTCATTACAATGGCAGGGAAATTCTGAGTAAAAAGAAAGGGAAAGAAAGAAAGAATCAGATGTGTTTTGATAACGGCTGTGTTATCTAGGAGTACGTAAACAAACTGCTGGTCGACTGGCCAAAGAAAATTTCAAGTGAAAATGTTATTTCGATAAGTGACGAAAAACAGGGACTTTGGGATAGATATGGAAAAATTAATCGCGACACACACGAAGTAACCACACTGACCGATTTTCTTGCCGCAGAACATCTTTATGCCTGCGATAATAAAATTATGTTATCAAGAAATGTTCGCCAAAGAAAAGTCCAATTGAAAACGTTAATTTTGATAATTGACAAAACACAGGTGTAACTACAGGGCTTTGGGTAGATATGGAAAATTAATCGCGACACACACGAAGTAACTACACTAACCGATTTTCTTGCCGCAGAACATCTTTGGCCTACGATAATAAAATTATGTTATCAGAAATATGTACCGAAAGAAAATGAATGGGGACCCAGAAGTGTTTTTTCTTCTTTCTTCGAAGCGACAGACTGACTGAAACTTTGGAGATGTTTCTTTTTTGAGGCCGTGTTAAGAAGACCACCCATTCTGATAATTGGCGATAAAAATACCTGACGAAAACCACGTGTAGAACAAGAGTTATATTGTCCCGTTTGCGGCTAGGGAAATGATAACGGCGATTAAGAGGAAGAAGAGGGAAAGAGAAGAGATAATATTTTTTTAGTTAAGCAAGATATTTTTTTTTCTTCCTGAAACAAAGCCGCGGATTCGTCCACGCCGACTAAGACATCATTGGTCAAGTGGTGATCACGTGACGCACGAAGGAGGATGTCGACGCCTCATCCAGAATATAGGTATGAGAAGCTGCTACGAAGAAGTGGGGAGGGCAGTTCACGCCCTCTGAAGTATGGTGAGAAGGTGGGAGTGAGAAAAGGTTCCCAAAAATGGAAAAGAGTGGAAAATCCCTAACCAGAAATAAAAGAGGTGGATATGTATTTAGAATTATCGAGGAACCCCCGACGCCGACAGACCCACCCCGGTTTTGGTCGGCGTCCATAAAAGCGAAGCCCCTACGAGCAGAAATCAGTTCGGGCTCCAGCAGTTTCCAGAGTTGAGTTCCAGCAATTCCAGTGAGTTCAGCTGACCAAGATTAACGCAAATTCCGGACTCCTCGTCAACCCAAGAACAATTATTTTGAAGAGCGACTTAGATCCAGACCACCGAAATAAGTTTTTTTTCGACTTTCGTCCAAAGACACACCGAAACACCAATTTCTTAGAGAGCAAACAACTTGAAGCGTTAAAACTAGCCTAACGGAAAACGACGTGTCACAATCCACAGAACGGGTCGGGAGATAGATGCAGTCCTATGTATCGAACAACTAGACATAAAGTTTGTTACCTTTTCCTTTGATACTTTGAACTTTTTGAGTTTTCATTTTATTTTCTTTTATGCATATTTGTGTGGTATCACCCCCGTTGAACTCAGTTTGCATTACGACCCCGACTACTGATTGATCTCGTCTGCCTAAGATCAATTCCCAACGTGGGTAGGCAGACTGGAGATCAATGCAGTTACTTTGGTAATCAGGCGTTGGAAGCGAATTGGGAACGACGAGGCTGATATCAAATCTAACCAGATTCCCACCCGAATCACCAAAAGGTTAGAACGTCACATTTGGGTGCCTCGACCGATACCAAGCCAGTTGGTCGTCACAGGACGAGACAACACGACTGACGCGACAGGCGGACGTCACGTTTGGAGCAGCGACACCCGACGGAGCAGCGAAGAGCGAACAGCTGGCGCCGCGGCGAGGACGTCACAATTTGTGCTGTTTGGGGACGTCACAACTGGTGCAGTGGTAGATCCGTATAGAACGTCACAGTTGGCGCTGGTACCAGGGGACGACGTCACACTGTGACCCCATGGTTAAACCGAATTTTCGTTTGTAGAATATGTTATTGAAAGAAAAGAAGCATTGGTTAGCAATTAATTTACATATTGTTATGGGATCTTACTACTACCTCTACTACTACTACTACTACTAATAATAATAATAATAATAATGGACTATTCCATACTTAATAAATACTGTGCCTCAGGAGTAGGCAAGAGTCACTAGTTCAAGCGGAGTCAGTCAGTAGTTCAAATCGAGTCAAGAGTCGAGTCAGAGGCAGCCCGAAACAGAGTCGCGTTCAGACAATTACTGCAAGACATTGAAATAGTGATTCTTGTCGAGACTACATTGTTCTCTCTACTGAACCTTATTGTTCATACTAACACTTCTACTTCTCTGTATATATTCCTGTTTGTAATATATCTGTGTTATTCCATACCTGTGTTCGAGTTCTTCTTTATTGGTTCTACCTTGGACTATCACCGTGGTACAAGGAACCGGACCATAACACATAACATTATGATTTTGTGGACGGGTAGAAGAAGCATAACCTTTGATTTATTGAGTGGATTGCTTAGTATATTTAGGTATCTGGTGATGCTTATTTTGGTGGATAGTTATTTGATTTCTAAACAAGCCATATACATGTTAGTCATATTTATGTGTTGCATTCTTGGAGTAAAACACATGAATGCTTTATGTGTGTTGTATTGGTTTTGTCCAGGAATGGGGCTAGCTTTTTAGTGATCGTTTTAACTAAGTTGTGGGGTGCACAATGTTAATCCCGGATATAATGGGCCTAATGGGTACGTCGGTTTTTTTGTATCTTGGGTAAGCCATATAGTATAGATATAGTGGGGTGGTAATCTATTCATCTTGACCAGGATTTGTTTTCATTTTTTAATAGTTTCTTGATAGTTTTGTTGGAACTTATATGTGTTTCACAGTTTATGTTAAGTTTATTGGATTCTGTGTAAGTGTTGTCATTATTATATGTATGTATGTATGTATCTTTATTCGGGACGGTGTGTCATACTTTGAAAAGTCAAAAGCAGATAAGAAAAAGCGACCACGGTTAAAGAACGAAATAATAAAGAAAAGCGCTTATATTTAGAGAACACCGCGGGAGAGAGTACAGTCCTAGTGATGAGCTCTCTTTTCATAACTGGGTCGTATGTTATAATCTCTTTCAGTAAAACTGGAACTAGCTACCATATCTTCGTCCGTCATGCGCTAAAGTGAATGAGGACTATTCTCATCACCGACCACCGAAGGGCCTCTTACTATGTCAGTAAGATCGTCCATTAAATGAAAACGATGTATTTACCTTTTAGTCAACTCCATCACTATTAAAGGACCTCAGTGAATATTCGTAAACAGATATAAATATCTAACAGAGTAAATATCGATTAACGTTAATTCTCGATCACAAAATGAAGTAATGCGTGAAAACAACTAATGTTCTCCGAGACGTATCCATTGGAATCACTGAACAATCGGCGTGTTATTACATTTTCATTGGCCTCTGTCTATATTTACAATAGTAATAAAGCGATTTGCTCTTCATATATTGCTGTGCAAATTAGTTAACAGCAGGAAAGCGCCCAAAAGTGCTCACCGCCACGGTTTTCCCTATCAAAATATTTTTTAAAATGATAAGGCGTACAAACTGAATATATTTCTTCCCCTTAGAAATGATTATATATATATATATAATCTACCAGAAAAAAAGAATTCTCTTTTGTACAAAATTCAAACTCAGCGTTGCGACCGCACGTTCAAAACAATAACACATTTCTCATAGCATTTTTCGGATTACATCTCTATTTTCGTTGTCCTCTTATTACTGAGAAGTAAAAACAAGAACGAAATCTACTTCCATACCTGAGGATGTCTGTAGGAACAGACGAAAGCTTGTAAAAATTAAAAGACCTTATGCAAATGGAATTTATGAACATTTATGAACATGGATCGTATCATTCATATACAGGTTCGGGGTTGATGTATCTTATTTAAATTGTTTGCGAAGATGTATTCTCGCCATTTAAATCATTAACCTCTATATTTGTTTTTTGTATGAATGATTCATGAATTTATAAATATATATATATATATATATATATATATATATGTGTATATATATATATATATATATATATATATATATATATAGGGATGAGTATCTTCTTTTATTAATTCGTTATTTGTTAAAAATTATTTTAGTGGATACCCATACTGAGTAGACGTGTTTATTTATTAAATCGTATGTTTATTTATTTATTTTTACCGATTAATCTCATTAGAAATGTATGCGCTTTCCGGCCTTATTCGAGCATGCATTCCCCTAAGGAAACACGTCATTAGATCTCATGTGCTTTGGCCTCTCAAATACGATATGACTGATGCAACATCAAGGCCTGAATAGTGCATTTAAACACAGATGGTGGCCACTAAAAATAACGTTTAAGTAATAATAACAATAATAATAATGTGACACGATTTAGCTATGGTATTTGGCTAACTAATTAAGCATGGAAATTAAAAAAACGAGAAATACTTAAAGCGAAAAAGAGCTATAACGAAAGACATACTGGGCGAAGTTATTTTTTTAACAAAAGAAAAATGGGTAAAGATTTTATTTTTATTTACGAAGAAAGGTATATTTTGCGCAGAAGATAGAAAATTCGTAAGAAAGACAGGTATCGGATCCTGTCAGAATTAATTAATGTCATAACACGGCAAGGGAAACAGAATATGGATAAAGGATAATAAAAATTTGAATTCGGCCAGCGGCTTACAAAGCAGAATGCTAGGAGATAATCGAAATTGGGTCAAGCATGCGACCGAGAAAGAAGTACGTGAGACCACCCCGAAAAAAAAATAATAGCCAGTAATTATCTTTCGGAGATATCATTTGGTTTTGGTTCTTGTGTCCTGCGAGGAGACACATCTGTTGTATGTCCGGATCTTGACATGAGGTGATAGGGTCGGGAAAGGGAAATCATTATTACTACCAGTACAAGCCTGTTGGCGATAGAATGCAATGGTGTTGAGACGAGAAACACAAAGATATTTAGTCGACTACCTAGTTAAATAGTTGACCAGCGATAGTTAATGAGTCGGCGTAAATACCACTAATGAATTCCAGGTGACACCAGGATAAGATAACAATTTAATAGTCGCGAGGTGCGGTCCATAAGAATTCTGGCCGATAGAAAAGAAAGAAAGAAAAGGGAAGATATTTTTTTTCTTTGGGCTATAATTGAAAACTGAGGCCAGTTTAGCCACACCCATATTGCCGAGCGTTCATTGGCTTAGTGGTGGCGTGAGTGATGGGCGAAGGTGAACATATGAAAAAGAAGGGAAACTTGTTTACGCCCTCCGAGGGGATTGGTGTGAGATACCAATATGAGAAAGGGAGAATTTAGGAGGACAATTCCCTTACGATCTCCTAACCAAGAGAGGGGGAGAACCCCTCTAAAACAGAAAGTAACTGACTTCCAAAAATGGGAAGTGATAAATTTTCTTGTCCGAAGACAAAGAAAATCCTTATTGTGGATTTGGAATCATCGAGGAACCCAAACCACGACAGGCCCCCACCTGGTTTTGGCCGGCGTCCATATAAACGAACGTCCACAGAATTTCAGGCAGGGCAGTCACAGTTGGAGATCGGAGACGCACGCAGATCGACAGAGAGCTGTGACCTCGGAGAACAGCCTCGCAGGAGCTGACTGAAAGATTTCCATGCATTCCGACTTAGACTTCTAAAGAAAAGCAATTGTTTTTGAAGAACGACTTAGACTCACACCACCAAAACAAGTTTTAATGAATATCGCCTGAAGATACCTAAAAGCAGTTTATTGAAAAACAACTTAAGATATCAAGACTCGCTTAAGAAACGCAAAGTGTCACGAATCCATAAAAGAAGCGGGTTGGGAGAAAGACGCAATCCTGTATTCAGCAAACAGATATAAAGATATTTGTTCTTTTTCAACACATTTTAATCTTTTGAGTCTGTTTCATTATTTTCCTTTTACATACACTTGTGCGGTATCAACTTTGCCCTGGATTCAGCATGCCCTACGGCCCGACGCCTGATTGATTTCGTCTACCTAAGATCAATGTCACAACGTGGGTAGGTTAGACTAGAAATCAAAGCAGTTACTTCGGTAACCAGACGTTGGAAGCGAGCTGGGAACGACAAAGCTGATATCGAATCTAACCAGACATCGACAGCGACCAAGACAGCCAGAGGGGATAGTGTCACACGCGGTTGCGTGGTAAAGCAGATTTCCATACGAACCAGCCAAGGGTTAGATCGTCACAGATGGTGCTGCAACAAGACCAGACCAGGAGAGAGACACAGGATGGCGTCACATTTGGCGCCGCGACCATCACAGGATAGGATAGGACAAGACAGAGACTCAGAGTGACGTCACAATAATAATAATAATAATAATAATAAAATTATATATGGATGTGTGTGTATGTGTGTATTGGAGAAAATATATAACAATGTGGTAAAATTTTACTTGTAAGGAGTTTCCATCTTCAGGACTTCTTCGGTCAACTATAATGTCGTACGAACGAGGAGTGCCGGGAAATGAAAAAAATAATCTAGCCGATTTCATTTACATTTTTTTCTCTTCCTAACTCTTCTTATTAAATATTAGATAGTAAGTCCGATGAAATCCCAAAAGACGAAACGCGTCACAAGGATACTTTTGCCACGTTATCATACATTTCACCACAAATTCTTCTTGGTATATAAAAAATATATATCCTTCCTCATATATATATATATATATATATATATATATATATATATATATATATATATATATATATATATATATATATATATATATATATATATATATATATATATATATATATATATATATATAATAGCTGGGTACTCGTATGTAAAGATACTTGCCTACTGGGACAACTAGCCAATTCCTCTTGCAGACGTGTGCACAGGAGCATTTATGTTCATTCAAAACGCACACACAGTCCACCTATGGTTTATACTGCAAGTATGCTGAGCTGAGTTTAATTACTATTTCTAGGAAAGATCGTGCTATCTAGCATGATCAACAATTTGTAAGACGCTAACACACTCAAGCGACTCGGCCACGATGACTTGTGACTTCATGCTAGCACAGCTATCGACGGCCCCCAAGGGCTCATCTACTCGATTTCACTCAATAGGCTTGGTTATCAGGCACTTTCCAAAGGTGTTGCACGCTGGGTCGCCCCCTCTAGACCGATAACATCATGAAGTCTCTCTCTCTCTTTATATATATATATATATATATATATATATATATATATATATATATATATATATATATATATATATATATATATATATATATATATATATATATATATATATATATATATATATATATATATATGTGTGTGTGTGTATGAGTTTTTATGCATGTATACTATATATATATATATATATATATATATATATATATATATATATGTATATATATATATATATATATATATATATATATATATATATATATATATATATATATATATATATATATATATGTGTGTGTGTGTGTGTGTGTATGAGTTTTTATGCATGTATACATAATATATATATATATATATATATATATATATATATATATATATATATATATAAAAACACATGCATTATGTTATAACACGTGCAAATTTGTTGCTGGCAATGGTTATATTCCTTTGTTCATTTTTATACTTAAAAATATTATCCATTACACAAATATACCGTCTAGATTTCGTTGTTGTTAGTTCATACGTTAATTCACAGATTTAATAAAATGAGAAAATCGATAAAATGTTTAATAAGAATATAATGAAAAATAAATAACATTACCTCTAAACAATGACTGTGATTTAAAATCATTTATACCTACATTTACCTTTTCTTAAGGAATTGTTGTCAATGGAAATATGTCATTAGTCGGAATTCGGGTCAACCGAATGAAATGGAACGCGTTTCTTTTTCCATACCAAAGCCTTAAATTTGGTGCAATTTGACAATACATTGCGATCAAAGTATTTTAAAGATGACACCTTAAACCAGGATACTACGTACTGTAATGAATAAATCACAGAAAAGAACCTTAAAAATAGCTGCTCTGTGATTTTCTACCACCGGTCATATAAAAATTTCTGTAGAAAACAAAACAAAACAAAAAACAAAAAAAAAAGCAATATTTTCTATTTTTTCAGTAGTATGCAAGGACTTATATATGGCGTTCTCTTGTGAAAACCCTAACATGGAAGCACTATCATTGGTCACCGATTAAAATTCTGCATTCAGGAAATGTGTGAAAACACTTATGCCGATATAAAGATCCATTCCAATGGATAATACTGAAAACCAAGGGAACGGTAGGAAAGTTCAGGTTCTTCAAATGGCACAGATCTCCATCCCGGTATCGATGAGACTGAAAACCCTGATACAACTGGTCTGGTTATGTAATTCGCTTTCATCGATCAAGGATTAAAAGATAGATTTTCTCTAGCACATCCGACCACAACGTGACCCCCTGCGAAAACACTAAAATTATTTCATCAAAGGCAAACTACGTTTCAGTGCAACTCTTTCAAATGACAGGAAAAATCAGTCAGCAAATGGAAGAAATGACGCCCAATCCCCACATTTGCGGGAAAGACTTTCAGAATGTAAATGTCTGTATATGTCACGGGAGAAATGACTTAGAGCAATAGCAACAACATCGGCATTTGTGGACTTTCCATGTTCACTCTGTTAATATTATTAGGATCCAAAGATTGACTCCAAAACTAACGATACAGAATACAATAACACAATCACTCAGCACATCATCAGCACAATCGTCAATATCCAAGGACTACCAAGTATGCGCTGATTAAAATATAATGAACACAAGATTTAATAAATCTAAGCATATTTCGCGATAAGGTGTTTTTTTATGTTAAAATATAATCTAAATTCAAGATTATTTTCCACCACCTCTTGATTAAGCGTTTTAATTATACAGACAATGAAAAACATATTAGTAACACGTCAGCACCCGCTAACATCAGAGCATCAGAATCGTCATTCGCTCTTCTTATTTCTTTTCTCTGGTAGCGGACATGGTTGTGAAAGCCCAGGCCACTCCTGAAGAGTTGTGGGCAAGAATTCAAAAACAAGTGTGTGTGGTGGGCGCGGCTGGGTGATCGGTCTCTCTCCTTGCAGCACGTCGCAGATCCTCTTCAGTTTGACTCGAAAGTTCCCACTACGGATGGTTTTGCGCCAGGAAATACGATTTGTAGAAACGGTTTCCTTTGTCTTAGGATCAATGTTGGCTTGTGTGGGTTGAACTGGCGAGTCTATTTATGTTCGTTCAAGATTTGATTTGTAGCAATTTGCGGGTTTGGGCGAAAATATCCCTATTGTAGACTATTCTGTTTTCAATTTCTTTATCTTCTATACTAAATCTCTTGTAAATTATACATACACAGATGTATTTTGAGTTTTTTTATATATATTATTTCCACATACTGAATATTCATGATGTACTCAAGTTACATACCAGCACTGATATCAAAAAACGCATTGTAATATTTGGTATGTATAGAATTGTAATTATTTGTGCAATTCTGTTCAATTTTTATCGATAAACAGTTTATTTTTCGACGAAACATCGTATTAGATTTTGTGCGTGTCTATATTCACAAAACATTTTTTCAGGAGTAGACATTCTCATTTGTAATTCGATTAAAGCCAATTGCTTTTAAAGTTATGATATAATCCTAATACATATTATAAATACTATGGCTTTCGAATATTTATTTATTTTTCAGTAATAACTTAATTGCGCTTTTTTTTAAAAAGAATTATTGTTTTTCTTATTTTTACTTTCTCTTTCGTACATTGAAAAAATCAAGTAAACCTTTAAGTTTATTCTGTCTTCTCTCTTCACGTGATGGTATATTCTCTGAAAGAACTAACTGCAAATCCGAATTGTAAATTAATTATGAATCTGTTTCCGTCTCTTAGAGTTAAAAACGCCAGTATCAGACATATCATTGCATAATTTAATGTCATAAAATGTCACCAGCGAGTTCAACAGCTTCCCATTAGATGATGCTTAAAAGCCAGAAACAGGATCGATGAAGCAATCAAAGCATTGTCTACTAAAGCTACCAATTCCTAAATATAATCTTCCCCCTATTTCCTTTATATATTAATACACTTTAAACTTCCGTGAAAAAGCCTGCGTATAATTTTCATCGAAGTTACAGCAATAAGAGAAAATCGATATAAAAACATTGTACTAAAAATATATTCCTAAATTTTTATTTCTAGATTCCGACCTTTTTTACACACTGAAATGCAACGTAGTCATAAAAAATAGTTTATTAGAGAATGGTTTCTAATATTAGTTGTAGTCACTGATTAGTTTTGAAAATGTATGGAGCGATTCCAGTAAACGAGACCCCGAAGAATCTTTCGCATCCTTTGTGAGAACCGCATCATCGACAACAAGTTACGCTATCGGACATATTTCCATAGCATCGAGACTACAATGCTTCAACATCGCCTCCGCTCGGTGAGTCCATTATCAAAAATGCGTTACACTTGACTCCCACGTATCATCCTGTGTGGGGAAGTCACCAGCGGCAGGAGGCTAAGCAGAGGCCAAAAACGACAATTCAAGAATTAATGGAATTTTCAAAACTAATCAGTGACTACAACTAATCTTAGAAACCAATCTCTAATAAACTATTTTTTATGACTACGTTGCATTTCAGTGTGTAAAAAAGGTCGGAATCTAGAAGTAAAAATGTAGGAATATAATTTTAGTACACTGTTTTTATATCGATTTTCTCTTATTGCTGTAACTTCGATGAAAATTATACGCAGGCTTTTTCACGGAAGTTTAAAGTGTATTAATATATAAAGGAAATAGGGGGAAGATTATATTTAGGAATTGGTAGCTTTAGTAGACAATGCTTTGATTGCTTCATCGATCCTGTTTCTGGCTTTTAAGCATCATCTAATGGGAAGCTGTTGAACTCGCTGGTGACATTTTATGACATTAAATTATGCAATGATATGTCTGATACTGGCGTTTTTAACTCTAAGAGACGGAAACAGATTCATAATTAATTTACAATTCGGATTTGCAGTTAGTTCTTTCAGAGAATATACCATCACGTGAAGAGAGAAGACAGAATAAACTTAAAGGTTTACTTGATTTTTTCAATGTACGAAAGAGAAAGTAAAAATAAGAAAAACAATAATTCTTTTTAAAAAAAAGCGCAATTAAGTTATTACTGAAAAATAAATAAATATTCGAAAGCCATAGTATTTATAATATGTATTAGGATTATATCATAACTTTAAAAGCAATTGGCTTTAATCGAATTACAAATGAGAATGTCTACTCCTGAAAAAATGTTTTGTGAATATAGACACGCACAAAATCTAATACGATGTTTCTTCGAAAAATAAACTTTTTATCGATAAAAAATTGAACAGAATTGCACAAATAATTTCATTTGTATACATACCAAATATTACAATGCGTTTGTTGATATCAGTGCTGGTATGTAACTTGAGTGCATCATGAATATTCAGTATGTGGAAATAATAGATATAAAACACTTAAAATATATCTGTGTATGTATAACTTACAAGAAATTTTGTATAGAAGATAAAGAAATTGAAAACAGAATAGTCTGCGGTAGGGATATTTCCGGCGAACACCGCAAATTTCTACAAATCAAATCGTGAACGTACCTAAATAGACTCGTCAGTTCAAAACTTTCCTAGGGATGTCATACATAGCGCCCAACGTGTTTAAAATCATCCACATGCAGCTGTACACAAACACATTCTCATACTAATGCTTCGAAATTGCCTGAAGTTAATGATGCCTGTATATCTTGTAGTTAACCAATCTTCTTTGAAAATCGGTACTGCATAATTACAAAAGTAAACCGAGGAAAATAACAGAAACTACGGAACTCGAAAACATTCAGCACCGGCAAAAACTGAAATGGATACATTAATAGTCTCAAATAATCAAACAAAATTTTGTAAGCATTTTAAATAAATTGGTTTATTATTATTTATAATTCAAATAGTACATTTATCATGCAATGTAATTATACCGTCCTGGGTATGACCATAATCTACAACAGCGTCCTAGGTAAGACGATAAAATACGTCCAACAGCAAGGCCTCTGATCCGGAGGTTTTGATGAGTGTGGAACGATCTCTTAATTGCTAATGTTCCCAGGTTCACCCTGACCAGAGGTGGTAGCACCATTTATTGTTCCCGCTCTGGGCAAGTAGTTTGTCCCCCAAATTGGGGTCAAAACACCATGAAAGTGTAAAAATAGCTTTAAATACCAGAAATATTCTGTGAAAATGTTATTACCAGCAATAAGTTTTTGAAGAAAAAAAATTATTACCAGCAATACATTTTTGAAAAAAAAGATATCACCAACTATACTTAAAAAAAAAAGAAAAAATTACAAGCGATGCATATTTAAAGAAAAAAATATTGCCAGAAATAGATTATTGAAGGAAAAATATTTTACCAGCAATACATTTGAAAAAATATTATTACCAACAATAAAAATCTTGTCGGCATTAAATAACTTATGGAATTAACACATTAATTCCATCTATATTTTACGCGCGCGCGAGTTTTCCTCCCTTCCTTTCACACTCGTACGTCAGTGCGCGCGGTTTGCACCCCTTCCTCCCTCTCACAGCTAGACGTAGCAGTAATCTGGAGGGGGAACTTCGCTAGCTCCTACAGATGAAGTCAGCCTAACAGATTTTGAATTTTTTCCTGCGCGTTTCTCGGCGTCTCAAACGAACAGAGTTTGCAAGCCAGTTGCCTCCCGACTTTCGACCTAACTAGACGGGCAACTCATTTATTGTGCCCTTAACCCATATGCGGGCCGGAATATCTTATTTCAACAATGTCGACCTCACACTGTACCAAGACTTCTTCTCGTCTTGAAGCTGCCCGCAGGTCAGACCTTCTCCGTTTTCGACCAGAAGACGTTAGAGACACACGACACAGTCGTGAAAAAAATTTCGTATTCAACAAGTGACTTATTTTATTCCTCGTCAGTCAACCTTAAATACGGACAGGGATATCTTACTGACGAACAGATATTCTTCGTCCCTTCTGGACTCGCCAGAAGTAACTTCTCATAGACGATGCAACCAACTGCAAATAACTCTTCGTCCTTTTGGTTAGACGTCCACAGCAATCCGTTAAAGTTTTCAACAGTTAATTCAAGGCCTGACCAAACTCTGAGACGACATAACTTTCTCTCTACCTTGAACCTGAACATAAAAAAAGGATAAAAAAAAACCCACAAAAATCACATATACTCTCAACGCCAAAAATCCACAGTGAGTACACCTTTCTGTCTGTGCGCACATACACCTCGTGTTTAACGAGTACCTTTTTCCAGAGCCTTATAAAACCATTTTTCCCGCCTTGTTCTCTTTGCTATCGTGTTTCGGCGCGGAACTTTTCCCTGATCTCGTACCACGAGACAATCTACTTGTTTCCATCTAATAAAAATTATACATGTTTTACATCCAGACGCCTTTGTCATTTTATTCCGGCTATCTCTTTGATGTTTATAATTTATGCACTCGTTGATTGACCCCTTTCCTCTCACTGTTCATTCACGCATTTTTCTTTTTATACATTGCTTGTGGACTCGGTAGTTTAGTGTGGTGTCTGGCACAAGGCCACTTTGTAATAAACCAGCACTGCACGCTGCTGGGTCTGCAACAGACTCAATGAGTTTTATATACTGTAAAACAAACCAAACAAAACCAAACGAATGTAACTACAGATTTAAGATATAAAATATCATTTGATTAATATTCAGAAAACATAGACATGGATAATGAGATCTAACACGTGTAAAGCCTACGAATTTGTGGACCGACAATAATATATCTCAATGCAAAGATATACTTTCAAACTATTTTGCGAATTATATTATTTGTTTTCACCCTATATTATACAAACAAATATCAAATATACAGCTAAAGGTGTAAAGTCTTTTCATACACCTGATTCATTACAAAATTGCAAGGAAACATCGACAAAATCTCACTCACTAATATACCCTCTCATACATTCACCAGTTATTTGTTTTGTAGAATTCGCATTAACAAATGTGACGAATTTTAATGATCTTTTGTATGAACAAGAAACAAAGGCGTTCACACAATGTCGTGTGATTAGAGTATTGCCTGAAGTCAGAAACAATTTCGAAAAGGAAAACTTTCATCGATTGCAAATAATTAAGACATACACATTCTACTGAAATGTTTATTCATGCTATTCTCTCTTCTTTGTTTTCGACCTTTGATTCTTGTCGCAAATGCACTTTCACAAAAAAGAACAACTTATGAATGTTTTGCTGAAAGTCCATCGTTAGAAAACAAATAATTGTTTGATTATGATATCGATTAATTAAAAACCTAATTTAGACATTGTTTAAGAAATTGAAATTTCATTTTCGATAGGGAAATAAACTTTGTTTCGGTTTCAAATATCTGGAAGTCAAATACACTCCATACACTGCTCACTGTTTAGTAGATGAATTTTCCTAAAATAAATATAATTGTTAAATGACTAACATCTTTAAAATACTTCAACACTTTTTGAACTTGAATCTTATGAAATATCTCAGGAACTCGAATACGTGTATCTATTAAAATACCGTTTACAGTATTAAAAAGAATATTGTCGGAGTAAAAATAGAATTCATTCCTTTCTTAAAAGTAGTTATCTAAAATATCAATCTATCGAGGGTCTTTTTTATAACGCTATATATATGTGTTCAGAGTATAAGCTTGAATTCTTTAATGAAGTATCGGTCGCATTTTTTAATTTTCTCTGTATTCAGTCTTTAATGATATCGGTTCATTTGCATTTCAGTCGTTCTAGTTAACTGTATATTCTTTAAGAGAATATTACGAAAACATTTAGCAGGTTTTACCATGGGTCAGGTAGAAATGTGTTTATAAGTAAATAGAAAATAAATAGGCTGCAATTAATGTAATTTCACTCAAAACCGCAAATTGCTACAAAATCAAGTATTCAACATGAAACGTCATGTCGTTAAAATGCCTCATCATATAGAGCATTTCATATACATGTCCTGCATGTCGCGATATATCTGAAGTCTCTTCTGAAAGAAATTGCATTCTAACATCAATGGGTTTGAGCAACTGAAGCCAGTATATATTATTGAGGACTAAGCTTCTTCAAACCACTTGAACTGACATTACAGAATCACAAATAAATTTATCAAATAAAAAAATTAAATCTCCTTCTAAAGCGGCAACAGCTAATATTCATATCATATGAAACTCGAAGACAAAATAATCACATAATCAAGATGTTGACATTCCACATAACCTCTGATAATATATCTTCAGAAGGAAACTCCATAAATATTGGAAAGATATATATATATATATATATATATATATATATCAGCCACTGGACATGAGAAACCTATTTCCCGTAAATTTGTTACAAGAGAAATGTACTATAAATTTTAAATGACATTATCGCTGGCTGTTCCGGTAATTTGTGTCGAAAGTTACCTCATAAGAAAACCGCTAATATTCTAATTGTCATTAATAATGAAGGATGAAAAGCCTCACTAAAAATTCTCTTCAGGTCTCAGTTGTTTCGAAAAAATGAGTCTAATATTTACATTATTAGGACTATTGTCCTCATCTTTGTCGCCGTTTAGGCCGTTGACGCACCGGCCTTCTTCAGGTCGTTGGAATGTCGAACTGAATACTTTATTTCGCACACTGTTGTAGACTGTTCTAGTTACAGGTGCCATGTTTAATGGATGTCAGTTATCTCCTGTTAATTCCCCTCTCCAAGTTCACCACTGCCTTAACCGGGTATTGAACTCTTTGAGATTGACAGGACCCAAAGCGTGTGAGTTCAATACCCGGTTAAGGCAGTGGTGAACTTGGAGAGGGAATTAACAGGAGATAACTGATAACTGACATCCATTAAACATGGCACGTGTAACTAGAACAGTATACCCCCAGTGAGTGAAATAAAATAATGTTCAGTTCGACATTCCAACCACCTGAAGAAGGCCGGAGCGTACAAAGGTCGAAACGTTGTAATAAATATGGCGACAAAGATGAGGACAATCGTCCGAATAATGTAAATAGTGTACATAATAGCTCATCTCAGAAATATAGGCAGAAACATGAGTCTCCTTACCATTCCTATTCAAATGATCTTCTAATTGCCTCTCATCTATTACATGTCCGTTTCTTTTTAAACAGATCCTAATATAAAGATATGATTAAAACTTTAAAACTTATAATTCTGTGAATTCATTTCAAGATTCGTCGAGCATTTGTTTGGAGCTTCTTTTCATCGAATGTAGATTCTCCATCTCGTGAGGATTCGAGAGTGTTCAACTTTTCTCTTTCGGGTTGAATGCTTACTTATCTATACGCTATCCAGTTGTCATATGTGTGAATATGCTAAGCAAAGTTAGGACGAAAACAATATTTGCTCGGAGAATATTTTACAGATCAATCCACCGATGCACCGGTCATCTCTGATGTTCTGGCGGGTGAACTCTGAGTGTAAGGTTTATGTTCGATATCCTCTCAACTGAGACCAGACTATATTTTTGATCTTCTCTTAAAAAGGTCCCTTACATCTAATAGAATCGATACAGCGCAAATAGTATTTCCGAGTATTAAATCACGCACGACAACGATATTGCAGCCGACATCACCACCATAAATTTCTTCTAGCATAGCAATAAATATCTATATCGTATAATAAACATTTACTGTTTCAATATAGATTTACTTACAAACAACACATGAATTTGAATTATTTATCCCAAATTCACAAAGCCACCTTACTCAACTACTACAAACGTTTGGTCATTTCCTCTCCGACTGGTTGAATCATGGCGATGTATCTATAGCAGTTATTCTGAACAATTCAATGAAGAAGATCGCACATTTATTTCATTTTGTACATCATAATATAAAATTACAAAAGGCATAAGAATTGGAAAATATATATTAACTTAGACTTCGTTCTTCTCGCTGTTTTTTTTCTGCAATTAAGGCAGGAGATGCGAGAAAATGAACCGTTGATGTAGAGATGACGGTTGCATTTAGCTATTTCAAAAGTAACAGGATGGGAAATATGCCAGTCTAATAGACGATTAAATTCATGGAGTAGGGTCATCATGAAAAAAAAAACTCATAGCAGATACCATGAAAAAATTTCTAATAATGACAATGAATGAAGGCCACATTAGTGAGAAAGTGACTGAAGTGGAGCTGCCATATATTAAAAGCAGCTTGTAAGAAAGCTACTTGTGATTTCCCAATTGCCTTCTATAACTACGTTTGGTTAAGTGAGAAACCAAACATCTAAACGCTCTTTGAAAGTTTGCATAATATCTGAATATTTTTTTAATTTGGAAACAGGGATCTCTTTGCTTAAACAAATGAACAATAGCTATGAATGAGCAACACTGTGTAAACAAGCCAATATGTAGAAATATAAATTAATTTAAGAGTAAGTCGGTTAGGCCCGAAAATTATAATCTTTTCTTGACTAAGGCAAGAAATGTCCTGTAAATTTTAACGCCACTAAAAAAAATCCTCTATATTTTAATTACACACTTTTACAAGGAAATCGATGCAAGCATAAAATATGTGTTCAAGCCAGGTTAATTGTTGGATGGTGATTTCACTCATCACATCTTGTCTTTGAAATATACATTTCCACATGTACGTAAATGGATATATGCATATGCATTCAAGGCTACCAGATTTGTCCTATTTAGGACATTTTGCCTTTTAAAATATTTTAGAACGTTTAGATATTGCGTTCTTTCTAAAACACTTGAATAATGGACACTTTTCTTGGGCCAACACTCGGCCCAATGCGGTTAGTATCATTGTGGTGACATGTAATCCTCTACTAATTCGAATATATATATATATATATATATATATATATATATATATATATATAATCAGGAAATCAGCTGTTTCAGTTACCTTGGTTTCAAACTTTCGGTATCTTTCGGTATCTTCAGGCGATTTCGGTCACTTGAGTTATCAAATGGTTGAAACCAAAGTAGCAGAAACGTAGTTGATTCTTATAATTAAAAGCTCTACGAGTTAAAATATATTTTATATGTGTATTGAGCATTTTATTAATAGTACTCTTTCCTGGTTAAATTTGACTCTGATCATTAACTTTTATATATATATATATATATATATATATATATATATATATATATATATATATATATATATATATATATATATATTGCATATTTTGAGCTAATACATATCACTATGATGGCTTCAGGCACATCAAAAACCCATCGATGCATGAACAAAGGAAATTGATTCTGTTACGCGTGTGAGGATACCATACTACGTAAACATCTTAATCCTTCATAATATGAAGAACTTTCAAGTAGGTTTCATTTGACATTTGACATTTGTAATAATTATATATATATATATATATATATATATATATATATATATATATAGAGAGAGAGAGAGAGAGAGAGAGAGGGGAGAGATAGAGGAGGGAGGGAGGGAGACTGAAACAAACATACAGATGCAGAGAGACACAGAGGGATTGAACCCTGCATCGTAACTGTCAGTTATCACCCTTCAATACGATTTTCAAAAGATTGTTACTAGTCCTTCAACAGATTTTATATGTAACGGTGGTATATGTAGGTAAATAGGAGGTCAAACGAGTGAAGTAGACCAATAGGAAAATGGATATTCCAAGTTTCTTTGGTTTATGGCTACTAGAGATGGCTATTTCTTGCCACATATTTATATTGCTCATTTCTGCTGTTTAAGTGTTTGAAGAATTCTATATGTTGGCTAGATTTGTGTATGCCCATGGCTTCTAGATTGCTTATTTTCTAATTATTACTGTTTTTTTTAATTATCTTTTGTATCTTGGTATTTGAAAACAAAGTTTATTAGAGTTGTTTTTTGTCTAATTATTTCAGCCATGTTAGAAGTTGTGTACAATTCTCATCTTTAGGAGTTTATCTACACACTGCATATGTAATTATCGCAATTTCTACTTGATTGTTTTCAAATGTTTTTCCATGTTTGTGAAGTGTTTCATATTTAACATATGATTTTAGTTGGTTTTGTCTGTCTTTTTACGTTTCTATATTTGATAGGAATTCCCAGATTCGCCATTGTTAAGTTATATATTGCATAAGTACATACCCTGTTGTCTGTTTTCGAGATGTTATATATATATATTTATATTGTTTCATTTTGGATGATACACTAGCTTCGTGTATTATATTATTTGATGAAAAGTTAACGTTTCGTATTTTTTCTGCAGTTACAGATAGATATAATGGGTTTTTGAAGTGTAATGCTGATTTCACTTGTACACGTAAAGAAGTTGCTACATGATGGAGGTCATCAATATCGGAATAGATCGTATGAGGATACGGACAATGTGGTGTGAAGATCATTTGACGGTTCTATCCTCCATATAGTTAATGTATAGTTAATTTCTTGCATTTATTACTCTCTTATTTAGTGGTGAATTTTGTTTACGACAGATATATTAGTTTTTCAGATTTTAAGTCTTCCGAAATTAAAAATGCTCATATCTGAATATATATATATATATATATATATATATATATATATATATATATATATATGTGTGTGTGTGTGTGTGTGTGTGTGTGTGTGTGTGTGTGTGTGTGTGTGTGTTTTAAAATATATAGAAAATAGGAAAGAACCGTTAGGTTAATAATCCGAAGTTCTTTAGTATTTTTGTTTTTATTTTTAAAAAATAGAGCTCGATACACAAGTAGAGCTTATATTATATTGATTGTTTTTAAATATGATTCCACCGCTACATAAAACAGAAACTATTAACTTAATTCAATTATAGAAATTAAAGTATCAAGGTCTCCTTCAACCTCAAGCGAATATTGGAATAAATAATTTTGAAATTTACGTCGCTTTATAAGCATATGCATTCGAAATATTTCTATGGATATGGAGAAAACCAATAATTTTAATAAGGGGTGGTATGGTATTCATTTGAAAAGGAATGCTACACCCCTCTTAAGGACCACGAACCAGATGTTGAGGAAAACCCTACTGCTAGAATGATAAACCCAAACCGATCCGAAAGCAAAAGAATCCTAGAAAGGATTACTAAGCAAATTAAAGACTACCTTGGATTACCCCTCTGAATTAATAACAAAGAAGACACTAAATTGTTTACCAATATTAACAACAAGCCTGATTACACCCTAATACAGATGGATATTGTGGATTATTACCAGTCAGTATCAGGAGATCTATTCACCACTGGATTACAATTTGTTACTACATATTCAGAACTAACAGAAGAAGAAATGAACATAATAATTCTTAATGCAAAAAAAAAATTGTCCTCATTAATAATGGGGACCGAATGGATTAAAAAAAATCTGAAGGCCATTTTGTCATTACCATGGGACCTTTAGACTCTGCAAAGTCCTCTGACCTTGTCGGTCTACTTATACAACGGAACTTAACCGCGCACGGTGCATTAGACATTAAGGACATCGGACTATACAGAGATGACGGGCTAATGGTAGTGAGGTTTTCCACAATTTTTAAATAGATAAAATTAGAAAGATAATACATATTGATTTCAAAAATCTATATTTAAAAACTACAGTTAACATAAAATTGAATAAGTTAAACCACCTCGACATGAACAACATATACCAACATTACAGAAATCCTAACACTAACCCCTTGTATGTACAGCTATGGTCAGACGATCCTCCATCCACAATTAAGCATATACGCTCACCAATAGATTAAAGAATCAGCATGAACTCCGCAAATGAAGAAATATTCCAGAAATACAGTTTAATTTTAAAACATAGGTCTAAAAACAGCGGATACAAAATCGCTAACATCTATTATAAAAAAAAATAGTACTAACCAGAAGAATAACAGAAAAAGAAAAAATCATTCGGTATACCCCCACCCGTTCAACCAAATGGTTAGAATTAAGCTAGGACTAAAAATCCTAGCTTTAATTGAAAAACACTTTCATACTGATAGCAAAATTAACAAGATCTTTAATAAAAACGCCTTAAAATTAAGTTACAGCTGCACTGAACATCTAGAGAAAATCATTAAAAAACATAATTATTAAAATCCTGAAAAAACACGAATGACAAAATCAAATTAATAACAGCCCTAAATAAATTTAAACAAAACTAATGAAAAAAATATATGATTGTAGAAACCCTGAAGATTGCTTGTTGCATAATAAATGCCGTATAGAGTCTGTGGTATACCAATGCACAATTTCATCCATAGAGAATCCAAACATTGATAATATATATATAGGATCCACAAAGAATTAATTCAAAATAAGCTGGAGACAACAAATAGCTCCTGTAATAATGCTAGAAATAGAATTCAAACATCCCTATCTAAATATTTTTGGCACTTAAATGAAACAAATAAAACACCAAAAGTAAAATGGAAAATAATAAGTAGAACAAAGACTTGTAAAATCTGGGATGACCCATGCCCTTTATGGCTAAATGAAAAAACTACATATTTTTAAGTTTCTTAAAAATGTAAATTTATTAAATCAAAGACATGAAATGGCGGTTTTTTGCCGACACCAACAAATTTTCGCCTTTAATATTTAGCTTATTTTTTTAATTTCAAAGTCTATGAACAAGTTCAATTAAAGCAAAAGTTTAAAAAACTTACCCAACATTAAGCTTAAAAGTCCTTTAAGAAATCGTCAACATAAAACACATTTTAATTCAATACGACGTATTCATATACAAACCACTGTTTTAGAAAAAAATAAAACGTTATGCATACAATTATAAAGGTGTAACAAATGTGCGAAAAAATTTCTGACGTTGAAATAGATCAGACGATATGCGTTGAACCAATCTCATCATTCGTTTGAAAGAAGGCACCCTTACCCTACCTTGAGTTAACCTCTTCGAAAGTATTCAGTATATTGATAAAGTAGTTGTCAGTGAAAATGAGTATCCCACTGCCCCTTATTAAATTGATTGTTTTTCTCCATATCCATAGAAATTAATATTACGAAAGTACATGCTTATAAACCTCCATAAATTTCAAATTAGTTATTCCCAAATTTGATTGAGGATGAAACAGGACTAGTTACTTTAATTTAACCTATTTTTCATGATTGAATTGAAGCTTTTAGCTTCTGTTTTTGAAACACGAGGACTCTTATATAGCGGTGGAATCATATTTAAAAAAATCATTATAATATAAGCTCTACTTGTGTATCCAGCTCTATTTTTTAAAAATAAAAACAAAAATACTAAAGAACTCCGGATTATTAACCTAACGGTTCTTTCCTATTTTTCTATATATTTTTACACACACACACGCGAACAGACAGACAGACAGACACACACACACACACACACACACACACACACACACACACACATATATATATATATATATATATATATATATATACACACACAGACACACACAGACACACACACACACATATATATATATATATATATATATATATATGTTTCATTAAATATATTAATTCATTAATATAGACAAGTTTTGTTTATTTGTTTTAAGCACATTCCTTTAATATCGTCTGATAAGCTTAATAGCATTATCATTGAAAGACGAAAGAAAATCGCCATATGGATAATTGTTTTTTTTTTATTTTATATAAGCTTTCGGCTTACATAAGTGATCATCAGAGATGACACATAAATTACAATAAATTAAACAATACACGGACATAGCAACAATGATAGCCAATTTTGTTTCCATGGAAGATTTCAAAGCAACGATAAACTCGTGCATACGAGCCACTACAAGCAAAAATCGCAACGCTGTCCATGGCATCACACATGAACACGCGAGGCTGAAAACGAGAAGTGTTAAGTATAGGAAGCTGTTCGCATTAACCACTGGTGTCTGATACCATTTATAGGTTTTTAAGTATATTTATGCAAGGTGAAATCTTAGATAGAATTAAAAACCGTGTATCAATATGGTGATTTCCTTTCGGCCTTCAGTGATAATGTTATTAAGCTTATCAGACGATATGATAGGAATTTGTTTAAAATATATAGACGAAACTTGTCTATATCATATAATGAACCATGCATTAATGAAAAATGCTGCCTAAATCCACACACACGCACGTATACATATATTTGATGTTTCTTCTTGACTCGATGAATTACTTGATTATCTCAAATCCTCCTAATTTCTATCACTAGTATATCCTTCCTTCTAATGTTCTGGATGGAACGGTTTGGTGAGAGTAATCGTAGCTCGTGGGGGCACAGTCCTATAGCTAAAAGAAACTCGGCTGACTTCAAACACGGAATATGTGATCGAGCGGAGCTATATCGACACTGACTCGCTATCACCTTGACATAGAGGTTCGTTGGAACGGGTGGTATGACGTTTGCCTAACGTAACTGTCCGGGTTTCAATTCTCGTTAGCGAATGCGCACTGCTGATGAGTCCTATATAACTGAAACACTTGATAGAACATTGATGATTTTATCAATGTCGCTTAGACGGTTAGATAATGTTGATACTAAATGTACGATTTGAAGAGATAAGAGTTAGACACACACGGGATATTTGAGCTTTAGTATACTTTATATTACTGTATATCCTCTGGTGAATAACATGATTTTGGATAATATTCATGGAAATGTTCGGGTTCCTCACCTTGGCAATCAATCCATAAATACATTTCTAAAGCTAGTTTAAATGAAATCAACGAAGAAATGCTTTTTTCCTCAGCGGCTTTGAATTCATTTTTTACAGTGTTTAAATATCTGGAGGACATTGCTGTTAGCCTTTTCCATGAAAACGAATTAAAACTCCAATATATATATATATATATATATATATATATATATATATATATATATATATATATATATATATAACAATTAACTATAAGAGCATGATTTTAGCTTACTTCTTGTAGGACGTTGGGATGAAGTAGTTTTAGTCGTTGGAAAGGACACACATGCATGTAACACTTTCTCTCCTTCGGGCAGTTTTATTTTAGACGTAGCGTTCTAAGCAAAGGTGAAAGCAAGTGGGCTTTCCATTCACCATGATATATATGTTAAGGCTTTTTTTTGTCGGAAGATATTTTTTAAGACGTCACTTTCCTTCTTTCAGAGATGCTAATCTTTCACTTTCTGCATGTGTAAATATGTAGAAATTCCAGTCTTCTTAGTGTTATATGAATGCATTTGTTCTTTAAACTCATCACTTCTTTCTCTTTTCACATTTGCACAAACACATAAACGCACACACAAGTAAACGCATAATGTATCATTTGTTGCATTTTTTCATCTTGTCAGTTCTGTTCAGGTTAGCCACACCGGCACACAAACATCATATGGCCTGACAATGTTGAGAAAGAAAACGCTACGTAATGTGTGGTAAATAAATGTATATTAAAACAGAAAGTGGGATGCTAAAGTGAGAATATATGGTTTCTAACTTTTTTTTAAAAAACAGTGAAATATAATTCGTCACACTATTTTGTTTCTTTCCTTTTACTTTCAGCCGAATAATAAAAAAGTACGGTGATGTCACATTGAAATAACTTTTCTTATAAGATCTCCGAATTTAAGCAAGTTTGTTTCTGGTCAGTACATAGATGGGTGACCACTTGGAAATATCAAGGACTAAAGGCATAGATTTTCGGATGCCTTAATTGTTAAACCTATCAAATTCCAGGAAGCTTTTCTTATATACTCAACCAGGATATAGATAAACTGAGTGATGCAATATGAATATAAAAGGGTGAAATAAATACACTCAATGTGAGTTCAAAATGTAAATAATGGTTGACACAAAAGCCTAAGATGTTGATATTGTAGTGACCAAGAGAAGATATTCCCGCGTGTCTGACCCACAATAACGGGTTTTATTACCGATGCTATAAACAGGGTAAGACAATTATTTTACCCTGTAAGTTGCATAGTCGTTCCTAGCTTTAAAGGTCTGAACTACAGAATCTAAGGAAACTGATGGAGCGATATTTTCTTTCACCATTACTTATTTATGTACAGCTATTTTGGCCTAAATCTTATAATAGAGGATTTATATCCTATATTTCCGCTACTGTAAATTTATTTCTGATGTAAAGACCTTTACAGTAGAAAAGGCGGATTAGTATTTCCTTGATACTGAGGTTTTATTATTACAATGACTAATGATATTTTTGATTAAATCTCATGAATCACTCTACAATCCACCGTATTTAGAAGTAGGCGCTCATAAGTGTTAAAATACCCGTACCTAGCACTTCAAAAGACAATCTGTCTATAATAATTTTATATGGCGCCATTTACACATATCCTTGGATTATATAAATTTTAACAAAGACTATACCAGACTATTATTTCAATTATTAATGCTAATTAAAGGATTTTGATTTTCCCAAATATATTGTCTCAACATCCTGAAGTTTCAAGGAGATATTGATAAATTAGGAAAAAAAAGATGAGGAACAGTAGACTTAGTAAAATGTAAAATAATTGCAAATGACAAAAATGACTGGCAGATTTCATAGAATTTTGAAGAGGCTCTTTGAAGATACTGAACTAAATTTATAGGGGTTTTCGAAATGAGCACGTTTATGACGTTATCTTTCTGGTTCGTGACTCTTGTCAAGAGCAAACCTATAAAACTCAATCTTTTTTTCCCCTATGAAGATTTAAATCTCGTGGCAACGAAGAAATATCGGATCCTAAATCAAATAGCAAAACATTCGAAACGACAGAACTGAGAGAAATGCTTTTTAGTCGTTATTTCCAAAAAAGAATATCGGGCTACACTGATAGACTAAACCAATGCCTATAACATTTGGGGATCTTCTGGCAAAACAAACGACGGCATATGATGGTAGAACTCCGGTGAATGTTTGAATTGATATGGTGGGCCCATAGCGAGTTTCATAGTTAAAATGAAAGCACATGTAAAACTATGCCTCAATATTATGCCGTGTATATATGTGATTATGTATATGTGTGTGTACACATATATATATATATATCATTCGTCCGTACATTGAATATTGTTACAATATCTTCTCTTGTGCTCTTTCTGTACATCATGAGATTCTTGACAAAATCCAAAAATAGTCTGAAATATAATCGATCCTGACTAGACATCTCGTTTTCATTTATTTTCTCACTGACTTTTCTACAAATGTTTTCATGGTATCTTATCTGAGATATTTTCCCCAGGTTCCAATACTACGTCAATTTAAGGGTAATACCACATTGGTCACTGGGTCCCATCGTTTTACTGCTGAAAGAGTTACATGTAAACGCCACTTCTTCTGTAAAAGATTTTTTCTCACACTTCCCACCTGTGGAAATCTCTTCAGGTTTATTGCTTCTCCGAATCGCCATCTTCTGTATGTGAAATTGCGTCTATTCAAATATGGCTAACCATTAATACGTTTAACCTAATACAAATATATCAGATTAATTGATAAACATTCATTAACTTTTTCAAAAATATATATATATATATATATATATATATATATATATATATATATATATATATATATATATATATATATATATGACGTACAACTTATATGAAAATTTAATGAATATTTATCAATCAAGAGTTTGTCTGACGATCGCTAAAGCGAGAAACCCAGGGTCACAAACTCACATCTATCCAACCAAATATGTTAGCTCTATCTCTGATATTGAGCGCTTTCTAATAAGTACCATATATAATATATAAATAATTATACATATATATATTTATTTATATTTATATACACTTTTCACACACACACACACACACACATATATATATATATATATATATATATATATATATATATATAGAGAGAGAGAGAGAGAGAGAGAGAGAGAATCGTTTATGTACAATTACTTTTAGTAAATTTTTTATCATTTCAATAAGAGAAACACTAATAATATCTATTTACACGTTTCTTTTACAACTCAAATACACGCCCATGTAATATGCACGTGCCAAACACTAACACGGGCCATGTATTCGTCGCTTTTTGTGCTGGCGTCATTTTACAAAGGATTTTCTCTGTCCACGATTGACAACTGACACTCCTAAGGTTGCTTATACCGTCAGATTGTTAAGGCCATCTGCTTCGCCTTCCTTTCGCTTCCCTATATTCCACGGTCTCTTCTTTTCCTGTCAGTTATTTTCCAGCTTATTTGAGCAAAGCGAAACTGCAACAAGACCTGCAGGGATTTCCTATCTGCCAATAACTGACAAAAACCTTTACAAAGAATCGTACAAAACTGTGACCAACTTTTACTTTGAATGGAACATGCGCAATCTGATACGTCATGAGGTTTTGGCGTCGGATCCAGCGGTCAGAGTGATAGATCTTCATGTTCTTTCAAGAAAACTTCTCTATTCGATGAATGTGTATACGCTGTCACTTTGACTACAATTTTTTTCCATTGCTATCATTCTTCATGATAAAATATTCATGCGGAGTATAAACATTTTTTTCTCTACATTAGAAATGATAGGACTCATCCGGGTAGATTCGGTATAAATAGGATTTTTTAAAATAAGTTTTCGAACTTGATGAAAAGGGATATTGGATCTTACGATGCTGGGAAAACAAAATCTAGTGGACAAATATTAAACACTGACTTAATTTTGAAGTTGTTTTCCTTTGTTTTAAATTCTTTAAGGGATGAATTGACGTTTTGTGAAAATTTGTCACGTTGTTTTAAGCTGCATTCTCTGATTGTCTGAATCAATGAAAAACAAAACATATGTGTACCATTTTACACTTTCTCTTGAAAGTAATTCTCTTTTCCCATAATTTTATTATGCGAGCGAAAAACGAAATTTTAATTTTATTGATTTATATAATTATAACGATATATATATATATATATATATATATATATATATATATATATATATATATATATATATATATATATATATATATAATTGTATAATTCTATCTTAATTATAATTATAAAATATAATTCGTTATATAACGCACTTTTTTAAAATTTTGTGGATTTAAATATCATTTATTGATTTATATATTATTTACTGATTTATTAATCGTATATCAATCTATCTCAGTGTTTTGTCCATTACTTGAGGTCAGACCTATCACAAATTCGGCCAAATGTAATCACACTATATCACTTTCCTATAAGTTATATTCCAAGGTTCTATATAGAGTCCTAATTGATTCTCTGGCTTCATTCATGAAGAAAAATGTAAATATTTTCTACTAGAAAAACAAAAAAAATGTGAACAACGTTGAAAGATCTACACGTATAAAATATAATACTTCAATATCTAAAAAGATGAATTATTTAAAATAAGAAACGATATTCTTTAGTGATTTTATGAAGGAACATATTATTTCTGGAGTGAGTTTTTTTCCCCTCCGCAGTTGATATTCAAAATGACCCACTGATACTACCAAAACTGCATTGTTATATCTTACACTCATCAAGTAAGCTATCAAGTTCAAGAAAATTCATTAATACATTTCAACCAGGTTGTTCGTAAAAATATATATATATTCAATCACAGATAAAAAAAAAAATATTCTTCATATCAACTAAATAGAAATACGTTTTATTCACTGCTGTTCTTAAATTGTTGCGGATACATACATACATACATACAATATATATATATATATATATATATATATATATATATATATATATATATATATATATATATATATATCATTCGTACTGTTTTCGCTGTTAAAATATATTCTATTCATGTTTTTTGTTTAAAGAGGTTTTCTATAGTAATTTATCGTATATCAATTGCTATCATTTTGTAACTGTTATGAGGAAATGAAACCAAACGATCTATGTAAAATCATCTCTCACACATAAACAATTGTATCACTTCTGATTGAAATACAAATCGTTCTCAGCAATTGCTTATACATTTGTTATAATGACATTCAAAGTGATAAGATTTATTTCAATCTCTATATTAATTTTTAGTTACAAATAATTTATTCATTAAAACGTCAGCTGATTCTGCTACATACAATTTATTTGATTAATAATTGCAAAAATTGCAGAACTTAATGTTGACGAATTCGCTTCAAGGATACCCTATCATTTTTCTATTTCGGCAATCAGAAGGAACCATTTTCCTTCCAGATTGTGAGATTCTGATACGTAATTAGGCAGAAAGTTTCAGGTATCAGGTGAGATTCACCAAAGCAATTAATTAAAGCCTTTAGAAGACGGTACATAATTTCCATAGACTTATGAGTCTCAGTGTAAAACCTAAAAATGATAGATTTTGTGATACGGACTGAACATTTCCACATGGTGCCAAATCAGTCGCAGTCTAAAGGTTCTCGTCATAGTTCCATTCAACCTGATCTTGCACCAGACTTAACGGAGCTGCTTACATAATATAGAGAAATGCAAGATTGTTAAAGAGACTTAGACTATTCAAGATACAGCACGTTGGGTTGTCTCCTTATCAGAAGAATAACAAATATGAAATATCTTAATAACACGCAATCTGACCTTTGAACAATGTCATGAATATGTCAATTACGAAGAAGAAGACAACGATTTATTTAATGAATGATTGTTTTACATGTCTTCTTAAATCTTTGCAGATTATTTATTTTTAGACTGTATGATTTCTCTGTCTATATTTCTGAGATGAGTTATTGTGTAGACTACATACATTATTCGGACTATTGTCCTCATCTTTGTCGCCATATTTATTACAACGTTTCGGTCGTTGTACGCTCCGGCCTTCTTCAGGTGGTTGGAATGTCGAACTGAACCCTTTATTTCGCTCACTGGGGTAGACTGTTCTAGTTCCACGTGCCATGGATGTCAGTTATCAGTTATCTCCTGTTCATTTCCCTGTCCAAGTTCTCCACTGCCTTAACAGGGTATTGAACTCACACTCTTTGGGTCATGTCATTGGATCTAGCCAACGGCTTTATCCACTGAGGAATTTGACAGGGGGATTAACAGGAGATAAATGATGACTGACATACATGGCACGTGGAACTAGGACTGTCTACCAAGTGATCGAAATAAAGGGTTCAGTTTGACATTCTAATCACGTGAAGAAGGCCGTTGCGTACAACAGCTGAAACGTTGTAATAAATATGGCGACGAAGATGAGGATAATAGTACGAATAATATAAACAGTATGTAAGGTGTCTTTTATATAATAATGATTTCTTGCCAATTAACCCTCAGCTTGGGTTAAAGGTCATTTCATACCTTTGTCAAGTGCATTTGCGAGTAAGTGAATATAATGAACGGAAAAAGGGAATTGGAAATCCTTCTACCATTAACAATTCCAATTCATTATCCATTATCACAACTGCACGTCTAAAATTACAGCAACTGGTATTTTTAGGTGATAATATAGGTAGGCATTGATCAGGCTTGACGTTGTTTAAGTCCGGTGTCTCAACAAAATGTGACCATAATACAATTATGTAATGAAACCATTGAAGAATATAACTTTGAAAAGTTACAGTGGAAACATCAAGCTATCTATAGCGACATATCATTGTTTCCTAGCACTTCTTGGAAAACAAAGCATCCTTAATGTAACGCAGTATCTCTATTAACCCATAGTCGTATACAGGTTTTTAAACAGGTATGTATCACATGTATGAAAATATTGTTTGTGGCAGTATACAGAGTTTTCTTATGACTTATATGTTACAAACGACCTTTCTTCAAAAGATGAAACACATTCAGATATCGAATGCCAAACCAACAATAATAACCCTTTAATTAAATAAAAATGGCTGATATTTAAACTATTTCGTTTATTAAAATTCTCCACTGAAATGCAATAACACATTTTCATTTATCTTTGCGAGTTTCTGCATTGTCAAGAATTTATAGGCAAACATTATATTGAGAATAAGAGATATATTTATAATATAACAGAACGGGAAGTCTACCTACATTCTTTTCCATACTATTATCAGAAGTATCTGATAGGAATGTCCAATTAATCTTTAGCCCTTTCATGAAAATATCCAATTTTACATCGAGTTGGTATCGAAGAGATACAATTCTATATCGATAAAGTTTATAACAATGAGTGTGGTATTTCTTGTCAAATATATATAAAAAAAACACAACTATTTTAAAATTTCCGTAGAAAGCATCTGAAGAAAGGCCGAAGATACAGAATTCGAAACGTAATACTACAAGAATGTCACATTTAGTATAAAAATTTCAAATTATTAAAAAAAATATTTTCTTATAATTATCAACGAGGTTCGATCGTGTTACGCCGAGTTTTGACCGAAATGGAACCATTGCTCAAATAAAGAGACTATTGACGTTCAGACTAACGTAGCAGAAAATATACCTTATTGTCTACCGAGTAAACTCAGAAAAACTGCATTGGGCACATCGTAAAAATAAAAAAAAGAAATAATTTTGGTTTTTAGGCCAACGTCGCATATTTAATAAACCGCAAATAAGCAACACATAATATATTCAACTCTTTTGGTGTTTCTCACTTCTTTTTTTTTTTTTTTTTTTGAAGAACATAACGTTGGAAGCTTAAATTCTAGATGTGAGGATTTTATCGATTATCTGATTCGTTCGGCCATTATATAAGTGTACTCAATGTCATATTATCTACGTTCTCTGCCCTGTCCATACAGAAATGACATCTTCGCTGCCAGGAGTGGCCATCTTTTTTCGATCAATGATCACATCGATTCTTGGGGAGTTCGCTACGTGGCGACCTGTAACAAAAAATCCTCCAGTAATTACACACACAAACATACACGTATATATATATATATATATATATATATATATATATATATATATATATATATATATATATATAAACGTGCATATGTGCGTGTTTTTATCTGATTTCTTAAAATTCGATTTTCTAACAGAATAACAAAGGATGACCGCATTCTGAAGAAGTTTTCATTTGTGAGGTTTTTCCATTGTCACATAGAACAAAATACATAAAAAATATGCATGAGTACTCTCTCCCTCTCCCTCTCTCTCTCTCTCTCTCTATATATATATATATATATATATATATATATATATATATATATATATACACACATATGTATATATATATATATATATATATATATATATATATATATATATATATATAGATAGATAGATAGATAGATAGATAGATAGATAGATATTCATATATTCATACATTCTTTAGTACAAAGCAATTTATTCAGTTACGGATGGGGACCATCATGCCACGTACACATGGAAGCTGCACTCAGCTTCTTTCCAATAAATGTTTTGTGGTCTGACATACTACCTAGTGTAGGGTTTTACGATCAATGCGATTTTAATCTACCATCTTTTTTCGATCAAAGTTCACATCGATTATTGGGGAGTTTGCTACGACACCAGCATATGAGCTTAGATTTTAGTGGTGAAGTTTTTTATGCTGAACCATCCACACTTTTTGAAGGGCCGAATATTGAGACTTGGTGCACTACGTGCCATGGGGTCCCCAAACGACCCTTTGGAGGTTTTGAATTCAAAGTTCTCCTTCTCCTAGACCAGTTACCCTCCAGTGCTATAGAACCCAGAACACATAGCACACACACACACATAGACACACACAGACACAAACATACACACAATATATATATATATATATATATATATATATATATACACACACATTTATATATCTGTGTATGTATATCTGTATGTATGTGTGTGTTTGTGTGTATGTATGTGTGTGTATATATATATATATATATATATATATATATATATATATATATTGTGTATATATATATATATATATATATATATATATATATATATATCGTAGCATACACCTTATATACATATATATCGTCGCATACACCTTTGCTTTTTAGTTTTGTTATAAAAACCTCATTCAGTATCTCTCTTCGTTGATTGTATTTTGCTACTTTGATTTGGTGAACATCGTTACAAAAACATCAACGTTGACTTTAACATGTTAGAACATTAGTTAGTCAATAGTTTGTCTCGTAACATATAAAATTATTTACTAGTTTGACGAATAATAGATGATATATGTTTTAATTTTTAATAAAATACGTAATTATAATTTAAGTAGACTGAGTTCCCGCCTTTATGTCTCCCTGTAAGCGTGCAGACTTCCCGTTGACTTATAATATTTGCGATTATTTCCTTTGAAAAAATACATTTCAGTGACTACCCTCCTGTATTAGAAAAGTAAAATTGATATGTCTCAGCTATCCAGACTACAAAATCATTGGCTGGAGGAAGCTGGAATTTCGCACATACATTAGTGAGACTTCGAATAAAATATTTATTGGTATATTGAGCTTTATAAATATTAAGAATTAAAATATTGATTTTAACAAGTATATAGCGCATTAACAAGGTATCATCTGACATAATATTTTTCTTCTCTCAGTTCCGATTGTATGTTGAATTAAAATAATATGGCAACTTTCTAATCAATATTCCATCATGGTTTTTTCTACAAATAAAGAAAATAATGAACAACTTCTGTTTAAACTTTTGCACTTCTAAAACGTTTCCCTGTGGCTTAAATAAGTTCAGTCTAACTATTAGGCATATTGGTAGTTCTTACGGGATGACAGATATTTGCGTACTGGTCAGTTGCGTCCCGGGTCCCGAACAATTGCATACCAGAGAAAAGCGTCCCTGGACATTTTCGTCCATAGATAAATGCGTTCCTGGATAATTTTAAAAATTTGTTTAATATAAAAATTGGCGAACTTTACTTACTTATCTTGACAAGCAGAAAGATAATAGCCATAAATGAAAAAAAAGAGAAAACATTTTCTTTTTTCAATTAACATAGAAGTTTCTCTTCACTCCAGCAGAGCGTATCAAAGACATCTAATAGATTTTTGATTTTATAGATTCTATTTTTATTTGAAAACCATGGCTATGTTCCGAAAGTCAAATACTTATGGAAAAATATTTTGGACGAACAAAATTACTGCTACTATTATCATGAGAAAAACGCCGATCAAACAAAAAGATACTAGCGATGTGTAGAGCGATTTTGCAACACTGTTAATATGTGAATGAATTTTACACAAAAAATAAACTTTTAATTATTTTTTTTTATTCCATTTTTTTAAAAGTTTATGATTACTACCTATGTTTTTTTTAATTATGGTGATTGCCTTTAAAATTTTTAAAGAATTATCAAATGTAAGCAATAATTAGGGACGCATTTGTCTCTGGACGCATTTGTCTCTGGACGCAAATGTCCGGGGACGCAATTATCTGGGACGTAATTGGCCGAAACACAAATTTCCAGTACACAACTGTTCTAGAACCATTCTTATGAAGGTGTAATATTATTTGTTTTATTTTCTCTACATACGAATTCAAGGCATTAAATATTGTATTTTAAATTTCTTTTAAAAGAAATAATTATTATCGGATTAGAAAATAATTCCGTTCCATCACAAAGGTTGGAAAAAAAAAACTTTTTTTTAAAAGTTAAATCCATATAAATAGCATTTACCAATAATATAATCATATTAAATGACTACAGCCAAACTCCAAAGAAAAACAAATGAAAATCTGTTTTCAATTTTGCTTTGCTTTTGAATGTTCTCTCACGTTTAAAATGTTTCTGTGATGGAAACAAATTAAAATATTTTGGCTGTAAATCTAGTGAGTATTGAGAATGTGGACGGATGTCCTTTCATAATATTATTGTTTCTTATTTGGATTGTTTTGCAGAGTGAACTTTTTTTTTTATTTACATGCTGGAAAATAACTTTTTTTTCTGTTTACCAAAGTAAGAGATTTTAGAAGTGATGATTCATTTTAGCGATCAAGTTATTGGCAATAAAACACTAGCATCATTGTCAAATCGAGAACCAGAAGCTCGTAATTCATGACCACTTTCCTTTCGATCAGACAAAAAGCAAGAAACTCTGTAGATTCATTTCTGGATATTGTTAGACATTATTAGGACAACCACTGACATGTTTACTTTCTGTTTGTATTGAAATATATTGGTCATTTTCTGTAACAATGCGGTGGAAAAATACAAATTTGGCGTTGCAGGTTAAAAGTTAAATTTATACTAAATACAAACTTCTGAGAATTATTCTCACTAGGATCTTGTAATTAATATCATGTAATTATTTAATTAGTAACTATTTCTATTATTACAAAGCCATTTACAACAATATCTATTATTGATTTATTTCCATAAACGTAAAATTAAAAAAATAATAAAAGAAACTAAACTGCTATACTAAGTCAATGCACTAAAATCAATTTATTTACTGAAATGTAGGAACCTTTTAAATGTTATTGCAGACATAATGGCAACATTCTTTAATATTAATTGAATAAACTCATAGAAAATTTAGTTGTATAATCCAATCAGAAACCAAGCTCGACATTTCCTCAAATCGTGTATCAAGAAAGTGTAAGAATACTTGAAGAAAAACTTAATGGAACAGATTAAAAGGCTGCCGTAGACGTTGGAGCGTTGCGTTCGATTCTGAATTAAAATCTCATTAGAAACCTAAATTCCCTTTTGCACGTGTTCCCAATTCTCTTGTTCTTGATCCGAAGAACAACAAAAATTATGCTTTGTGCCAAATCCCCGGTGCTTTAACGTGAACCCAATACAATAAATTCTTTCAGAATTTCTTCATTCAAAGTGGTTCAACTTCCGGTGCGGGATTTGGTGGATATGCTACAATTACCAGTTTAAAGTTGTGTGAGACCACGGCTAACATGAATGTGCCTCGAACGTATTCATATTCACTTAACAAATGCGGTTAATACCTCAGAAGCAGTACTATAATTTGGGAATTCATACAGAAAACAATAGTGAATTTATCGATTTTTTAAGTCATAATTGTCCACGAGGTTTTAAACTAGAATGCACTACGAACTACGCATATTCTGATAGAAGAGAATTAATTCTAGACGTAATTTCCTAGCGTTCATTTTTGTTTTTTGAATTGACATCACTTATATTTCATAGCGGCGATTCACGTAATTATATGACGTAATTACTTGACGAAAATCCTAATAGATTATATGGTAAACTAATTTCCGGTATAGTTTCCGACCGTTTATCCATGTTTCTTGGTTGTTTGACTCATAATTGATAGAATATTAATACATAACTATTTTTTGAATATACTAATATATACTGTGCGAATTGATCGCTTTTTACTTAGATTTCAGACTTATATACTCATGTATACATCAGTTTTTTTTTCTTTATACGATATTATTAATTTTATACCGGTGTTGATTTTTCATGTGTTCAATCATATTGCAAAGAAAGTACTACAATTTCAGTAAATTAACAATGCTTTGATACATACGTTCAACGTCACATACACACCTTGCTTTCTCCGTGTTCATACTTAATATTTTTGAGTCGTTTTTAACTAAACACACACACACACGCACGCACGCACACATATATATCTTCTCCCTGTATTGTGAATTTATTATTCTGTGGAGATATCTGGTCAACTTACATTCTGTCATATCCGTCCGACGGAACTAATCTGTCAATATATTTCGCGCTATATAATCGTATCAAGGCGATATATATAACAGACCTGGAAGTAATGTGGCTTGGCTCACGCCTAGGGGAGGACATGGCGAACCTAAATTACTACTAAGCAATAATTTCTGAGAACATTTTTTTTAAGCAAGAAACCTGCTAGTCTTATCCAGTAATTATTTAATTAGCAACTATACTCTTTATTAGGAAGCAGATTAGAAAGATAACAATCACTGACGTATTTCCATAAATGCAAATGTACAAGCGAAGAACATAACTGAAGTACTGTAGTAACTCAATGTACAACTCACTTTATCCATCAAATATTAGGTTTATTTTACATATAATTAACATGGTTCAATGAGGTTAATAACCTCAATATATTTAAATCTCCAGTCATGATATCTTTTATCGTAGTAATTTCAGTATATCGATCATTTGTGAATTCTGAATAGTTTTGTCTACGTGTAAGATATGCACGATCGAAATTATACGAGAGTACAGTCCCGTGTTAATGTCCCCGGTGAATTTTTTATAGCGTTCATGTAATGCTGATCAGTCAGTTAAGTTCCATTCGTGATACACTGTTGGGTAATCATGTGATTTTAGATACATGACTGATTGGGCAGAAGATTTTCGCAGCTTTTGTTGCTATTTTTGCGCAGTAGATTGGTTACCAGCCAAGGCTAAAGAACTGCATCTGTCTTGCTCTTTAACCCATAGCTGGTGGAAGAATAGATGGATTCATACTTTTCGCAAAGGTATATGTGCGTAAGTGAATATAACGAAATTGCCAGAAAGCGAACTCATGTATATCTATTGACTCGCAAATGCGGCAGTCATCTTTCTATTTTTTAAAATGATTTCTCAGCCGGTGGTTGTGTGTGCAATTCGTAAGTCTGATAAATTACAGTTTTTCTGCGTTTTTACTGGTCGATATATCCCCACGAGCAGTATAAACAGACCGAAGGATTGGTAATTTTATCGAATAATCATCAGTATAATGGTGGCTAGACAAGGCCATAGAACCTTGTCTACCTTGTTATTTAAAGCATAGCTAGGGGTAGCGGGAATGATATGGTTTCATCCAGTAACCAAATGGTATTTCCTTGTATGTTGTGTTGAACCGGCGTCAGTAAAGATGCGTGAGGACATGCCTGTCGAAATTTTAATACAACAGTGTTTACTCTGTTACCAGCAAATCACCTTGACATGTCCAGATACGTGTCTCTGCATTTTGTCCAGTTGCAAAGATGTGGCATGTCTCCTTTGTCGGGAAAAGTGGCGGGAAACTAATGTCAAAATTAGGCGGCTTGTAAAGACGCTCAATTAGCGCATTCTTCTGAAAGTTGCGTACCGCCAGCCGTGATGTAGTTTCTGGGGTTTTGTCTGCTCGAGGACTCCCAATTAGAAAATATAACAAATTGGGTTGGGATTCCAACGGGTATCTTTGATTTCTCATTCCCAGCTGCAATCGATTACATCAGACACACACACAAACATTTATATCACCTGATTATAATGTATTTAAAAGGGTTTGATAAAATAAGAAAAAATATGAACTATTTAAATTATTTCCATTGTTCGGACTGTTGACCTCATCTTTATTGTCATATTTACGACGTTTCGGTCGTTGTACGCTCAGGCCTTCTTTGGGTTTTTGGAATTTCTACCTGAACCCTTTAACTGAACTAGAACACTCTAACTCTGTGGAGGAAATAAAGGTTTCAAAATTCCATACATCTGCAGAAGGCCTGAGCGTACAACCTTCGAAACATCGTGAATATTGTAATACAGCCCCAACAATGTAAATGATTAAAATACCCCAGCTCAGAGAAATAGATATATACAAAAAATGAACAACTGCAACTGCTAGATAACTGTAGAAGGACAATTCAGTAAATACACAAATTAGAAATCGGGTTAAGGCAATGATGCCTTTTTTTCACTAGACACATTCAATCTATACATTTAGGCGATTCTGAGAAAATGCAGAAAACCTACCATTATTCCTTCATTATTGACGACAACAATTTTAACTATGTAAGATATGCAGATGGCAAAGTGTTGATAGGTGTCACAGAAGAAATTTAAATGTACTACTACAGAATGGAGGGAAGAAAAGCGAAAAGTAATGGCTAAAAATCAATTTTAAGATGCGAAAATGTGTGATTGTCAGCAAAATATCAACACATAATAAAAATTACAAAGTGTAGATACAAAAACCAGATACAATGCTTTAAAAAGATGGAAGGAAATGGAATGGCATATTGAAGTAGCGAAAGTGTCTTCCAAAAGCTAAGCAATGTATTAAGAAATAGTGAAACAAAAAAAAAGAGTACTCAAATGTTACGTAACAGTGTTACTCCTCTATGGCAGCGAATGAAGAAGAAACTCGAAGAGAAGCATATATTGTGTTTCTGCAAAACAATTATGTTTTCCATGAAGGTTTTTTTTTTTCTTTGTAATAATCACAGGTGTCTCTAATCACTGCGAAACCAGAATCTCTCTCTCTCTCTCTCTCTCTATATATATATATATATATATATATATATATATATATATATATATATATATATAGAGAGAGAGAGAGAGAGGGGGGGAGAAAGCGAGAGAAAGAAAGAGATAGAGAAATAGATAGACAGATAGATTTGCCGAGTTAGATAGAATCAACTTTCGAAAGATTTTCATGATCTCCTTTCATATATTACATAAATAAATTATTATCTACTTCAATATTTTAACGTGTAATTTTCGTACGGGAACATTTTGTAGTGCATGAAATACTGGTGGTGAAAAGGGTACATGCAAAAAATAACAGTGCAATTTAATTGCAATGGAAGAGTTTCTTTTGTTAGATGTAAATTTTATACACAACGAAATGTTCATTAATATAGTGTTTTAGTTTCACAGTATGTTTTAACTTCGGCATGTAAATTTCATGTCACTAATTCAAAATAGGAAAACCCTAAAAAAGAGAGAGAGAGAGTTACTTTAGGGTCCGTATGTGTCTATATTCTGGTCCTTTTGCTGATAAGTTTGATTTTAGATCTGCAACTGCTATTATCGTTAAGGTCACTACAACATTTGTTTATTTGACATACAAAGTTGACGTTTCCATATGGATGTTCATCAGGATATAGATACATATTCAGAATCTTAATGACATATCAACAAACATATACAGACTTAGCAAAATATTTATATAGCCACAGTGAAGAAAAGTGAAACACATACTGAACCAGAAGTTAATAGATTCTGTCGGAACGAAACTTTTCCAAACAAACTCTGAATATGCTGACGCTTTTTTAGAAACAGTCGCACATTAAGGAGAGCATATTCTTTTATTAAAATATATTCATACAAAACCCTATACACATAGTACATTTCACTTTTTCAAGTGCTTACAAAATACTTGTTTCTCAGTATTTTGAAAAGAATTCCATAAATTTGACTGTAAGAATTAATTTAACTTCTGGTGAGATCATAGTGCTAAACTTCCCGATGGCGTTTTAATACAGTGGAAAGGAAAATATTCATATTTTTATTGGAATGTTTTCTAGGAAAAAAATAGAAATATCTCTACACTATTTTTTCGGCAAATATTTATCCACGTTCTCAGCTAAAGGAATATTATTGCAACTAAGAAAAAAATCGAACATTCATTTTCGAATATTCTGTAAGTCATTGTTTTGCTTAATGATGAATGCCTCCAGTCAAAACAAAATTTACATACTCGTTCGAATTCTCATTTACACACAAATCGACAGAGATACAAAGACACACAGGCGCGCGTGCGGATACACACACACATACACACATGCACATACATGAAGAAACGCACACGTGCGTGCGCACAGAGAAACAGAGTGAGTGAGTGAAAGAGCGAGAGGAAGAGAAAGACGCAATCTCCATTTTTTAATAAGGGAGAAATCTCGTGAAAGTAAAAATCCGAAAACTTACTCTCAATTTCTATCAGGCTGTTCTCACTATATATATATATATATATATATATATATATATATATATATATATATATATATATATATATATAACCTTTCGTAATCCCGTATAAGCTTTGATGTTTCATGAATAAATAGAACAAGGAATATATCATGATTGTATTTATTCGTTTTTATTTTTCCGAATAATTTTGATATATTTCAGTAAACACAACAGCAAAAAAAAAGTATTTGTTTTAGCCATCCTAACCATGATCATGAAGATGATATTGGAATATGCAGAGAGTTCTCCAAAAATAAAAATTAAAAAATACAACCATGGTATATTCCTTGCTTAAATTAATCAAGAATCAACAAAGATTATTGTTATGGGGTCCACCCTTTTCGGATATAATGGACTCGTCCTGCTGCCATAAAATAGTCACAGTCAGGCAGAGAAGATTAGTCGTACCGGAGTCGTATGGTAGTCGGATAGAGTGAAGTAGCCACTTGTAGATGACAGTTACAAGCACGTAGACTCTAAGGAAGTCCTACTTCGAGACTCTATATATCTATCTGTATTTGCTACTAATCGTTTTCCTGGATTTTACTAGCATCATTACCGTTTGTATTTTGTGTAAATACATTTAATTTCTTAGCTTAAATACTTGCGTTTGTCATTTATTGGATACCTATTTTTCACGCGGGATCCACAACAATTATACATGATTACGAAAGGATACATTTGAAAATAAACAGACACAACGTGTCTAAATTGTTTAATAAGACATTATATATATATATATATATATATATATATATATATATATATATATATATGGGAGAAGTTGGTTTGAAAAGGAGTATTCGGATTTTAACGCGGAGTTAATTATTAGTGAAAACGTTATATTTATTGGTTAACCTGTTACAGTAAAGGTTAATTCTTTCAAACTGGGATATTACTGTCTACCAGAAAAAAGATCGTTTAGTCTGTGTAAAGAGAATATGTCTCCTGAAAGGGAGCGTGATTCTATTCCCTTTTTCAATCAGTGAAAACACAAAAAGTTCTTCAGATTTAAAGCTACGAGGAGCTATTATAATATGAAGCATAAATACTATAAAGGGGGCAATAGAACCAAGTGTTTCTTTTCTTTTTATGTGCCATGACCTTTCACGACGTAGGCGATCATGGCTCTCCCCTCCATCTATCCCTTGCAGCTCTCAACAAGTTCCTTCCTTCTGCTTCCTCCCGCAGACTGCGTTCTCTCATCCACGTGTTTAGGCCCGCTACGCATGCCATACGTTGTTTTCCCTTTTCTCTATTTCCCTCTGTTCGACTCATGATTATCAGATTTTCCAGGCTTTCCTTCCTTCCTTCCTCATTATTTGTCCCAGAAACTTTAGCTGCCTCTTTCTGATGGTAAGTATAAGACTCCTCCTTGTTTGTCTCCTCTGTAAGACCTCATCGTTGCTCACACGCTCGGCCCATGATATCCTTAGCGTCCTTCTACGTCGCCCCGAGGCTCTACTTCATCTTTGAGGAAATCGTCCAACATTCGAAGCCGTAAAGAAGGACAGATGACACATAACTACTCAGTATTCTTTTCTTTGTTACCAAAGAAATTCCCTGTCTTGCGGTACTCTGCCAAGCTTTTGGAATGCGTTCTTGGCCATCTCAATATGTTTCCGGATCTCAGAATATTACTTACCGTCCTCTGTCAAAACACTTCCCAGATATTTAAACGCGTCTGTTTGATTTTAGTAATCCCGACCTGCAAATCGCATTTCAAGCTCATACTTTTACTGATTACCATGCATTCTCTCTTCTTGCTGTTTATGCTTATTCTCTTCTTCTAAAGCTCCATTATTACCTTCTTTAGGAGATATTGTAATTTATTTTCCTTGTCTGCCTTCCGTACTGTTTCAACTGCGTATATTGTTGTTAAGATTGTGGCCGCCAATGCTAAATCTCGGGAGGGTTTCCAATTCTCTCAGAATTGACTGGCTGTATAGGTGGAATAGTTCGTGTGAGAAGATGCATCTTTGATGTTTATATAAATCTTCCAATACAATGATTTTCTTTTTAAGTAAAACTGGATTTAGAAAGAACATAACTCTCAATTTTAAATAAACATTGTGAAGTCTTTATTTTGAAAACAGGAGAATCATTGTCCTAGACGTGGTCAAATCCTGCTGATATTAATATAATTTTTTCTGGAAATATTTTATTTTCATATGGCAATCTTAAATATTTTAAGCAAAATGTATGCACACACGCAAAAATGTAAATATTTGGTTTAAGTTTAAAGAGGGGTCAGTGTCAATAGTATAACCAAAATCGAAAGTTACTATTTCTTCTCTCTCTCACACACACACACACTCTCTCTCTCTCTCTCTCTCTATATATATATATATATATATATATATATATATATATATATATAGAGAGAGAGAGAGAGAGAGAGAGGAACTTCTAATCAATCCAATCTCTCAAAAACTGATGTGTCTCTGTTTGTCCTTCCCCAGCAATTCTGATCGAACCGCTTCTCTTCTAGATGTCTTCATTACTTCGATACCTGACTCTTATTGTGCACTGCTATTCTGCCCCCCTGGACACACCGATCATGCGGTAGTGTTTGTAAAAATCTCATTCGGCTCTCTCTTCTGTCAAGAAACTCCTATCAAAAGAATATCTTTCTGTTATCAACGCGCTGGTTGGGACTCATTCCGTGACTTCCTTCGCGACATCCCTTGGAATTTAGTTTTAATAATCCTGTTCAAGTGTCTGCCCCTGAGATCTCCTTCTGGGTGAAAACCGGAATCTAACCTTTCATTCCACCGTGGAAATATCATTTGATACCACAATCTTCTCCTTGGTTTTCACCTTCATGCTCGGCCTTTATAGCCAACAGGAATAATTTATTCTCGCTGTACCAGAGCAATATGATCTCGGCTTCGCCAGGTCTACCACTGATATGTTAAAAGCCATCACTGAATTCCTATATTAATCTCTGTATAAGTAAGGCGTTGCTCGAGCATTGTCTCTATATATCTGGAAGATTTTCGTCAGGGTTTGACATACTGGCCTTCGACGCAGGGCTATGGTGTCACATGACGGATGTTGGATTTAATCCATGTATTCCTATCTAATGAAGGACCTTTCTCACCGACACGGCTCTCTCCGGCTATTTCTGATCTTCATATATGATCTCCCCGATGTCATCATTTCCTAAACAGATAATTATGCTGAAGACACTACAATTTTCTCCTGTTTCAATAGCAACTCCGACAGATCTGACAAACTAAACCTGGCGGCTGCTTTAGAAAATGACCTCCAACGAGTGGTTAACTGCAGCAAGAATTGGCCTCTAAATATTAACGTCTCCAGTCAAAACTACTTTCATTTAACTAACATAGAGCACCTTCTCTATCAGACATCAGCATTGCTTACACTATATTCCAGGAGAAAAACAAACTGTGACTTCTTGGAGAGCAATGCGAAACGCCTTTTCCAGTGACACGAAGTGAAGCCAACATATGGATTAAAGAGTTGCAAGGAAAGTTGGGTCACTGTGTCGTACTAGAAAGTCTTATTTGAATCCCTCTTGTGCATTTAAGAATCTACCATTTTGTCCGTGTGCTGAATAATGTTGCCATATCGCGAGAGATTCTACTGTTGTACAGCTAGAAAATCTTAACAATATCCAAAGAATAATTTGTAATGTAATATATCATGACGAAGCACCTCGAGTTCAGCCACTTTCACACCCTGGGCCGTGGCTTCCCTCTGTCTTTTCTACACATATTGTTATAACAATTGCTCTAAGGCCCATTTTTTTTTTACTGATACCACCAATACAGGAAATTATGCGTGCTAATATATTGGAATATAGGCCCCATTTTTTAGTATTGGAATAGCTAAATGCAACCGCTATTTCTACTGAAATAGTTTCTTTTCTCTTACTTCTCACCTGTCGAATTTCCTTCTGTTTACATGCTACAACCTTCACAAACTGAAATGCAATATCAATCCCCATCTTCTGCTTCTCGAATCACGTTCAAATTTTTTCCTATCATCTTTATTCTTTACTTTCCGTCTCTTTTATCATTTTCAAACCCTGCAATACTCTGTGCATACACTGAAACAGCCACTACAAGGAAAGATTAAAAAACATGGAAGCTACTGTTATACATAATAAACAGCCGAAATTAAATGAAATATCATTCAAAACAGGAGACGATATCGAAGTGCATATGATATATTTAATGTGTGCATATATTATCTTTGGAAAATGTAAATAAATAAATGAAATAAATAAAATGAATAAATAAAAATAAATAAACAATTAAAATTAATAAATAAAATAAATAAATAAAATTAGAATTAAAAAGTCTGATGTTCAATTACACGAGTGTACCACTCTGCGACTGCTTGGTCTCATACTGTCCACTGACCTGAGATGGAACATTAAATCTTTAGCTTCATCTACCACAAGGAAAGTTGGTACTCTGTGTCGAGCCAGAAAGATTTTCTCACCGGAGTCCATCCTTCAAGACTATAAATCAAACATTCGCCCTTGCAAGGAATACTGCAGAAATATATGGGCTGGAGCCCTCGCTGTTCGTCTTAATTTCCTTGACAAAATCCAGAGAGGGATATGCAATGAAACTGGCCCTGTTCTGGCATCTCCTTTACAATCACGCTCTCATAGACATGCCGTTCTGTTTTTTTTTATATATATATATATATATATATATATATATATATATATATATATATATATATATATATATATATATATGCGTGTGTATGTGTGAGAAAGAAATTATCAGGTGGATTTCAAATATCATAATTAAGTAATTCTACGAGTCTAGAAGAATCCTCAAGAGAATTCAGAAAGCAGTGGACGGTTTTTTCATCCTATATTTGGAACTCAGCAGTTCATAAGGTGTTTGCCACGTGAGAGAGCTGTGTCAGCTATGACAGTGCAAAGACCTACGGAAAAATTCTTGAAAATGGAATTGTACGTGAAATCTCTGAGGTAACTTGTTATTCCAAGACATAAATATAAAACATCGAGAGGGCGAAGATCGCCTTGTATAAGTTGAAAAATGATCCAGGAATAATACACACACACAAACACTCACACACACACACACACACACACACACACACATATATATATATATATATATATATATATATATATATATATATATATATGTGTGTGTGTGTGTGTGTGTGAGTGAGAGTGTGTGTGTGTGTGTAAGCAAATATATGGATATAGATCCGGCGGTATGAAAATATACGGAAAAAACAAACAAAAAAATCCTAAAACAGAATAAGTGAAATTTTTCAAGTTCAGCGTTCCGTTTCAATATGATCACTAGACCTGGCATCTTTAATATTTCCCTTTTTCAGCAAGATTAATGCTCGACAAACGTACATATAAGTTTTAGATTAAAATAAAATTCTTTTCATTTTTCATTCAAAATACTCTACTTTAGGAATACGTTTTCACAACATCGCCCACGTGACGCCGACGTGATCATATTGAAACAGAACGCTGATCTTGAAAAATTTCAGTTGTCTATTTTGATTATTCTTACTCTTATGTCCATCCTCTTTTCATGTTGAATTAAATATAGTCTAATGTTAATTATGTTTTATGAATATGTCCTGAAGATGGTCTACTACACCGAAACGTCCTACGTTGACATTATATTAAAATTAAAACAGCATAATTGCATATTAGGTTTTTTGTTTGTTTTTTCCGTATATTTTTCTTTATATATATATATACTACTTTGTTCCTCTGAAAAATACTTTTCTCAAATCAGATAACTCTAATCGCGCTTTTTTAGAACTGATGGGAGATACTTTCCTAATATTAGTGGGGAAGGTCAACATCTTTATTATATCCTCAGTTCCTTATCTAGCGTTATCCATTTTAGTAGTTGCTGCTGTTGGTACTCTAAATGTTATTCGTTTGTTATTCTCTTTAGCCAGTATGTGACATCTGGTGGAGTACCGTCTTCCTTAACACCTAGAACATTTATTCGCTTAAAGCCATTTAAATCATCCAGCTGAAATAAAACGCTATACATAACATTTACGGTAAACATTTCTGAACGAGCTGACCACCATGAATGGCATCCATATTAGAGTCTAGATCGACTGATGGTATTTAGCTAATTGACTCCTGTTCGTATAAATGTACCAAGCCAAATGCAACATTCTGAAGTTAAGCAACGTATTAAGACTTATCGCTAGACGCAGGGAAAATATTGACGAAATACTATGGAATATCTCATCTGTACAACAACGAAATTTGGTTTATCTCCTCAACGATAGAATAGTACTTAGGTGAGATAAAGATGGTTCAATTTATGAATCCTGACACTACCAAATAAAGGACATCTAAGAAAATAAATCTTGTGCAAATTACTAACTACAAAGAAACTGTCACATGCAATCGAGAAACGTGCAATATTTGCGACATGGGAATAGAAATCTGTCTATGCATCACATAACGCTCATAGATCATATTGAAGTTCACAAGACTAAAAGAAACAGCGACTGTCACACTTGAGTAGTTTAGAAAGATTAATACGGTCAAATAGGGATAGCAAAGATTCTATCCTTACAAAAGCAGTGGTGTCCAATGACCGCTTGTTCGTTGATTTCTTTTGCATAGTGACTTATCAATCTCTGTTGGTAATTTAATGTCAAACTCTAAAATTTTGTAGACAATTTTATGCCTTCAACTTAATAAATTTGGAACGCAATTGTATGTTATCACGTAATAATAACATGAATTATTGGTTATCTTGCTCTAAAATCTTATATTGGTAATTCTACTATAAATCGTAGTGGTGGTCATTTTGTTTTGAAAATATACTTTTATTATAAATATATATTGTTTATAATTTTACTATAAATATGTTTTTATTGTTAATGTTTTTTATGTAAAAAAATATACTGCTATTATTTGTTTACTATGAAATGTATTTGATTCCATAGAGTTTTTATACATTCATAGATTTTCTTAGAGGGTTCTATATTTGCCATAGCTGGAAGAGGTCGTGCCAACTCGAATCATGGTGGACCTGGGAATAACAAAGTTGTTCGAAGCTTCTCAAAACCTCCAATGTCCTTATCCGACGCCTTGCTGTTGGATGTATCATCATTATAGCAAGGATTGTCTAATGACCGTGTATTCCTTAATCCCCATGCCATATAAAAGTAGAAAGCATCATTTCTAAGGCAAAAGATAGATTTTTTATGTTTAAATTCACAGTACAACATTGACTAAGGATTGTAGTTTATACTCTTAATAAAATTTATATATAAATATATGTATAATTTATAATCTCAGAAATAATGATCCATGAATAGACATCGCCTGATTCATGTCTGAGCATTTAACAATAGCGATAAAAAAAAATTGTATATGTGAGTGTTTTTGCATAGGTGTTCACATAGTTGCATACGACTAAAATTAGATTTACCTGCTGGTATGCTGCTGTGTTATTTTGATCAAAATATTGTATCTCTGCATAACGTGATCTAGAATTAAGTTGACAACTGTATATTCTGTGTATGAAACGCAAATTTGGCGAAATTTTCATATTTTTCTGTGGGGTAAAGATTTTTATTTTAGCAATGAAATGTTTATAATTATTTCATTTTTCATGATTTAAAAGAAAAGCGAATTTAAACTGAAATCAATCTAACAGACGCTCCATCTGGTTGCAGTTGGTGGGATGTATGGACCGAAATTAAATTGTTTCCAACACCTTTATCTGCAATATAGAGTGAGCACAACTCAAGATGGTAAACGAGTCAATGCTAAAGTTAGCGGAATTTTTTTTTAATCAAATGCGTGTGTAAACTGTATTCCGCCTTCATTAATATTACACATCGTTTTTATGTTTTAATTTTATTGCAATACATAATCCCTCGATCCAGCTCTGTTAAGTGAGGACGAAAAAAGGTAGGCTGTGTTACTTTTAATTTTGCCTTTTCGTTTTAATCATGAAAGGTAAAATTTGTCTAACATTGTATATATATATATATATATATATATATATATATATATATATATATATATATATATAATAATCCTTAATGATCCTTAACATGAAATCATGTTAAGGATCATTAACATAAAACCTAGAACTGCGATGATTTCAAAAGGATTCCGATCGGCTCACTATCGAGGATGAATGAGATTTCATATTTATTGCTAACTTTGGTCACGTGATAGGCTCACAGAGGCTGGGCAGATTTTGGAGGAATTATTTTTTGGTTCAGGTCAAGAACTAGGTCGATGTTATACGAACATGACTTAAAAATTAAGTGACAAATCAGAAGTTGAGATTTTTCTGAAAATATGTATTAAGCTAAATAAGTTCTGTGATCCACATATTTGTACAAAAAATGACATTGATATTCAGACATGATTTAGATATTAAGTGACCAATCAGAAGTTAAGGTTTTCTGAAAATACGTACGAGTCTAAATAAGCTTTGTGATCTACTTTTTGTACAAAAATTGATATTCATAAAAAAAGGTGGTAGCGGAATGCTAAATACCTATGTAATATAGTTCCACTTATATTGATCTAAATGCTGTACAAGCAGTACACCGAAAGTAAAGTGACCTGAGGCAACAGCAATATGATTCTCGAGAAGGATGCTTTGATTACTAGGGACTGGACACGTGAGAAACTCGTAGGTTTTGAGGAAAATAGAAACAAAATGTATTCTTGTGTTTAGAAACAGAAAGAAAAAATTAACAGTCCTCGGAAACATAATGAGTAAAGTCAGATTTGTGAATTTGGCACTTACAGGGTATATTGAATACAAGAGGAACATTAGAAATTAATGAGTCAGCAATATAACAAGTAAATAGAAGGCATATCAGGGATTAGGAGAGATTGCATAAAAACAACATCCATTAAGCGATACAGAGTTGTTGTGAACAATGATCACACACGTCTTGAAGGTACACGGCAAAGAGAAGAGGAATATTCGTATTTAAAAATCAATGTGAATGTCGGATTATGTAGGTTTCCTGATTTTAATAAAATCATTTCAATCTTAATTCTATATTATAACGTAACAAGTGAATAGTCCAAGACGGAAATTACTAAGAACTGAAGTATAACGTAACACATTACAACGCGGATATATTTTTATCAGTTATTATCTGTTTTGAATTTAAAATCGTTTTATCTGCCCAATCACATATCATTAGTGTAATGTCTAGACTATGGAAGACTTATTTTCAATATACGATAAGCAGGCTGCATATCGATTTAACGTCAGTAAATTGAAACGGACATCGTGCATTGAGTATTTTTTGAAGACAAGGAAAGAAATAATCGAGCAGAAATCAAATTTTCCGAGAATTTTTTTTATCGTATCAAATCAAACTGAAGCAGAATAAGATCCGAGGGCATTTATAATTCACTTTCACCATCAAGATATAGCAAGTGCATTTCGTTCTTTGCAGTCTCTCTATCGTACATCTAATTATAAGATCCCATATTGATTATTCAGTGCAGACAAGATCTGCATGACAATTTCCCTCACAATTATCGGTCTGTTTATTTAACTAAGATGGTGTTTGTGCGTCTTCATGCACACATATATGTGTGCGTGTATGTGTGAGTGTATGTGTGAGTGTAATCATAATAGATTCAAAACAAGACAAAAATATATTTTAATTAATCAAAACATGAAAAAAAATAAACATCTAAACTAAACACACTTGAAATTAGCTAAAGAATTGACCGAAGCTACTTTTGACATTGGACAAAATGGACAATTTTTTCACTCCCGTGACCCAACAAACGGACAAATGTAAGATCGCTAGAAAAACTGTATAAATAATTGATTACATTTTACTTGTCTCTCATATTTAATAAAAAGATATTTAAATTTAAGGATTTAAGGATATATATATATATATATATATATATATATATATATATATATATATATATATATATGTACCATTTTAAAAAATAAACTATCAAGAGTCATTTCAGGTAGAATAAAAACTGGTGAAATATGGTGATGACGAGGGGTAATATATAAAGATGAGAGGAGGCCGTAAGAAACGAAGATAAAGTTCATAGTTAATGATAATAATTCAAGATTAAAGTTTTCAAGGAGGCACCCACGAATTTAACTCCTCAACAATCTAAAAGCTCCTCCATATTCTAGAAGCAGTCTGAGGAAATTTACTTATTCAGCTTGCGCACGGAGAAAATAAGTTAAATAATTTAGAGTACTTTAAAAAAACAAAACAAAAAAAAAAAACAATTCACCCCAAGCAAGGTAAGAGTGACCCTAGTACGTAAGGGGCTACAGAGAGTGAAAGTAATAGAAAAGACTATTTATGGGCAGGGTGAGGAAAGGATAAAAAGAAGAACGGGTATGAAGGCGTCAAAAGATGACGATTGTCGGTACTTTTAAATTTTGGATCATTATATTTATCAAGGAAGAAAGTAAGAGGAAGGGATTTCCATAGTCGGGACGTAAGAGAGAAGAAGCTGTTGGTGTAGAAGAGACCGTTAAATTTAAATGTTTCAACAGTAAAATGGTGGGACCAAGATGCCGACCTAGTAGAACGCTTAAATTCATACAGTAGTAGCACGAGGGGAAATACCTTCTCAGAACAGTTGCCATAAAACTATTTGAAGATGTAACAGAAGCCACAGCACGTCTGTGAGAAAGTTAGTGGAATTGAGGTGCCAAGTCGGGATCTATCGTCAGTCGATTTTGTTGAGAACCTCCAGACGAACAGCTGGGGCGCCAGACCATATATGCATACATTGTTTTCAATGAATGGATGAATGGTAGATATGTAGGATGGACTCAGTCGAGATAAAAACCTTCTGGCACGACACAGACAAAAACTTTCCTTGTGGTAGATACAGCTATTGTTTCAATATAGTTGCTCAACCTCAGTTAAGTGGAAGACTGATGTCAAGAAGGCGCATTGAACTGCTCACGTGAATATGAGCATCGATTATTCTGATAAGGGGCAGGGAAGTTTTTTCTATTCTAGTTCAATCACGGCAGCTTCGTTTTAGACGCATTAAAATTTATCATGCCCAACTCAACCACTGACTGGATATTGTTTTCGAGACCATCGGCAAGATTAACTTAGTCAGCATTGCCGGATTTACTATTGAGACAGGAATTATCCTGCTGCACTTCCAAAACAAAATAGATGTAAACAAATCCAAATTCAGCAGCAATAACAAACCTGTAGTGATCATTCATGACGTTTTATTCGTCTGTGGAAAACGATTCTCGGATACAACTGTTGAATGTATATTTGTATAATTTAAGATAGTTTGATAAATACAACAGCAGGTATATACATGCTATACTTTTGTAAATAATTTGCAAAACATTATAGATATTCCAGGATATAATGCGATGAATATCATCGGTGTTATAAAGAATAATCGTTTAGGGTATTATTATTAGAGTATACTTTAATAAAAAAACTAAAGTCATTCATCTATTATCTTGTAATGGAATGTATAACTTATTATTGTATTAATAATAATCAATATTACTGAGTAGCCATTGCGAACGGGAAATTTGCTAGAATTTCCGAAAATACTGTAGATAAAATCTAATTCCAACTTTCTCAATTCTTTTTAAAAAATCCCCCGAGTAGAAGACATATTCTTTAAGAATAGTCAAAGAATACCTAGTGTAGGTGTGGCGGAGATAGATTTAGACCTTTTCCATGGGAAAGTTAATGCGTGACCAGTTTTTTAATTGTAGTGAATGCAATGATGAGTATTATAATTCAATATAGCGACTCCAATTTCCCTGTTGATAACTGCTACGCTTTTTGCTCACCAAAAAAAAAAAAGAAAAACTTGATCCGTAAATAACAGCATCAATACATGTATATCTTGTGGAGAAGCTATGACCCTATTCATCGTAGTAAAATTAGATAAAAAACGTAGAGAGAATAATTGCCATTTTAGGATAAGCGTAACAACTCTAACATTACTACAAGAAGTATAACACAATGCGTCTTCTCGCCCCAAAGTATTACACGAGCTTTTCTCTTTGGTACGTCATTTTACAAATTTATTCGGACCTGGCAACTACTATTGAAAATGAGATTCAATCAGTCGTTAATTAGGGCGAGAAATGGCTTGTAAATTTTAACGTCTGCAAAATAAAATAGTTTCATTTAATCAACACATAGAACGTCTTCTGCCAACCAACTGCATGTCTGGTGCAAACGCCATGAGAGCAACCCTCTATTCATTCATGGTCTCGTGTTTTCCAGTCCCATGAGGTGGAGCGACAATATCAAATTAGTTTCTAAGTCTACTGCTAGGAAAATTGTATAACTGTGTTGGGTCGTATAATTTTTCTCGTCAGAATACATCTGGCACATATATAAATCTGCTGCCATATCTGGTCTGCTGCTCCTACTATCTTGAGAATCTTAACAAAATTCAAAAAGTGTTTGTAAAGTAATAATTCTTTACTAGGCAATGTTATATTTATTTATTTTCCTATAACAGTCTGGATATTTGAGATATTTTTTAAAGGCGAAATATGTGCTCTCCGACAAGATTAGAATATGATTCGTGGCAACAGTCTTGTGTTCTGAAATGTTTGTGTACACTCGGCCACGAAGCGTGTCGATGGTCAAACAAAGTTGAATACTGCAATTAAACACATATCTTTCATTTAATCTCGAAATAGACGTAATTGCTCAGTTTTGTATCCTAACGTAAACAAGGCAATTTCAAAAACAATTCAAGAGCGAGTGCATATTTGTCTTTAACATGATTTGTCGAATTTTCAGGGAGGAAGAAGAAAATGAATAAAATACATCTATTTCGAGTCAGATCACATCTGTTTTTAAAGGTAATATTCAGCATGCTTGGCCATCGATACACATATGTATCTATGCATATATTCATAAACACACACACACACACATGTATATATATATACATATATATATGTGTGTGTGTGTGTGTGAATATATGCATACATATATATATATATTTAAATATTTCAAGTAAAAATATTATTTTGATACAATATAATATTATTTAAATTTTCATATATATATATATATATATATATATAAATATATATATATATATATATATAAATATATATATATATATAGATAGATAGATAGATAGATAGATAGATAGATAGATAGATATAACTGTGTATTTAGTCAGCAATCATTTTTTTCTATATATTTCGTTAAAGACGACTGACAAGGTACTGCAACTGTGCTTTTGTTTATATTCTGTGTCGCGTAGAAATGATTTCTTTTCGAGACCCAACGTGTGTAAAAAGTGTACAAAGTTCTGCACATCCGAGCGCTTTCATTAATTCTTTTAGCCATTATCAAGGACGATTAATTTTTTTTTAACTGAATATGTCGGTTTTTATATATGTATCAAAATTTATAGGAATATTTTATTTTCAGAACACAGTCAGCATATTGTGTCCGTATCTACGATTAATGTAAAGAGTGAATGCCCACTTAGTTATAAATAACATTTATAAAAAAATCCTAAAGAGAGCACAGGAGAATTCATCCTCTCGTACACTTTTACTTAAAGAACTCAATAATATAAAACAGACATTAGTTTAAAATGATTTTCCTAACTCATCAACCATAAAATTAGACTGTTTCTTTCTAAAGTAACTAATAATGACACTGAATATACAGATAAAAACAAAACCAAATTCATGCTATGAGCAAGACGAATTTTATCTTAGATATATCATGAAGAAATTCACGTCCCAGTCGACCAAGAAAATGGAATTAATTATCTATTACAAAAAATTAAAACAGATAAAATTTTCATAAAAAAACAACACGCTTGCAAAATAAAATCTACAAAGAAGGAACATCATGAGTTCAAATACCTTCTTAATGAACTGTGTTCCTGATCAAATCAAACTCATAAGTTTTCACATTGGTGATACTAATTCATGCCGATCTAGACGACTTACGTTACACTTAGCCTACCATACATCTAATAGAACTCATTTAAAGAGAGAAAAATTACCAGACTCCATCGGAAATATACTAGTAAAAAGTAAAAGTATAATAGTCTCATCCAAATGTAAAAAAAAATAAAAAAAAATTATGAAAACCGTAATAATAAAAAAGAAAGAGTCCAACATTCAATAATATTAATTATGAACATGTGTTGATCGTGTTTGGAAAATAAAACATTCTTATAACTTTGGACATATACATAAATAAACATCATATTTATTAAAAAAACCCTCGATAATGGATAAAAAATAGCTGAATGTGCAGGTATATGCAGAAAATTTGGGCAGTTTTATCCAGTTTGTGGCCAGAAAATAAAGCACTTGTATGAACACGAGTAGATTTGAATAAAAAGGTAAATCGCCATACCTCATCAGTATGTTTGTATATATATATATATATATATATATATATATATATATATATATATATGTGTGTGTGTGTGTGTGTGTGTGCTGTATAGTGTCGATTGGAACATGAAGGACAAGTATATCGAGAATGCAACATTTTTTCCACTGCTTTTTCAATTCTGCTTTTTCGTTTTCCATTAAAGAACAAATTCTACAACACACCGCTTTCAGTCTATCACATTTGGTGCAACATCACCAGAAGGCTCTTTGAGGGAAGAACAGTTGGTTCTGTTCGGATTCCAGGCATCATTCGTATATGTCATGTGCAGGAACCAATAAGAGGTTCACGGGAAAAATAACTGTTATATTCCTCAAACATGAATGTAGTCATGTATCGAGATATGCTTGAAAGATTTATCAATACAAAAACACAGTTGTCAGCCACAATTTCCATTTACGCACTTTCCTATTGCAAGTACTCAATATGTCAAAAATATGTTCACATGGCGAAACCTAGAAACCGAAAAAATTATTTGGTGCATTGGTCTTAAATCGAATCTCTTATAATATTATCTAACTGTGCATTTTTGGAACAAATTCACTTGGAAATAATTTCAGTGACCATGCATAAAATTCCAGTAGAATTTGTAAAATTTATTTTTATATGACCGATATATATATGAAGACAAGCGATAGATATACATCGATAAATAGTCCTCATACGTCCTAAATTTTCTAGCTTTATATCCAATAGAATAAACAGTCTTTTATATTTATAAATTCGTGTCTTATATTGTGGTACATCGAAATAAAAATATTCCATACTGAAATAAAGTTGTTAAAACATTTTAATTTTCTAATGAATACGAATCCGAGGCAAACATTGTAAATATACTGAGGAAAAATATTTGATGATTTTAACCAATGAATATATTATAAACTGTATCCTCTATAAAATAAAAATGGAAGCATTATAACGTGTGTAGTTTCATCATATTCTTTTTTCCTTCCTTTCTTTGTAACCCCTTGCATTCTAACAGATGTTATCACCTTGCTTGGGATGAAAGAATTAAAAACATAATTAATTTAAAGCAGTTATGTGTCAGTAGTAAATTATATGAGAATAATTTGATATCAGCTTAAATTGACCTAAGTATTTCATAGATTTATTCTTATTTAAATCTATTTGGTTATGAGACACATATGGTTTTTTTGCTTGTTGTTGATTTTTTTTTTTTGTTTTTTCGGATCATTCATACATTTATTGTACTGCAAAATTACGATTTATCACACACACGCACACACACACACACTCACAAGCACACACACAGTCACAAACACACACACACACACATAAAAAAAAAACATCCACAGACGCTATATTGGAAATGAACTAAAAAGGAAAACATTCATTATTCCTTTTAAGCGTTACAAAGAAATCTTGGTTTAGAATAGAGTAATCGAAAACAAATAATACCCAATGCAAATCTTTGCAGATGAGTGCCGTCATTTTCAATGAAATATGTATGAGAGTTGGATTACTACCACATACACAACACACCCGTTATCTATCTATCTATCTATCTATCTATCTATCTATCGCACTTTCCTGTTATTTATGGGTATATTTTTAATCCAATATATTTATTACTTGAAATGTTATGTTTTAATGAATACCCGTATTTGAACTAGCCACCCATATTTATTTCGAGTAGTGTGCATTGCAACTATCGGACTGCGCACAAGAGAAAGCTTAATAAATTAAATGCCAGAAAGAATATATTTTTTATTAAGATAATTCGATAAAATAAAGAAGATATGTATATAGGTGCATCTATTTTAAATACAGTAGTCCATAAACAATGAAGTAATATATATTTCTTTCGTAATTGCAATTATTATTTTAAATTTACCTGAAAGATTGAAACGATGTTATCGTCATCTACTATTTTCAAACCTGATTAATATCTTTTTTTTATTTGATGATCTCCTTGAACAAGGCTTAGTAGCAACTTGATGTAGAGTTTTATAGAATAAGAGCCGCAGTTTATAGGGATCTGTTGGGGTTATAATGATTGACCCTAGACTTGAAACGTATAAGATTCCTGTGATCGGGGAACGAATAACGAGACATGTTAAGATGAGAATGAAACTGTATTTCGTGCAGCTTACACGTAGAAACTGGGTTATGGGATGGATGTCTACTCATATTCAATCAAGCTACGTCTCATTTGAACCACGATGCTGATGACTTTGCGTGTGCAGTCAAGTTTTCTTATTATTTTATAGAGTGACGTTGTAAACATGACAAATTTTACACTAAGTAGAAAACAGCATAATTCCTAGGTACTTCTAAGTCTCCTTTTATGTGAATTGTCATAGTTCGTTCTCTTTACAGTCACAGAAAACATGTTCATGGGAACTTAGACTACAAAGTGAGCAAATATTCACAGATGATGCAGCTATAGTTGCCCACTAATAACATGTATCGCGAAACGTTGTACTCTACTCTGAAAAGGCCACTACCGACTTTGGTTTGAAAATCAATCAAAAAGTAAATGTCAGCATTAAGTTAGAGCATCAGGAATACGATCCCATATCTTTATGTAATAGATCAACTAATTTTAGTGGAGTGCATTAATCCTAAGACATCAAACTTGAAAAGTGACTGACAACAGGCAATAAAAATGGGAAGAAGACACACTAAAATATGTCTGCACAGCGGTCATACATTACTCTCTTTTGACTCGTGCCGAATCTTGAGTCATCTAGCTGCGCTACCTAAACGTATGAAGTTCTCCAAAATCAACCTCACTGCAAAATTATCAAAATATGATTTAATTCCTTAAAAGGCAGTGACATTAGCATGGATGTTATGCTGGCAAAAACTAAAGATATATAATGATTTGTATTTGTTATGGTTTATCAAAACATTTCTAGGTTATTTTACGCTGAAATTTATGCTTTATCTATATGCAATGACAGATAGCTTCAGCGGGAGGTGCATCGATATATTTCCTAAGGTTAATTGCGCATATTTCTATACAAAGAATACGTTTGGGAATCTAAATCGCTTCCATGATTTCTCATTACGAATCTTTATCTATTATATGACCCATACATCTTCGGTAAGAAATAGAGAAAATAACAGATTTTAGGTTAGGAGACATTAGCCTACCTAAAAAATTTTAGGTTAGGAGACATTAGCCTACCTAAAACTCTTGGGCTATTAAGCTAGTATCGTGAAAAACATAAATAAATTAATTTAAAGGACCTTCATCAACTGCGTAATTGACGGCTGTAAAGGGGATGAAGAGGTTGGTAACAATAATCCTTGACGCTACAATGGACACCAGTCGAATTAGTGGAAGAAAAAAAATCTACCTTTCCAATGAGAATACTAGAATATAATACTTTAATATTTACAGCTCCTTCAGCTAGCGATATTTAAAGAAAAAACTTTGTTGGCCACTCACTGGCATACCCTCTAAACACTTTTTAGTCTCGTAAATTATCGTCGTTTGTTATGGGGAACCTTTATATCAACACCCCCACCAACGTAATATACATATCCATATACAACAACAACCACACCAGGCTAAATACACATGTATACATACAGTTACCTATATATATATATATATATATATATATATATATATATATATATATATATATATATATATATAGTCTTAAGATGTGCTATATTTATGGGATAAAGTGCTCAATATCAGAGATAGACCGTGTGTAAATATAAAAGTGAACATAGGAATCAACACTTAGAGGCGACAGTCTGTTTCATGCCAGATGCAATCCTCAGCGACTCGTGGCCTGAGGATTGAATCTAGCATGGATCAGACTGTCGCCTGTAAGTGTTGACTTTATGTTCACTTATATATATATATATATATATATATATATATATATATATATATATATATATATTCACAGATCTTTAGATAAAATTTCGTGGGCAACAGCTAAAGTTAACCTTTTTCTTTACTATGGCAGTAATTGTTATATCTGTGATATAACTGAACATTTTCAACCATTTAATTGTCTTACAAATTTTAATAAACAGTACAAAATATGTAAAATTAAGTTATTCCGTTATTATCTATAGAGGCCACGATATATTCCGAACCCTCGCCTCTTAATTAAGAAAAATCTATGAAACTAGAGGTCTATTATAATTATTGATGAAATTATTGAATAGAAAATTCCATTGTTTAAACTGAATTAATAATGCGATATCTAGAATGATCAGGGCTTAAGGTCACAGCACGGTGAAACACCGATTCCCTTATGATCTCCGAAGTTAAGCAACGTCGAGCTTAGTCAGTACCGGTTTTGTGTAACGGCATGAGAAGACCACGTCTTGTAAACTTCGAAATGCATGTACGCTAATGTATAATGTCTCGGAATTGTCACTCTGAGAGTCATGTTCCAATCCCTGTTGGCTTCTTTATATTCCCT